>JASDDO010000004.1:168276947-168778667 GCA_030015575.1 Agapanthus africanus | reverse complement strand
ACTGTGCAAAACAAAAGAGAACGTCCTTGCAATAACTGCTTTTTAAAAAATGTTCCAACAACATCAGAATATGTTTGTTTAGCTTGCATTGGTCCGAATCAATGCAGTCCCATCAATTGATCACACCAATAAAGAACGAAAATAATGATGTACGTATATGCCATCCGCATTCGCCATTAGGTCCCGTCATCACCCGTTAGGTTACTTAACTAACGACAGAGCGGGGACTGGACTAGCGCGGATGCAAAACATATACAACATCTACTAGTATATATATCAATATATAATATTCGCTCAAGGCGTGATAAAATACAACATCACAGAAATGTAATAAGCAGCATAGAACAATACAGATATCTGGGATCCCCGGGTTTCATAGAGCCGCTGCTGAAACCCGACGTTCCCCTAGTCGTGTGAATAGCCTGTGCAATGAAATCCTAAACCCCTACGGGTGCGACAAGTTACCCGCCAAAACCTGAAGCGAGGCAGCCCCCTTCAGCAACGTGAATGGACCACCCAGCACTTACGGAATCTGGTAACTTGGGCACCCCTCCTGGGTCAACCTGTACCCCCTACGAGTGCGGCGAATAGCCCGCCAATTCTAGAGTAAAGCCCCCTACATCTCAAAGCCATGAGATGCGGGCCCGTTGCCCTCTAGAACCCGGCTATCCGTGCACCCCTCCGCGGGGTAATCCTAGTACAGAAAGTAAAATATACATACAACGGGTACATCGACCTTAGCCCGGTCGTGCCCCAAAAGAATAATATACAAACAGGCAGTGACGACAGTCTACATGTCAGACGCTCGCCCCGCAATAGCAAATATACATAAAAACCAAACTGTACTAACATTGCATCCAGACTATCCCCGCCGACCAATCCGCAACATCACAGCACAACACAGAACATCAACGTGAATGCCACGTTCGCAAATCCGTCTAAAAGGGCTATAGCAGATAGACTGGATTTACCGATCGAGTGACATTCACGATCGCAGATATAATGTAAATACTGTGAACTAACATGTTTAAAATTTTCGATCGACTGAATTTTCCGAAGTGGGCCCCCAAGCACAACTGCAGCACTCAAAAACATCTGGGCCCAAAAAGAATATACCAGAAACTCTATTTCCATGTCAGAAGCCTACTATGAAAATTTGGTACGGTTTGGCCACAAAACGGCGGCGGTTCCGCGGCCAAAACGTGGTTTTGGCCGCTGAACCGCCGCTCTATAGTAACATCAGCGTACCAAATTTTCCCAGAATTCATAAAAAACCCTGCACGTAATTTTCAAATGTACCAAATAATTTTTAGAGCACTGTAAAAATTTGACAGAAACATGACATGGAAAGACGGTTTTTGGAAAATCCGTTCAATCGAATTTGTAAACACGTTAGAGTAAGCTAGACTAGGTTAATGGCGTGTCTCTGATACCAGTGTAAGTGCACGGCGGCGCCCCGGCGGTCAATCCGACGCCGGAATGCAGAAACGAAACTTTTCTAAACCCTAGAAACCGGCACCACCGCGCACTAAAATCCCGGATCGGGCCATTAACCTACTCCTAGCAAATACGAGAAAGGGTAGAAAGGCTATACCGAGCGATCCGTGTCCTTCGGTTTTCGGCCTCCACTCCGATCTCCTCGCGGGATCTTCGGTCTTCAGCTCCTCGTCGGAACAGGCACCACATCGCCGGGTTCTTTTACGGGCTCCCACCTCTGGACCGAGGCAACTCGGGCACGAAGTTGGCGAGCCGACATGCCCAAGAAATGCTGTAGGCTAGTGTAGAACACTTTGTCTCTTTGGGGTGAGGAAGTTGCCTTGGTGATGTGGAGGTGAAGAATGAAAGAAGTTTTGAAAGAAAAATGGTGCTCTCATTTTTTTTTCTAGCAAGGAATGAAATGAGAATGAATTTCCCTCTCCAAAAATCTCACCCCTCTCTCTAGTGGCCGGCCCCGCTTCATGGTGGAGGAAAAAGAATCCAAATATACAAGAGAAGAATATGTGTGATAAAGAGAAGAAATAGTCACACCAACATCAACCCACATCCTTTCATGAAACCTTTCATGATCAATGCAAATGAAGAGATAGAAAAAGAATCTCATGATGCTAGTCATATCATAATCTCTCCTTTCACAAGAAACCCCCTCGACAAAACTAATTTGCACAATTGCAAATTAGCCCCTCTCATCATAAAAGTCCGGCCGTGAAGGAACAAAGGAAAACTGGCCGGAACGGAATGCAAACTGGCAACTTCAGAAAACTGATCCCGTAATAAATTACAGGAAAACCCCGCGACTGCATATACATGCCCGCATTTGTATTCCCACTGAATACAAATGCAAAGAGACAAAATCTACACTGTACAATACTAGGATCCGGCTTAAACCAAAGCCCGCTAGTAAAAACCGTCCGATCACGATCCGTGCAATGCCGCACGTATCAGATCGAACCCTGCCATATCTCCATACGGCCTCTACAGCGTTTTGCCTGAAACTTGAGAAAACGGTCTGTGGGGGACTCTAAAGACTCGTCAATACTTTGGTTGTGGATTTAACCACTAGCACGTCAGAGGTATTAGCCTATACGTAACGGGCTACCAGTGTAACGTTTTGAAAATCGTTTCAGTGAAATTTCGAAAAAACGGTAAAATAAGAGGGTTTTCTGTAAAAAGTCAAAATGCAAATATCTTTATCATAAAATTAAATATACATATTCTAGCTATGTAATTGCTAGTATTTTGTGTTTATTGAGCCACTGGTGAAATTTCAAATTTTCTGAAAATTTTTCCGAAATTAATTATTTTAATATTATTTTAAACCATCACTAATATATTTAATTAGGGAAAATTACAAATTGGAATGAGTTGAAACAAATTTTGTGCATCATAAAACATTAAATAAAATTTTATCATGTGGTTTTTGAAATGAAATCGTTTGCCAAAACGGTTTAGAAAATATCGAAGAAAAAGGCTTTTTTTTTAGTGTAAATGGATGTTTGGGGTATTGTATTTATCATTTCCCATCACCCCACTGTAAGTCTACGCTAGCGCCCCGGCCGTCTAAAGACGCCAAATGCGGAACAAAAAACTTTTAACTGGCGCTATCGTATACTTTAACCCGGATCTTCCATTATTGCTAAACTAACAAACTGTAAAGAGTGTAGAAAGGTTATACCGAACGATCCGAGTCCTTCGTTCTTTAACCATCATCCCACGCTCCGTTGCGGCTGCTCCGATCTCGTCGATCTCCGATATCCTCGTCGAGGTGGCACCACATCACTGATTCTTTAAACGGGCTCCCGCCTCTGACTTGAGGCAACTCGATCGTCAAGTTTGCTAAAAGAGACGACCAAGAATGATGTAGAGAATGAGTAGATGACTTTGTCTCACTTCGTCCAAATCCGTGGACGATCGGTTAATGAAGTTGCCGAGGGAATTGGGTGATGGAATGAAATGAACTGTAAAATTCCATGCACCCCAAATACTATCATATCTTTTCAAGTGAAACAACAAGTGAGAGTGAGAGTGAGGAGAGAGAGGGCCGGCCATATATAGCAAGAGGGAGGTGACCGTAGGAGAGGGGGGGTGACCACAAGAGAAAGCTTCTCACTCAAAATATCTTAACCAAAACAAGAATCATTAAACCTAAAGCATTACTCACATAAACACCTCATCAAGTCATTAATGAAACCATTAATGTCAAGATGAGTCACTAGCCTAGTCACCATCCTAGTCATCATATCTAGAAACTTCTAGAATACTGACTCATCATATCTGAAGAAAAGATAAATCCGTCTTTAACAGAATGTTAAAAGACGGCTGATAGAAAACTGGAAACTGGCAACTTCCAAAAGTGATCCTGAAACGACTTTCAGGATAACCCCGAAACTGTATAAATATACCCGCATTTGTATTATGACCGAATACAAATGCAACTGAGACAAAGATATTATACCTACTCAATATAATACTCGGATCCGGCTTAAACCAAAGCCGACCAGTATCATCTGCCCGAAAAATAACACGTGCGTAAACGCACGTGCATTTTCCGAACCCTGCCATAAAACCATACGGCCTCTACAACGTTTCGCCCGAACTTGGGAAACTGTCTATGGGGGACTCTAATGACTCGTCAGTACCCTGGCAGTGGGTTTAACCACAAACCGTCAGCGGCACTAGCAATGCGTAACGGCTGCCCATGGACTGACCTCAAGGGATGCCGATGAGCGCACTCATCCGGAAAACCCTACTGAGCCTAACATTGACAATGTATATACAGTCCGGTCCGTTCGTCTATGAGTATCGCATATCTGCCTAGGGGGCTAGCAACGTCAGACCCCCAATAGCAGTATAAGTCGTGTCGGAGTGAAGCCCAATAACACCCTGAGATACTACTGGAGTACCTACCAGTAAATCTCCTGCCATGGCCATGGACTTTGTGTAATGGCTCTCCTAGACACAGCACGACCTCGCCCCCAATACCGGGAGAGACGAATCCCCTGCCGATCCGCTCACGTGCCTCCATATGGCTCGGGACTGTACCCAAAAGCTACCTGTTTGCACGACTCCTTTGAGCCGTGGTAGGGTAGAAATCAAAGCACAGTGGGAACTCACACGAGACAAATGACGACCTCAGGTCGATGAACTAACCTGTACACATGTCACCAGGGAACTGCTATCTGACGGTAGATATAATACTAACTAGCAGATTCCCGGCGAGTCCTGTCCGGTGTACTCATAACCCAATGAGCACCTGTATACATCTTAGGTGATCCAACTGACACCAGTGGCTTGTGAGACCGGCCACCGCCCCTCGTCGGGGTCTCGACTGTACACACTAGTCTACTCCGGAGTATCGATGCCCTGTCTCGAAACTCCCACGACTAGGGACCACAATTAAGGATATGCGTATAAACCACCCAACTCTCACGTATATGATCGCCATCATACTGTTGGTGGTAAAGCAAGATCCTAAGGGCTCTATCAAAGTGTAACATGTAATCAGTCACCTGATCATGTACACGACTGATAAAGGCAAACCAGATAGCATACTATCATCTTGAGTAAGACTGTCCTACCGGTATAGGTCCTCCGCAATCATTGCAATCACGTACCTGTGATCCAATAATTGACTATGAGGGCACTATCTCCAACACCCACACTCATACCCACACTCACACACCCCCATTTAGTTCTTCCCTTGGCTGAATTCAGCAGCCCCCATCAATTTCCCCACTTGAATTTCAAGTTAAGAAAAGAAAGGAAAAGAAAAGAAAAGAATAGAAAATGATAGAATTTGAGTGGACTTTGACTTGATCTAACTTTCTCCACCTCACTCTCTCTCCTCCCTCACCCAATCCCCCACACTTATGGCCGAAACCTGCAACCCCCCAACAGCCCCTTTCCCCTCTTCTCCTCTCTTTGTTTCCATCAAAGAAAATCCAAAGAAAAACACACAAAATCAAACCAAAATCAAAATCCACCTCCTACCCATTTCTCCTTGGCTACTTTAGCATGGATCTAGGGATTTAGATTTCAATTTGGGAGGCTAAGTGTGCTTGTGGGAGCTTCAAATTATTTGGGTATAAATTCTAACCTTTTGCTTAATGTGTTGTAATTGTTTCATGTTAGCTTAATTAGGTGTTTAATTAGGTATAAATATGTTTTCAATTGGTTTTAAGTGCATGATTTAAAATTTATGAGTTAGGGTTTGAATTCAAATATGGTTATTGTCACTTGTTTAAGTTTACAAAGTGTATTTTGGCATGTGAGGGAATGGAAAACCTAATCTAGTTGCTATTATGTAAATTGTTGCATTTAATTTGTCCAAATCAAGTTTTTAAGCAAACTAGGTTTTTGGAATTTGATTAACTAATGGAGATAAAAATCTAATTAGGGTATTCATGGCATTATTAACATTTTAAAGTGTAGTTTAATACTTTAGTTCATGAAAATCCAAGCTAGATTGTAGTTTGTGCATTTTTGCTATAAAATTGTTAAAATTTAGGTATTTTGTAAACTAGAATTTTAGGGTTTTTGGAATTTAATGAGATTAAATTATGGGAATTATTTTTATGACTTATTTAAGATATTTAGTGAATATTGTGGCCGCTAGATTCGTTTATACATCGAGTTTTGTACTAAAACGGTGATTTATGCTTGCTAGATTTTCGGGAAAATGACTTTTTAAGTGAAATTGGGGTTTTTGTGAATTTTAAGCTATTTTATATTATAATTAGTGCTTGTAATTGTACAAATGAGTGTGTTGGGAGCTTTCTCGATGGTTTGGCGTTTGTACGCCGACGTCGAGGGTTTTTGGGTCAATTTGTGAAAGCAACCATAGGTTTTGACCTATGTGGGATTCGTGCGTCGTTTTGATCATGAGTCGGATTTTAATGCGATACGGTGCGTTATGATATGTAGGAACCCATGTGGACTTCGAGACGACAAGCAAGCACGTGGCGACGTCGGCACCGGCGAGCGAGGACCAGGTGAGTAGATTTATATCTACGGGGAGAAGTCGGGTGGATGGCGTATAGCACCCCCAAAGTTCGTGGTGATGTATACGAATACGTATACACACATTTATTGATTATATATTGTTTGAGTTTATTGATGATAATTATGGATGGTTTAGTATCGCGAAACCCTAGAGTAGTGGTCGCACCATACATGCACACACCCACCCATACTTGCATACATTCTTCTTCCATTTGTGTTTACGGGAATATATATATAGTTATGTGTTCACATGGGTATGGGACTATGTGTTCATATACGGATTTGAGGATGATACTTAGGATTGAGATGAGTCGATGAGATTTGTGTTGAGGTTGTGATATCGGTGATATGGTAGGATTCGTACTTGAGGTACGTCCTGGTGTTATAGCGGATCTTGGGGCGACGATACGGGTGAATAGTGTTATAAATAAAGTGGTTGACATGTGATCGTGATATGAGATATGATATGCTAGGATATTGATCCTAGGTTGTATTGGGCGATGTATACCCCTTGATGATGATATGTGTTGATGATATCAGTATTGTACTAGACCTAGGTCAGTACCTTAGACTATGATCTTTGATAAAGAGGATACCGGATGAATAGTGTGATGAATATGATATTGACCCGTACCCAGATTTGGGGATGCCGTACGACGGATTTACGTACGAGCTATATTTTGATGATTGATCCGCACTCTTGACTTGGGATGTCTGATTTTAGATATGGTATCGGATATGATATTATTGAGCCGGGATCACCGACTGATATATATACAGGTATGTATATATATCGACTCAGATGTTAGGCGGTTTCCTTACCTGTAGTCCAGCTTGTTAGCTTAGCCCTTTAGTTTAGTTTAGTTATTGGATTAGAATAGACTCCTACCTATTTCAAAACTAGCGGATCGTGGGTATTTTAAAAGACAGGTCAAGGGATCTACGGATATTTCAAAAGACGTATCCTTTCTTAAAACTGCCGTAGCCCTATTTTCAAAACCCCACGATTCGTGTTATTTCAAATGGCACCATTGTTTAATATTTAGCTCCCGCTCATTTTGGTTGCTCGCTCCGCATCGCATACTTACATTGTTATTTCATATTGCATTGTTGACATTATACTGTTAGGACACCAGCACCATTACTGATGATGCGTATGTACCATGTACACTTACTTGCCGGCTCACACACATCTTCATCGGTAATTGCCATGTCATGTACACCTTAGAAAATATTATTGCTTAACTTAGCTTGATAGCTAGTAGTTTGACATAATATTAGTGTACTTACCTTATATGCCGGCTTAGATATTGTAGTTATTACTTGTCACTTCATGCATACTGTTATTCATTGTTATGCCGTATTCATGGATTCTTATGCCTATATTCATGGGTTTATATACTATTGATGATTTGGATTCGGATTTCTATGAGATTTTCTGGATTTGGAGGAAAACTGCAAAACTTGTATAAGCTTCTTCCCTCTCTTTTAAATAAAAAGTGCGGTTTTCCCATGATGTATGAGTCGTCTACCATGAGTTTGCTGATGGATTTCGAGACCCGATTCGAGGAGTGGAGGAACCGTTTCGGGTACATGGTGGGCCCGGTGCGGTACCCCGGGGCAAGAGGATCGTGTTATTGACGTTGAGCCTGGCAGGGGAGCACTACCGACCGGTGATATTACCCGACGCGTCGGATATCCGGAGGATACCGTCGCGGTCTTGAGATGGATGGTAGGGGCCGGTCTGGACTGACGGCGCCCTAGATATTGTGATTGAGACATTGAGATTTCGAGATATTGAGGTACAGAGACTGTGATACAGAGATATCAAGATACTGGGATTACGTTTTGTGCCGATGCTAGGCACTGTTTTATGCTGATTTCATTATGATACCTCATTTTAAAAATACAAAGAAAATCTCACTAAATTATGAAAACAGTTTCTGCATTTACATGTATTCTGTTTTCATGCATTCATACCTCATTCATATGATATATTGCTACCTGAGGCACTGACACGAGCACATGAGATTACACTCGGGTTAGATATTTACCCTAGCCTTTGTTATAGGCTGCATGTTATATATATAATTGAGGATATATTATGATCATTGACCTAGGTTGCGTTATTTATGCGATTTCTTTCCGTAGATGTTTTTCTATTCACGAGTTGGCAACTCACCCCCGTTGTGCCCCAGTTTCTTACAGGTTTTGCCGTACAGGTTTCTTTACGGCTTTGCTGGCACTACTTCCTTTTCCGGGTGATTTGCTATTAGGTGGGTTTATTTGTATCGTACCCCCCATTATATACCTTGTATATTATTACTCTGTTGTATCTAGAAGTTCCATCAACCAAACATGTATTTATTCTTTGAGATAGAGACCAGTGATGTTATTTTTTCGACCTTAGAGTCGCGCGTTATATTTCTGTGGATTTCTTCTGGTTTTGAGTTTCCTTTTGAGTTTTGATCCTCGCCGTTGGCGTTGTATATTATATTGCTTGTGTGGTTGTGGCCGTCGATTGACGAAGAGCTAGCTCCCGCTCGGGGATGCCTTTTTATTGATTTCGTATACTATTCATGCTGTATCCCATTTAGGGGCCAGTATTTACAAAGGAGACTCTGCCGAAATTTTCAAGAAATTTTTGATGTTTTTAAAAACCGCATAATTCGGCTTATGCTATTGAAACTACTTGCTTTAAGTTGGTTTTTCCTGCACTCTACATCTTTTCTTAGTTTGGATTTCTAGGTTTTTGGTTTACTTAGATTACGTACGCCTCGAGACGTTCGTAGTTTAAGTGCCGGTCATGTTCCGTACTTTCGGGTCTTGACAACCAGGTATTGTCCAAAAGGGACGTCGATGAGCGAACTCATCCTGACACCCTACTGAGCCTATCAGTGACAATATCCGTACATTCCGGTCCGTTCGTCTATGAGCATCGTATGGCGGGCCTAGGGGGTTGGTAAAAGTCAGACCCCCAAAAGCGGTACAAGTCGTGTCGGAGTGTAGCCCAGAACACCCTGAGATACTACTGGAATACTTACCAGTAAATCTCCTGCCTTGGCCAAGGACTTCGTGTAATGGCTCTCCTAGACACAGCGTGACCTCACCCCCAATACCGGGAGAGACGAACCCCTGCAGATCCGCTCACTACCTCCATGTGGCTCGGGACTGTACCCAACTAAAACCTGTTTGCACGTCTGCTTTGAGCGTGGTAGGGTAGTAATCAAAGCACAGTGGGAACTCACACGAGACAAATGACGATCTCAGGTCGATGAACTAACCTGTACCCATGTCACCAGGGAACTGCTATCTGACGTCAGGTATAAGACCAACTAGCATGTTCCTGGTGAGTCCTGTCCGGTGTACTCATAACCCAATGATCACCTGTATACATCTTAGGTGAACCAACTGACACCAGTGGCTTGTGAGACCGGCCACCGCCCCTCGTCGGGGTCTCGACTGTATACACTAGTCTACTCTGGAGTATCGATGCCCTGTCTTGAAACTCCCACGACTAGGGACCTTTTAAGGATGTGCTTATAGACCCCAGCTTCCACGTATATGATCGCCCTCATACTGCTGGCAGTCAAGCAAGAATCCTAGGGGCTCTATCAACATGTAATAGCGACCTGTAAGGTCACCTAAAACAGTACACGATGATAAAGATAAACCAGATAGCATACTATCATCTTGAGTAAGACTGTCCTACCGGTATAGGTCCTCCCTCAATCATTGTAATCACGTGCCTGTGATCCAATAATTGACTCTGAGGGCACTATCTCCAACAAGGTTTCTATCCCATTAAGAATTTATAGAGCAAACACTTATTCGCTTATGCTTTCATCCGTTTCGAGTAAATTTCGGCAGCACCTCCCCGCTGTTCTCTGAATATACTGTAATAGAATAGATAACCATTTCAATGCTGTGAAATAACGTTGAAATGAACATCTAATCTATCTTTGTACACGGAGAACCAGCGGAAAAGTACCGACGAAATAACTCGAATCGAATGAAAACACAAGTGAATACAGGTGTTTGCTTTATACATTCCTAACTTGTCCACGCTGGACAAATCTATCGGTTATCATACGATTGAATCTTCTCGTCACATAGACTATACGACGGTTGTTAGTACCGAACTATACGGTCCGATATTTAACAACCTTTGTATAGTTTTATGTAACGACGAACATCGAACGCATATTAACCGATATACGGGGACTAAGTCGTGCTTTGATTTTCACATATGAGTATCTATGAGAATATGAAAGTTTCATATTATCATCGAGTATCATATATAAGTTTTAACTTGAATATTTAACTTGAATAGGTTTTACGTTTACGTTTTGTTATTAAGGGTTCGAAGTTTTTAGTTTAAGGTAAATTTTTCTTGCGTTTACGATAAAATTGTACGTTTACGTTATCATCGAGTATCCTACTGAAGGAACTAATGCACCCTAAACCCTAATCCTAATTAACCCTAATCATCACCCTAACTCAAATTATCCCTAATTATCCCAAAATTAACCCAACTAACTTAATTAACCCAAATTAAACCCAATTAACTTAATTAACCCAAATTAATCTTAATCATTACCCAAACTCAAATTATCCCTAATTAACCCAAAATTAACTCTAATCAACACCCTAACACAAATACACTCTATTTTATCTATCTAATCCAAATTAACCCTAGCCCAAACCCTGACCCAAATTAACCTAACCCTAATCATCACCCAAACCCAACCCAAATTAACTCTAGCCCAAACCAAAGTTAACCCTAATTAATCTAATTAACCCTAACCCCAATCATCACTAACCCTATTTTACCTAACTAACCCTACCTAACAAACCCTAACCCTAACCCTACCTAATTAACCCTAACCCTCAACCGAACCCTAACCCTACCTAATTAACTCTAACCCTAACCCTAATTAACCCGGAACTAACCCTAACCCTAAAATCAACAATAACACAAAAAAGCATAATTATAAGTTCAAAATGGAAATTAACCCAGCTCACTTGTAGTTTTGCTGGCGGATGTAGCTCAATGAGGTGGAGGAGACCGAGGATGGAGCTCGACGAGATCCTATGGTGGCAGCAAGATGGCGACGAGCATGTGATGACGAGACTGTGGTGGCGGCGGCGGCGGGAAATTTTGGCGACGAGAGGTGGAGAAGGCGGGTGATGAGAATGAGGTGGAGGAGGCGGGTGATTGATCACGCGCAGGGGAGTTTGGTGAGAAAATTTTGGCGCAGGATTAATCCGTAGGGCCTTCTTTTGCGGCTCCGTAGGGCCAAATAAAAGATTACATTTTAATATTTTTTAATTAATCCGTAGGGCACCGTAGAGGCAAACCGATGGCCCTAAAAATTAATCCGTAGAGGCAATAAAAAGTTGCCCCTACAGATTCCTATCTGTATAGGGGCAACCCCTTATTGTAGTGGTGGTAAGGTTTTCATCAAAGTTCTAATAAAGTTTTCTCCCCTTTTCCCGTGTTTTTTTACGTTTGGGTTTTCCACGTTAAATCTCTTGTGATGCAATTTGATTTGCTTTGTTTCTAGTTGTTATTCGTTAAATGGATTTTAGAATCGATCAAGCTTTTGGGATTCAAACTTGGAGTCAAAAGCTACAAGTTATGAGATCCGGAAAACAGAAGGGCGTTCACTAGCCGAGATGTAATCTTTGATAAGACATCCATGTTGAAAGAAATGGTTGGAGAAAATAAGGAGATAGGTGGAGCATCAGGTGATGATGATGTTAGTGATATATATGCCCTAGATGCCATTATTGTATGATATAGTGGATGCTTGGACATATATATGGAAGACTTTTTTGTTCGACATGATAATATGCTATCTGGTTTCCTTTATCTTAACATGTTCACTGGTATTATTATACCATCTCTCATATACATGTTGATAAAGCCCTTATGATGTAGGCTTGACTACGAGGACTATAATGCGGATCATACTACTGGGACCTGGGTAGTCCACAAGCACATACTTTAATTGTTCCTAGTCGAGGGTATATCGAGACAGGGCATCGATGCACCAGAGTAGACTAGTGTGTACGTTTCTTGACCCTGTATGGGGGCGATGGTTGATCCCATATCCATTGGTATTTGACATCAAAGATTGTACACATGTGCTCATTAGATAATGGGTACACCGAATAGGACTCGCCGAGAACTACTAGTTGGTATTATACCTATAGTCAGATAGCAGTTCTCTGGTGACACTGGTATAGGTTAGTCTGTAGACCCGAGATTGTCATAGAGTCTTGTGTGGCTCCCACTGTGCTTTGATTTCCTCCCTACCACGGCTCAAAGGTGTCGTGCAAACAGGTGGATTTTGCATACAGTCTCGAGTCATATGGAGACAATGAGCAATAGGAAGGGTTTCGTCTCTCCTGGTATTGGGAGTTGATGTTGCGCTATGCTCGATTGGCTATAACAGTAAGTCCCTGGCCAGAGCTGTTGATGCGATTTACTGGTAAGTGTTATCAGTAGTTTCTCATACCATTATAGGCCTTACATCGGCATGACTTATCAAGTTATTGGTGGTCTGACGATACCACTGTTAGTGATATGTATGCCCTAGAGGCCATTACTATACATACGATGTATTATGTAGTGGATGCTTGGACATATATATGGAGGACTTTCTTGCTCGACATGATAGTATGCTATCTGGTTGCTCTTTATCTTAACGTGTATACTGATTGTCTCTATGTCACATGTTGATAAAGCCCTTAGGATGAGTACTTGACTACCAGGACTATGATGCAGATTATACTAGTGGGGACATAGTAGTCGCTAAGTATATCCTTCAAATGTTCCTATTCGAGGGTGTATCGAGACAGGACATCGATATACCAGAGTAGACAAGCGTATAGCTTCTCGACCCATGTAGATGGGCGATGGATGATCCCTTATCCATTGGTGTTTGACATCAGAGATAGTATACGGGTACTCAGTGGAGACTGGGTACACTGAACGGACTCGCCGAGAACTCCCAGATGGTATTATACCTAACGTTAGATGGCAGTTCTCTGGTGACACTGGTATAGGTTAGTCTGTAGACCCGGGATCGTCATAGAGTCATGTGTGATTTCCACTGTGCTTTGATTTACACCTTACCACGTTCAAGAGAACGTGCAAAATGGTGGCTTTTGGGTACAGTCCCGAGTCACATGGAGGCAATGAGCGATAGGAGGGGTTTCGTCTCTTCCGGTATTAGGAGTTGATGTTGCGCTGTGCTCGATTGGCTATAACAGGATGTCCTTGGCCAAGGCTGCTTCAGAGATATACTGGTAAGTATTATCAATAGTTTCTCGACCCGTTTTGTGCCTCATATCGACACGACTTGTCGAGTTACTGGGGTTTGATGTTTGCCACCCCTAGACGAGATATGCAACATATCAGACGAAGAGACCGGAATGTACGATAGTGTTACTGATTGGATTCGCAGGAGTGTGAGCAGGCTTTCTTGTTGATCTTCTGATCGCTCAATACCCGGGTGACCGTTACGTTTAGTAGACCGCTTGCGGCTTGTGGGTGTTTGATATGATCATCACCTACTGCCGGCGTATTGACGAGTCTTTAGAGTCCTACACAGGGGTTTCCTGGCTCAAGCGAAACGGAGTAGGAGCACATATGTGATATGTGCAGGACCGAGATTAATACGATATGTGATACCGCACTATATTCTCGCGATGTGTGACATGAAAGGTTATATGTGATATAGCCGGGTTATCGGATCAAGTGTTGATTCGATCAGATGTTACATTATGATATTAGTCGGTTATATGTGATATAGCCGGATTATTAAATCAAATGTTGATTTAATAATTTAATGTATAATTATATATTTGATATATTACGTTACATTAACGATTTCTTTTCTCACATTGGGTACATTGATGTATATGTGATATATGTTAAATGTATCAAGTTAGGTTACAAATGCAACTAGGGTTAATAAGGGTTAAACCATGCTAGGGTTAAGATTATGGTTTAAACTTATCATTAAGTAATTCAAAATTGAGGAATTAGTCATGGTTGATATTTGTTGAAAGCTTGTAGAAGCTTCAAGGCATCTTTGACTTTGTTCTCTCTCTCTGTCTTGCTTAAGATATTTTTGACCTAACCTTTAACCATAGCACATGGTTAACTCTCTACAAGGGTTAAGCATGACATGCTTAACCCTTGGTTGCATTATTAACCTCACCAATAATTCATTTTGATGAGTTAGTTCTTTTTCTTCCTCCTCAAAAAAAGCTTTCTAGCTCTAATGGAGGTATGAGATAAAATGTGAGAAAATCATTTCTAATGTGAGCAAATTGAAGGGTTAGCCTAGCACCTCATCAAGGGTTTGGTAGTATCACATATGCCATAATCAAAATTTTAGAGGTGCTAAGTTAACTCGACAAGAATCGAAACTAGAAGTTTTAGGGATTCATACAAATAAGCATCACATGCAAATGTAAAACTATCACTAAGAGTAGAGATTACAACCTTTGTAGATCTCCCTCGGTGACTCCTTGGCACTATGAGAGTTTGGAACGGATCGATGGAAGCCTTCCTTGTCCACGATGATCCACCCGAAGTCCCTTTGCCCAAAGCTCCTTGCCTTACTTGTTTCGCAAATGAAGTAGAGCAAACACCCTACACAAATCGGCTAGATGTGTGTAGTATGATGATGTGGTTTATATTCAACAATTGAAACCCTTTCTTTTATCAACTTCACTCAAAAGAAAAATCAAGAGAGGAAGAAGAAGATAATGGTGGCTAAGCTTGAGCTTTCTATCATATCACATATGATAACTTGTTTTCACACCCTTGTTCACAATTTTCCCTTGTTGTTTCATTGTATGTTTCATATCACATATGAAGCCTTTTATAGTGATGAGAAGGAATAATCATCATTATTCCATTACCACTATAATTATGGGTGGAAATTCTTTTCATAAAGAATTAAGCATGGGTTGAAATTCTTTTCATTAAAGTTAAATAAAGTTTACCCACTAAAGAATAAAGGAGCATGAGTGGGTTTTCTTTACATTAACTTAAAATGATAAATATAAATAAAAGCTCCAATATAAGTTTTGCATTGCCATCATTCTTGTATCATCAACCATGATACTATGTATGTATGTTTGTGTCCATGCACATCATCATGTGCATACATGCATGCATACAAAAGGATTTAATTAAAGAATTAATCTAAATGTAATTTGTTAAATCAACACTTGATTTAGCAAACCGGTCATATCACATACGATCCGACAAACAGAAAATGCCAGATTAATATACGTTATGATACATAACCGTATTTAATCGGGTCCCGCGCATATCTCATATGCACACCACATCTTTTTGCCTGAGCCAGGAAACTTCATTGTGGGACTCTAAGACTCGTCAATACGCCGGCAGTAGATGATGATCATATCAAATACCTACAAGCCGTAAGAAGTCAGCTAAACATAACGGCCACCCGGGTATTGAAACGATCAGAAGAAAACCAGCGAAGCTGTAAAAACTCCCGTCGAGCCAACTGGCAACACTTACCGTACAGTCCGGTCTCTTCGTCAGATATGCTGCATATCGAGTCCAGGGATGGAATCGTCGACCCCAGTAACTCAAAAAGTCATGCTGGTGTATGGCTCATAACAGATCGAGAAACTACTGATAACTCTTATCAGTAAATCTCAGCAGCCCTGGCCAGGGACTTCATGTTATAGCCAATCGAGCATAGCACAACATCAACTCCCAATACCGGGAGAGACGAAACCCCTCCTATCGCTCATTGCCTCCATGCGCCTCGAGACTGTACCCAAAGACCACCTGTTTGCACGACTCAGTAGAGCCGTGGTAGGGTGGAGATCAAAGTATAGTAGGAGGACACACAAGACTCTATGACGATCTCGGGTCTACAGACTAACCTGTACCAGTGTTCCTTGAGAACTGCTATCCGACGATAGATATAATACCATATAGGAGTTCTCGGCGAGTCCGTTCAGTGTACCCAGTCTCCACTGAGCACCCGCATACAATCTTTGGTGTCTCCTCACCAGATGGATATGGGATCATCCATCGCCCATCATATGGGACAAGAATGGTATACGCTAGTCTACTCTGGAATATCGATGCCCTGTCTCGATACACCCTCGACTAGGACCAGTTCAAGGATATGCTTATAGACTATACGTGCCCCACTAGTATGATCCGCATCATAATCACAGTAGTCAAGCAAATATCCTTTGGGCTTTATCAACATGTGTAAATGATTAAATCTACATGTCCTGATAAAGTAAACCAGATAGCATACTATCATGTTGAGCAAGAAAGTCATCTATCCCCATAGATAATATGTCCAAGTTTCCACTATCCATATAATGGCCTTTAGGGCATACATATTACTAACAATCTCCCACTTGCACTAAGGCCAGTTATTGGCATATCTCATACCCAACATTTCAAACAGTCGCTCATGCTGCGGCTGTGGAAGTGCCTTGGTGAATGGATCCGCTGTGTTATCCTTTGTATCTACTCTCCGAATCTCGATCTCCTGGCGATCTACTATCTCCCGGATCAGATGATATCGCCTTAGGATGTGTCTAGATTTCTGATGGGACCTTGGTTCTTTGGCTAATGCTATAGCTCCATTATTATCACAATACAATGGTATTGGATCAAGAATGGTTGGAACTACTCCTAGTTCCGCAATGAACTTCTTCATCCAGACGGCTTCCTTAGCAGCATCACTTGCAGCAATATACTCAGCTTCCATCATGGAGTCTGCAACGGTGTCCTGTTTGGAACTCTTCCAACTAACCGCTCCTCCATTTAGGGTAAATACAAACCCTGAGATAGATTTGCTGTCATCCTTGTCACTTTGGAAGCTGGAATCGGTAAAGGCCTCCATTTGGAGATCCCCATTACCATACACCAAGAACAATTCTTTAGTCCTTCGCAAGTACTTAAGAATGTTCTTCACTGCTATCCAATATTTCTCCCCTGGGTTGGATTGACACCTGCTTACTACAGCTAGTGCATAAGCCACATCAGGGCGAGTACACAACATCGCATACATTATAGATCCTACGGCTGAAGTGTAGGGTATAACGCTCATGCGAGCTCTCTCTTCATCAGTCTTTGGACAGAAGTCCTTGGAGAGAGTGATTCCATGACTAGGAGCCAAGGCACCACGCTTGGAATCTTCCATACTAAACCTCTTTAGAATGGTGTCTATGTACTTTGATTGGGACAGTCTCAATAACCTCTTGGATCTATCTCTATAGATCCTAATGCCCAAAATGCGCGAGGCATCACCCAGGTCCTTCATGGAGAACTTTTGTGATAAGAATAGTTTGACCGATTGTAGCATAGGAACATCATTTCCTATCAGGAGAATGTCATCTACGTACAATACGAGGAATGTGACAGTACTCCCTACAATCTTCTTATAAATACATGGTTCATCTTCATTTCTGATAAAATCAAACTCTTTGATTGTATCATCAAAGCAGATGTTCCAGCTCCTTGAGGCCTGCTTTAATCCATAAATGGATTTAAGCAATCTACATGCTTTCCCGCTGCTCCCACTATCAATGAAGCCCTCTGGCTGATCCATAAAAACGCATTCTTCTAAATCACCATTTAGAAATGCAGTTTTCACGTCCATTTGCCAGATTTCATAATCATAGTGAGCAGCAATAGCAAGTAGGATCCTAATGGATTTAAGCATTGCTACCAGAGAGAAAGTTTCATCATAGTCCAAGCCTGGTCTTTGACGAAAACCTTTCACTACAAGTCTTGCCTTATAGGTCTCCACCTGTCCATCTACACCAATCTTTCTCTTAAAGATCCATTTGCACCTAACGGGTTTTATCCCAGGAGGCGCAACGTCCAAAGTCCATACTTTGTTGGTGTACATTGACTCCATTTCGGATCTCATTGCTTCCAGCCATTTCACTGAGTCACCACTCGTGATAGCTTGCTGAAAACTAGTAGGGTCATCATCATCCATGATGCAATCTTCTCCATCACCATCTATGAGAAACCCATAGTATCTCTCTGGTGGGCGAGAAGTTCTACTAGACCTCCTGAGCAGCTGAGGTTCTTGAAGTTCTACTGCAACATCAGTTTCAACCAATTCCTCCTGAGTAATTTGTCTCTCTAGAACCTCTTCTAGTTCTACCACATTGCCATTAGTACTTTCCGTAAAGATCTCATTTTCCAAAAATGTGGCATGCTGAGCAACAAACGCCTTTTGTTCCTCTTTGTGGTAGAATAGATATCCATACGAATGTTTTGGATACCACACAAATTTACACATAACTGATCGTGTCTCGAGTTTGTCTGGGTTCTGCTTTTTAACAAAAGCCGGACAACCCCAAATCCTAAACCTTTTGAGAGATAGTCTCTTTCCATTCCACATCTCATATGGAGTGGTAGACACGGTCTTGGTTGGAACCCTGTTCAATAGATACATCGCTGTCTCCAATGCATGTCCCCAAAAGGAAAGCGGTAACTCAGCATCACACATCATGGATCGTACCATATCCAATAGGGTACGATTCCTCCGTTCTGACACACCATTGTGCTGTGGTGTGTAAGGAGGAGTGAGCTGAGAGAGAATCCCATTCTCTTTTAAGAAGTCTAGAAACTCTGTACTTAAATATTCTCCACCTCGATCCGATCGAAGTTTCTTGATGCTCAAGCCTGTTTGCTTCTCTACTTCAAGTTTATACTCCTTGAATTTCTCAAAGGCTTCGGATTTGTGCTTTATCAAAAACACGTATCCGAATCTTGAGAAATCATCAGTAAAAGTGATGAAGTATGAAAAACCACCTCTTGCATGTGTAGACATTGGTCCGCATACATCACTATGTATGAGGCTTAAGAGTTCACCAGCTCTCTCTCCGTGTCCACTAAACGGAGTTTTGGTCATTTTACCTTTGATACAAGACTGGCAAGTCACATAAGATTTAAATTCAAACGGATTTAAATATCCATCTTTATGTATCTTGTTTAGTCTTGTTTCATTAATATGACCAAGTCTACAATGCCAAATAAAAGCTTCATTTATATCTGAAAACTTTCTTTTACTAGTATGTTGTATGTTGAAAACTGTGTGTTGGTTCAGGACGTAACTACCGTTATTTAGTGTACCATACCCAATCAACTCTTGATTCAGGTTAATGTTCATAACATTATTTTGCAATATAAAATGATATCCTTCATTGTCCAACAAAGAAACGGATATTATGTTACACAGCATACTTGGTACTAAATAACACGAGTTCAAAACCAAAATACTTCCTGAAGGCAACCCTAGATGATACTCTCCCATGGATACAGCATGTATATTGGAACCATTTCCAACCCGCAGAGTATGATCTCCAATCTTTAAAACTCTACTATTTCTCAATCCCTGCATACAATTGCAGATGTGAGAACCAGAACCGGTATCTAATACCCATGATGCAGAGTTTAAAGAAAAACAGTTTTCAGTTACAAACACACCTGAAGTGGAAGCATCAGCATGCTTCTTCTTCTTGAGATCAGCAAGATATTCAGCACAGTTGCGTTTCCAATGTCCTGACTTTTTACAGTAAAAACATTCTCCTTTCCTGCTTCCCACAGCCCCGGCTTTGTCTTTCCCCTTTGCCTTTCTAACTCCACCTTTCTGTTTGATGGACTTCTTCTTTTTCTTTCCCTTGGCCTTAGCTTTTGGGAATGAAGAGGAAGATGGCCCAGCAAGCAGAGCGGGAGTCCTTGCCATTTTCAACGTGTTCTCTGCACTTCTCAACATATTGAGAAGTTCAGGCAATGATTTCTCCAAATCATTCATATTGAAATTTACTATGAACGGAGCAAAGGCAGGGGGGAGAGACTGTAGAACAATATCCGTATATTGCTCATTATCCATAGTCCATCCCAGTTCCTCAAGTTCTTCAATAAGACCAATCATTTTCAAAACATGGTCTCCAACTGATGCACCAGGGGCCATTCGCATCTGAAACAGCTTTCTAGATGCCTCGTATCTCAAAGTAAGAGATTGCTCTTCATACAACTCCTTTGTGTGAAGAAAGATGGATTGCACATCCATATTCTCGTGTTGCTTCTGATGGACATTGTCCATAGAAGCGAGCGCGAGGCACTTGGCGGTGTTGCAGTCATTTTCCCAAGTTTTTCGGATCTCCCTATCCGAGACAGATGATTCAGGTCCTCGGACGGGTGGGGCTTTGGTATTGAGGACATATGATACCTTATCATATGAAAGTGCAATGTTCAAGTTCCTCAACCATTCTTTATAATTTGGTTCTGTCAGTTTATTTTTCTCAAGTAGAAGCTTAAGTCCTGACATCTGTAACTGCCATTCGGAGAGAGAAAAGGATACACTTAGCGAAATGCTCTCGGAAAGAATTAGATTGGTTATTATTTTATCTAATCGATGTCTCCCACTGTTTTTATCAAATTTTCTTTCAAAACCTGAAAAGAAAACTAGCCAGGAATAATTACATTCTACAGTTTCGCTAATCGGTCAGCCATTCTAGACACCTACTGGATTAGCTAATTGTAAAGTGCAAAACTCTCCTGGAAGCAACACTTACTCACAGTGAGATCGAGATCCAACTATCATATAGATGGTATGCAATCTCATTGCAAATTTCAACTCTTAAAATTCCCGATATGGTTTTTACCTCTAGTCACTTATGACCTTGGCTATGGTCAACATATCATAAGTACTAGTCAAATTCTACCCGTCATTTCGTGATTAACTAGACCCACCCATATGACCCTTGACTATGATCAACATAATCACATGAATGTCCTAACTAATCGCATCATATGCTTTGTAGGAAGACATCACTTAGCTACCGTACACTACGCCTTGACTATAATCAACATACGCAGCACGAATACTAAGTACTCTGCTTCCTAAAATGACGGAGGGTTGCGGATGGTTTTTAAGAAAACCTTTAACGCTTTGAACTTGATCTCGTTGTAGAATCAAAACAGTTAAGAAAAGGAGTGGCTTAAGCTCCGCATCTTTTTGAAACTTGCATTTTTCATAAAAATCCGAGTTTGTTTCAAATCTGCTTCTGCAACATCATTAGGTTTCTTTTCTTTACATTAATCTCATTAATGTGATCCCATCATTTAAGTTCCTAAGCCATCACAGAATAGAACGTATACTTATACCATCCGCATTCGCCACAGTGTCCCGTTATGCAACGTTAGGTTACTTAACTGACGGCATAGCGGGGCGGGACTAGCGCGGGTGTAAAATATAAGCAACGTTTATTATATATCATATATATAATAATAATCCATTCGTCTCAGATACTAAGTAATCACATTACAGAATATCAACAGCAGAAGCATATAAAAGGATATCTAGGATGTCTGTATTTTGTATCGAGCCAACAATAGAAAATACGGATTCCATAGTCGCGATGAATAGCCAAGCCCACACCCCTAGACCCCTATGAGAGCGGCAAGTGATCCCGCCAATTCTAGAGTTTAGGAGACCCGATCTCGACTCCTCGAAATGGCATCCCACTGAACCCTAGAACCCGGTCACTTGTGCTCCCCTCCTTGGGTCTATCCTAATGCGGAAAAGTAAATAATATACAATTGATTTATACATGAATGAAAATAAAACTCTCATCTCAAATAAAAACCCCCGGCTATTCAGTCGCGACAATCCTACTCATCATATCTCAGCAACACATAATATCTCATATCATCAACGTAAGTAAGTATGCGTATTCCGATTGTCGTTGACGTATAGCAACGAAAACGGCGATACACCACATACTACACTTACGGTCGCAGAAAATAAAATGAAAAACTACAACATTTGGAATCAACAATCACCTTAGACATCATAAATTCGAAATATCACATACTTCGTATTTCATGCCTAACTATATGAATTCCACATATTGTGTCACGTTCCAGATAAAATAGACAATGTTAAACTTTTCGATCGAATAAACAAACACCCTAGATTTCCCTAATTGCACAACACTTGAGCCGAGTTCAAAAATTTCTAGAACATGTCACAGCCCCTTATGGACCAACCGTAGAAGGGTCAAACCAACGCCTCACATGTGGCAACGCTAAACTACCACAAACCCTAAGGTTCAGTGACAGTTTTGACGGTCACATAATCGATTTAACGTTATGTTCTTCTAGAGTGTCCACAGATACGCTTGCATGTTTTTCGAAAGTTTCGAATTCGGGAAAAATCCAACACTTGGAATTTTTCCAATACGGGAAAAAATGTGTTTCTAATATTCGTTCAAACATTTTAACACGTTCTAAAAAATCTGAAAATCTGAACGAAGTTAAACTTTCCGATCGAATCACCAAAAACAATTTATCTCCAGAAAACTCAACACTTGAGTAAGTTTAAAATATCTCAGAGGCATGTACTATTACATACGGGTCTACTGTAGAAAACACTGTTCCTAATTCCCCAAAACGGCCGCGGAACCGCCGCAAAAAGCATGGTTATGCCGCGGTTCCGCGGTGCTTTAGTGAGATCATTAAAAAAAATTTATACCGTAATTCATAGAAAAGCCTGCTGAATTTTTTAAGAACTTTTAATTTGGAAAAATCCAATTTTCGAAAAATTTCCAGAGAGCAGTCCAAATTGGTGTTTCGTGGTTCGATCGGACTTTTAACATCGACTACGCATCGCCTAAAGCTCTAGCTTGGCTCTGATACCACTGAAGGGTTAGCCTAGCACCTCATCAAGGGTTTGGTAGCATCACATATGCCATAATCAAAATTTTAGAGATGCTAAGTTAACTCGACAAGAATCGAAACTAGAAGTTTTAGGGATTCATACAAATAAGCATCACATGTAAATGTAAAACTATCACTAAGAGTAGAGATTACAACCTTTGTAGATCTCCCTCGGTGACTCCTTGGCACTATGAGAGTTTGGAACGGATCGATGGTGTAACATTTAGGAAAAGTTAGAAATAAATAAAATTAATTAAATTAAGAATAAGCTGATAAATCACAAAATGGTTAAAATCAAATATGTCAATCTTCATAAGTTATATGTAATACAAATTAAATTAGAATTTTTGAATGTAATTTAAATAAGTTATAAGGGTTTTAATGATAAATTTAGCTTCATTTTGATAAAATGTATGTTTTATAATAAGTTAAGTTGTGAGGGGTTAAATTGTAAAGTTTAGGTGTTATGCAAATACAAGATTGTTGAGGGTTTAAGTGAAAATAGATAGTATCATTTCAGTTCTGAAATCTAATTCAAAATAAAACAAAAATTGAAGATAATCACTAAACCACCTCATGCTTGCATGAGCACCCTTCAACCTCTACCTCCTCCTTGCATGAAACATGCACACATTAGCTTAAGACACCTCCACCTTCCCTTATCCCTTCCTCCTCTCACATATATAACTCATTTTCAGTTCTGAAACCTAATTAAAACTGAAAAGAAAATCAAAAAGAAAAGAAAAATTAAGAGAGAAAAATAAGAACAAGAGGAAGAAGAAGAAGAAGGAGCTTGTTCTTGAGTTTGGATCATCATCAAGCTAGGAGGAGCTTGTAAATCTTTGGGGGGTTATTCCTACAACAAATAGGAAGGTAAAACTCTTAAACACAGTAGGGATTAGATTCTGTAGCCTAATTAGTGTAAAGTTAATCAAGTCACATAATATCGTATTTTAGTTAAAATTAGTGTCTGTGGAAATCTGCTTTATTCTGGAACATAATTAAATAAATTAAACAGAGCTAAAATGATGTAGGAATCAATTAGAACAAACCACAAGAAAACGACACCAGGGGGCCGGTTTTGGGCCGGCGACATCAAGAGAATGGCCGGCGTCGCCGGCCATGTTGGGGGTTTTGTGGGTTTGGTCAGTTGGGTTGTTTACAGTATACAATTTTGACTATTTTGGTACTGTTTATTTAACTTAGTTTTACTGTAGTTAAATTCTGGGATGATATATCGGAAAGGGAATCGTAAAACGCTAAATACGACACGACTAAATCACGTCACGTTTTAAATTCTGAAACAGTACAGATTAGGGTTAAAATCCAGCAAGATTAAGTGTTTAATAACTTGATATAATCAGATAGTATATAACGTGTATGTGGGAAAGCGTGTTTTCATTTCCGTATATCGGAATAGCCGTTTTACTTATAAACGTAACTTTTCATATTTAGACTCGAATACGAGAAGTACGGAAGCTGCGAGGAAAGGGAAAGGATTAGCGATTCCGGAGTAGATTCGACTTTCCGGTGAGTAGACTAAATATCTACCGGGGAATTTTGTAAAGATGGCGTATTTCGCCCGTGGTTTTACTTAACCTGATACTTATATTGTTATGCCAAATTGATCATGTGCATTCATATTACATACACATAAATTGTTTAGTTGTTAGAACACTTCACAATTATCGATGAGTCATACCACGTGCACATTTATATGTTACACACACCTCGTCGATATTGCCATGTCACATACACTTAAATATCATACCTGTTAAAATGGATTATAGCGTGTTTCACATATCTAATGTAATGGTAGATTGCATCATTGACACCCTGTTACTTTATGCGCATTTTGGTGTTATATATGAGATAAATGCAGAATTGAGGATTTGTGGTTTTGAGTTTTGAATACTATTGCATAAATCCAGTGTTTTCATGATTGATGTGTCATGTCCACCATGAGATGATTTCTGTTTTGGTTTTATTCCGGACTGAGTGGGGGAGATATACGGTCGCGGATTTACGTTATCCATACTGAGTGGGGGAGATATACAGTTGGATACATGGTGGACCCGGTCGAGACCGAGGGGCAGGATAGCCGTATTGAGACGGGGGAGCCTAGCGAGGTTACTCGATACCGGAGTTGGTTATAGAAATACGACGTATATCTAGAGGATAACGACCGATATTATGGGTATAGGATCATTCGGGGAATGATGCCTATAAGAAAATGAAAGTTTTGTGTCGTTGATGGACACCGAGAAATGATTTACTTGAGTTGTGATTTTCGAAGTATAATGAGATTTACTGTTGAATTTCACATATACCCATATACCATATTGATTCATATTCAGTAGCATGATTGTCATATTTACTTTATTCGCCGTTATATGTTAGTCGTATTCACTGAGTTGGCAACTCATCCCCGTTGTGCCACAGTTCCTTGCAGGGATAGAGTGGACGGGTAGCTGCGAGGCAGGATCACTTTTGCAGTCGTATTCCATCTTTTGATTGGTAGGTTACATGTGTAGTAACCTTCCTTTTTGGGTTTTGTATTTTGTATCTAGACAGTCTCCATCAAACCTGTATTTTGACTTAGAAGTGAGAGATGGGATATATATATGTACAGTTGTGATCTGTTGATCAGTATTACAGTTCTTTCTTATGAGATTCGGTGATGTTCATTATATGTATATTCATGTTCATTTTTGATATTGTTGATTCCAACTAGGAATACAACTAAACTTAACCTTTATTATTTGCTTAATGAATTAACTTCATAACTTGAGATTTTTACTTAAAAACTAAATTTTCATAAATAATTCCGCAATAAGGTATTTTGATCTTGGTTTTCGGCTTACTTGGACTTGTGCATATCTTTAGATATGATACTAATCTAAGTGCCGGTCACATCCAAACTTGGGTCGTGACAAAGTTGGTATCAGAGCGTAGGAGTAACCTTACGAAATTCAGTAAGGGATTTCAATGGGTTGATGTAAGTCCGAGAGTTAGGATGACCTTTGGTTTGATGGAGTAGGTGAATTAGGACGAATGCAGTACCGTACGTATGTTCCGCGGCATATTTACGTTATCGTATTCAGCCTAACTAACCTTAGGATGTTTATCTTGATCTATTCTTCCGTTGTTTCTCCGTTATTGATTGCTTCTATTCCCACACCTTATCAACTCTCGTTTCTTGTTCCAGTTGCTATGGCTACGCGGGCTAGGTGAGCCGCAGCCAGAGATGCAGCTAGGGCGAGTCCACCTGTGATGACGACTGGTACACCGGACGTTCCGGCGGTGCATGAGCATGTTGATCCTCCTCCTCCAGATCGTATGACTAGGATTGAGGAGGGTATGTTGGGGTTACAGCGAGTGGTAGGACAGTTAGCTGAGACCACTCGAGCATTGAGATCAGATCCAGCACCGACCGTAGCAGAGTCCGAGGTACAGCCTACACAGACGGTAGCGCCAGAAGATACGAGAGTGATGGAGGTATCACTTGCAGAGTTTATGAGATTGAGACCCCCGGTATTTACAGGGACCGATGTGGCGGAAGATCCTCAGTCTTTTCTTGATAGGATGGCGAGGATTGGCAGATCATTGCGATGTTCTGATGCGAGGCCAGTTGAGCTGACTAGCTTTCGTTTGGAGGGGCTTGCACAAGAGTGGTGTGAGTCGATGGAGAGAGGGCGAGCTACGAATCTTCCTCCGATGACGTGGACCGAGTTTTCTACAGTCTTTCTTGCCAGATTTCTTCCCCAGAGTGTGAGGGAAGCTAGAGCTAGCAGTTTTGAAGCGTTGAGGAAATCAGCAAGTATGTCAGTAGCAGATTATGACTTACGATTCACCCAGCTGTCGCGATATGCCCCATACTTAGTACCTACAGAGGAGCTTCGGGTGAAAAGGTTCCTAAGGAGTTTGGACACACAGTTGTATCTGGCGATAGGCTCCCAGCATTTTGATACATATGCACAGGCCATGGATGCGGCGATTCGAGTAGAGGAGCGTTTGAGCCAGTCAGGAGTCGTTCCGGAGCCAAAGAGGAGTAGACCAGTCGTGCCGACAAATAGACAGTTTGGCCGAGGTAGAGGATCATATCCAGGCAGATATACTCCAGGCCGCAGTGTTGGACGAGGTTGGACACAGGGCCAGATGTTCAGTTCTTATCCTGATGATCAGAGATCACCATCTACTTGTTATAGTTGTGGACTTCCTGGACACTTTGCGCGGGATTGTAGATCTCAGGGAGGGACTGTTGCTCTACAGGCTGCGTTACCCCTTCCACCTCCTACACCGATGGCTTTACTTCCTCCCCCAGTTGGCGCTACACGCCAGGCAGTTGCACCACGAGGTCGAGGCTATGCAGGACGTGCTCAGAGAGGTAGAGGAGATCGAGGTAGAGGACGACAGGATGCAGGCAGGGGCCAGGCACAGGTTTTTGCGCTGACTCCACAGGATGCCCGGGCATCAAATGCAGTCGTGACAGGTACTCTTACAGTATGCTCATTAGAGGCACATGTTTTATTTGATCCCGGTTCTACACATTCTTATGTATCTTCACGATTCGCTCTTTTATTGGGGAAGGAGTCGTCATTATTAGAGTTACCCTTGGTAGTGATTACTCCAGTTGGAGATTCCTTTATAGCTCGGCACGTATTTAGATCGTGTTCGGTGCGTATTGGTAATAGAGATTCGCTTGTTGATCTGATTCTCCTAGATATGTTGGATTTTGACATACTTCTTGGGATGGACTGGTTAGCCGCTTGTCATGCTTATGTAGATTGCAGAGGAAAAGCGGTTAGGTTTTGTTTTCCTGGTGAACCGGTGTTTGTTGTGCAGGGGGATTGCAAGTTAACCCCTGTCAACATGATTTCTGCTTTTGGTGCGAGGCGGCTCTTGAAGAAGGGTTGTCATGGGTTCTTGGCTTTTATTCAGGACATAGGGGTCGCTGAAGTTCCATTGGACCAAATCCCGATCATACGAGAATTTCCTGAGTTATTCCCAGCTGAGTTACCAGGATTGCCACCTGATCGAGATATTGAATTTTGCATTGACTTGATTCCGGGTGCAGGGCCTATTTCTATACCACCCTATCGAATGGCACCGACGGAATTGAAAGAACTCAAGAGTCAGTTGCAAGAATTGTTAGATAGAGGACTTGTTCGTCCTAGTGTTTCACCGTGGGGAGCTCCTGTGTTATTTGTAAAGAAGAAGGACGGTAGTATGAGAATGTGCATCGACTACCGACAGCTGAATCGCGTCACTGTGCGAAACAGGTATCCATTACCACGAATAGATGACTTGTTCGATCAGTTGCAAGGAGCTGGATTCTTCTCAAAGATTGACTTGAGGTCAGGATATCATCAGTTGAGGGTTCGGAAGGACGATATTCCGAAGACGGCGTTTCGTACGAGATATGAGCATTATGAATTTCTGGTGATGTCGTTCGGACTCACCAATGCTCCAGCAGCTTTTATGGATATGATGAACCGTATCTTTAGACCATTTATCGATCGGTTTATTATAGTATTCATAGATGATATTCTTGTATATTCTCGGAGTCAGACGGAGCACGAACAGCATTTACGTATCACATTGCAGACCTTGAAAGAGCATCGGTTGTATGCAAAATTTTCTAAGTGTGCTTTTTGGATCGATAGTGTGAAGTTCTTGGGTCACATAGTTACGAGAGAAGGTATATGTGTAGACCCAAAGAAGATTGAAGCGGTACAACACTGGCCCAGGCCTATGTCAGTTACGGAGGTTCGGAGTTTCTTAGGTCTGGCAGGTTATTACAGACGCTTCGTACAGGATTTCTCACGGATAGCGGCACCTTTGACAGGATTGACTAGGAAGGAAGTTCCATTTCAGTGGACAGATGCGTGTGAGCAGAGTTTCCAACAGTTGAAGACGCGTTTGACGACTGCACCGGTATTATCTTTACCTTCCGGGTCAGGGGGTTTCATCGTGTATTGCGATGCTTCTAGAGTGGGCTTAGGCTGTGTGTTGATGCAACACGACAAAGTTATAGCATATGCTTCTCGACAGTTGAAGAGGCATGAACAAAACTACCCCACTCATGATCTAGAGATGGCTGCTGTGGTATTCGCATTGAAGATTTGGAGACATTACTTGTATGGAGAAACGTGTCAAATCTTCACAGATCATAAAAGTTTAAAGTATATCTTTCAGCAGAAAGATCTGAACCTCAGGCAGCGTAGATGGATGGAACTGGTGAAAGATTACGACTGCGAGATCTTGTACCATCCAGGCAAAGCAAATGTTGTAGCAGATGCCTTGAGTCGGAGGCCTGGAGGTAATTTATCTCATTTGAGCATTTTGCGGAGACAGTCTTCTACAGACTGGCAGATCTTATGTGATAGTCGTATACAGTTTGAGTTTACATCGGCAGGAGGTCAGTTAGCACATGTTCGCACCAGACCTCAGCTATTGGATCGTATTCGAGATGCGCAGCCTACAGATACTCGCATGATGGAGATTATGGATCATGTTAGGCAGGGCAAGGAGACGGAGTTCGTGATTGATGATCATGGAGTATTACGTTTTAGGACTCGTCTCTGTGTGCCAGATTCTGACGGATTGAGGCGTGAGATTTTGGAGGATGCCCACAGATCAGTATACAGTATTCATCCTGGTTCCACCAAAATGTATCGTGATTTGAAGGATAATTATTGGTGGGAAGGAATGAAGAAGGATGTTACAGAGTATGTTTCACGATGCTTGACTTGTCAGCAAGTCAAAGCAGAACACCAGAGGCCAGCCGGAGAGCTGCAACCCTTACCCATTCCAGAGTGGAAATGGGAACAGATTTCCATGGATTTTGTGGTGGGTCTACCCAGGACTAGCAGAGGGTATGATTCCATTTGGGTGGTTGTTGATAGATTGACAAAAGCCGCTCATTTTCTTCCAGTGAAGACGACATATGGATTTGCTCAGTATGCACAGATTTATATCGATGAGATTGTACGTCTACATGGAGTGCCGACATGCATAGTATCAGATCGAGGTACCCAGTTCACGAGCAGGCTATTGCAGAAACTTCAGGACGCTCTTGGTACACGACTGAGTTTTAGTACAGCTTTCCACCCACAGACAGACGGTCAGTCGGAGCGGACCATTCAGATACTTGAGGATATGCTTCGGGCTTGTAGCCTAGATTTCGGTGGTAGTTGGGATCGTCACCTACCTTTGGTAGAATTCTCGTATAACAACAGTTTTCAAGAGACGATCCAGATGGCACCCTTTGAAGCCTTGTATGGAAGGAAATGTAGATCACCTGTTTGCTGGACGGAACTTAGTGAGAATGGTATATTGGGACCGCAGATAGTACAGGAAACTACAGAGAAGATTCACTTGATACGAGATAGAATGAAAGCGGCTCAATGCAGACAGAAGTCATATGCAGATCGAAGACGACGCAAACTCGAGTTTGATGTGGGAGATCATGTGTTCCTTCGAGTATCTCCAATGAAGGGTGTGATGCGCTTCGGGAAGAAAGGGAAGCTCAGCCCCAGATATATTGGACCTTACGAGATTTTAGAGAGAGTGGGCGCTGTAGCTTATCGGTTAGCACTTCCTCCTGGTTTTCCCGACGTACATCCGGTGTTCCACGTTTCGATGCTTCGCAGATATCTTCACGATCCATCTCATGCGATCCATCATCAGACTCTACAGCTTGAGCCAGATCTATCCTACACAGTACAGCCAGTCGCTATTCTGGACATGCAGGCAAAGCAACTACGATCGAGGACACTGCCATCTGTAAAGGTTCTCTGGCAAGGAAAGGATCGCGAGGAGATTACTTGGGAGACGGAGGACGCAATGCGGAAGAAATTTCCACATCTTTTCATAGGTATGTCTAGTAATTATTTTAAATTCGGGGACCGAATTTTCTTAAGGGGGGAATATTGTAACATTTAGGAAAAGTTAGAAATAAATAAAATTAATTAAATTAAGAATAAGCTGATAAATCACAAAATGGTTAAAATCAAATATGTCAATCTTCATAAGTTATATGTAATACAAATTAAATTAGAATTTTTGAATGTAATTCAAATAAGTTATAAGGGTTTTAATGATAAATTTAGCTTCATTTTGATAAAATGTATGTTTTATAATAAATTAAGTTGTGAGGGGTTAAATTGTAAAGTTTAGGTGTTATGCAAATACAAGATTGTTGAGGGTTTAAGTGAAAATAGATAGTATCATTTCAGTTCTGAAATCTAATTCAAAATAAAACAAAAATTGAAGATAATCACTAAACCACCTCATGCTTGCATGAGCACCCTTCAACCTCCACCTCCTCCTTGCATGAAACATGCACACATTAGCTTAAGACACCTCCACCTTCCCTTATCCCTTCCTCCTCTCACATATATAACTCATTTTCAGTTCTGAAACCTAATTAAAACTGAAAAGAAAATCAAAAAGAAAGGAAAAATTAAGAGAGAAAAAGAAGAACAAGAGGAAGAAGAAGAAGAAGGAGCTTGTTCTTGAGTTTGGATCATCATCAAGCTAGGAGGAGCTTGTAAATCTTTGGGGGGTTATTCCTACAACAAATAGGAAGGTAAAACTCTTAAACACAGTAGGGATTAGATTCTGTAGCCTAATTAGTGTAAAGTTAATCAAGTCACATAATATCGTATTTTAGTTAAAATTAGTGTCTGTGGAAATCTGCTTTATTCTGGAACATAATTAAATAAATTAAATAGAGCTAAAATGATGTAGGAATCAATTAGAACAAACCACAAGAAAACGACACCAGGGGGCCGGTTTTGGGCCGGCGACATCAAGAGAATGGCCGGCGTCGCCGGCCATGTTGGGGGTTTTGTGGGTTTGGTCAGTTGGGTTGTTTACAGTATACAATTTTGACTATTTTGGTACTGTTTATTTAACTTAGTTTTACTGTAGTTAAAATCTGGGATGATATATCGGAAAGGGAATCGTAAAACGCTAAATACGACACGACAAAATCACGTCACGTTTTAAATTCTGAAACAGTACAGATTAGGGTTAAAATCCAGCAAGATTAAGTGTTTAATAACTTGATATAATCAGATAGTATATAACGTGTATGTGGGAAAGCGTGTTTTCATTTCCGTATATCGGAATAGCCGTTTTACTTGTATACGTAACTTTGCATATTTAGACTCGAATACGAGAAGTACGGAAGCTGCGAGGAAAGGGAAAGGATTAGCGATTCCGGAGTAGATTCGACTTTCCGGTGAGTAGACTAAACATCTACCGGGGAATTTTGTAAAGATGGCGTATTTCGCCCGTGGTTTTACTTAACCTGATACTTATACTGTTATGCCAAATTGATCATGTGCATTCATATTACATACATATAAATTGTTTAGTTGTTAGAACACTTCACAATTATCAATGAGTCATGCCACGTGCACATTTATATGTTACACACACCTCGTCGATATTGCCATGTCACATACACTTAAATATCATACCTGTTAAAATGGATTATAGCGTGTTTCACATATCTAATGTAATGGTAGATTGCATCATTGACACCCTGTTACTTTATGCGCATTTTGGTGTTATATATGAGATAAATGCAGAATTGAGGATTTGTGGTTTTGAGTTTTGAATACTATTGCATAAATCCAGTGTTTTCATGATTGATGTGTCATGTCCACCATGAGATAATTTCTGTTTTGGTTTTATTCCGGACCGAGTGGGGGAGATATACGGTCGCGGATTTACGTTATCCATACTGAGTGGGGGAGATATACAGTTGGATACATGGTGGACCCGGTCGAGACCGAGGGGCAGGATGGCCGTATTGAGACGGGGGAGCCTAGCGAGGTTACTCGATACCGGAGTTGGTTATAGAAATACGGCGTGTATCTAGAGGATAACGACCGATATTATGGGTATAGGATCATTCGGGGAATGATGCCTATAAGAAAATGAAAGTTTTGTGTCGTTGATGGATACCGAGAAATGATTTACTTGAGTTGTGATTTTCGAAGTATAATGAGATTTACTGTTGAATTTCACATATACCCATATACCATATTGATTCATATTCAGTAGCATGATTGTCATATTTACTTTATTCGCCGTTATATGTTAGTCGTATTCACTGAGTTGGCAACTCATCCCCGTTGTGCCACAGTTCCTTGCAGGGATAGAGTGGACGGGTAGCTGCGAGGCAGGATCACTTTTGCAGTCGTATTCCATCTTTTGATTGGTAGGTTACATGTGTAGTAACCTTCCTTTTTGGGTTTTGTATTTTGTATCTAGACAGTCTCCATCAAACCTGTATTTTGACTTAGAAGTGAGAGATGGGATATATATATGTACAGTTGTGATCTTTTGATCAGTATTACAGTTCTTTCTTATGAGATTCGGTGATGTTCATTATATGTATATTCATGTTCATTTTTGATATTGTTGATTCCAACTAGGAATACAGCTAAACTTAACCTTTATTATTTGCTTAATGAATTAACTTCATAACTTGAGATTTTTACTTAAAAACTAAATTTTCATAAATAATTCCGCAATAAGGTATTTTGATCTTGGTTTTCGGCTTACTTGGACTTGTGCATATCTTTAGATATGATACTAATCTAAGTGCCGGTCACATCCAAACTTGGGTCGTGACAGATGGAAGCCTTCTTTGTCCACGATGATCCACCCGAAGTCCCTTTGCCCAAAGCTCCTTGCCTTACTTGTTTCGCAAACGAAGTAGAGCAAACACCCTACACAAATCGGCTAGATGTGTGTAGTATGATGATGTGGTTTATATTCAACAATTGAAACCCTTTCTTTTATCAACTTCACTCAAAAGGAAAATCAAGAGAGGAAGAAGAAGATAATGGTGGCTAAGCTTGAGCTTTCTATCATATTACATATGATAACTTGTTTTCACACCCTTGTTCATAATTTTCCCTTGTTGTTTCATTGTATGTTTCATATCACATATGAAGCCTTTTATAGTAATGAGAAGAAATAATCATCATTATTCCATTACCACTATAATTATGGGTGGAAATTCTTTTCATAAAGAATTAAGCATGGGTTGAAATTCTTTTCATTAAAGTTAAATAAAGTTTACCCACTAAAGAATAAAGGAGCATGAGTGGGTTTTCTTTACATTAACTTAAAATGATAAATATAAATAAAAGCTCCAATATAAGTCTTGCATTGCCATCATTCTTGTATCATCAACCATGATACTATGTATGTATGTATGTGTCCATGCACATCATCATGTGCATACATGCATGCATACAAAAGGATTTAATTAAAGAATTAATCTAAATGTAATTTGTTAAATCAACACTTGATTTAGCAAACCGGTCATATCACATACGATCCGACAAACAGAAAATGCCTGATTAATATACGTTATCACATAACCGTATTTAATCGGGTCCCGCGCATATCTCATATGCACACCACATCTTTTTGCCTGAGCCAGGAAACTTCATTGTGGGACTCTAAGACTCGTCAATATGCCGGCAGTAGATGATGATCTTATCAAACACCTACAAGCCGCAAGAGGTCAGCTAAACATAACGGCCACCCGGGTATTGAAACGATCAGAAGAAAACCAGCGAAGCTGTAAAAACTCCCGTCGAGCCAACTGGCAACACTTACCGTACAGTCCGTTCTCTTCGTCAGATATGCTGCATATCGAGTCCAGGGATGGAATCGTCGACCCCAGTAACTCAATAAGTCATGCTGGTGTATGGCTCATAACAGATCGAGAAACTACTGATAACTCTTATCAATAAATCTCAGCACTGGCCAGGGACTTCATGTTATAGCCAATCGAGCATAGCACAACATCAACTCCCAATACCGGGAGAGACGAAACCCCTCCTATCGCTCATTGCCTCCATGCGCCTCGAGACTGTACCCAAAGACCACCTGTTTGCACGACTCAGTAGAGCCGTGGTAGGGTGGAGATCAAAGTATAGTGGGAGGACACACAAGACTCTATGACGATCTCGGGTCTACAGACTAACCTGTACCTGTGTTCCTTGAGAACTGTGTAAGCCCGCGGGGGCGCCCCGGCCGTCGATCGGACGCCGGAAACGCGGAAAACAAAAACTTTGCGTACTTTGCAAAACGGCACCACCGCGGACCTTTTACCCGGATCGGGCCATTAACCTAGCTAGCTAGCAAATAAGAAAGGAGTAGAAAAGTATAACAAGCGATCCGTGTCCTTCGGTCTTCGTCTCCACTCCGATCTCCCGCGGAATCTCCGTCACCTCCTCGCTCGTCGGAAAAGGGCACCACATAGCCGGAATCTTTTACGGGCTCCCGCCTCTTGACCGAGGCAACTCGGGCGCGAAGTTGGCTAGCCGACGCGTCCAAGGCTTGCTATAGAATAGTGTAGAAGATTATCTCTTTGGGGTTTCTTGAAGTTGCCATGATGTTTGGAGGAAAGGAACAAAAGCTATGGAGGGATTTGTGTGATCTTTTTCAAGCAAGCATAAGAATGAGATGATATATTTTCTCCACTAGAAAAATGATCCTCTCTTTTTTTTTTTTTTTTTCTCTCTCATGAATGGCCGGCCCCCTCAAGCAAGAAATTAGATTGGAGAGAGAAAAAGAATGGCACCACAATATGTATATTATAAATGAATGGAAAAACAATGTCTTAAAGAAAATGGTCACCACCATTTCCTTTCACACACCATCAAATGAAAAGCCATCACTTGGACAAGAATGGAATATCATCATGAAGCAAGTCTCATCATAATGCAACATATGCAAGAAAGCCCTCCACTAGATGTTAATTGCAAACTTGCAATTAACACCCTCCAACAAGAACGTCCGACCGAGAAGGAACAAAGAAAAACCGGCCGGAACGGAATGCAAACTGGCAACTTCAGAAAATCGATCCCGTAATAAATTACAGGAAAACCCCGCTACTGCAAATACATGCCCGCATTTGTATTCCCACTGAACACAAATGCAAAGAGACAAAATCTACACTGTACTACACTAGGACCGGCTTAAACCAAAGCCGGCTAGTAAAAACTGTCCGATCGCGATCCGTGCAATACCGCACGTATCTGATCGAGCCCTGCCATATCTCCATACGGCCTCTACAGCGTTTCGCCCGAAACTTGAGTAGCTGAGTAACTGAGTGTGGTGGACTCTAAAGACTCGTCAATACCTTGGCTGTGGATTTAACCACTAGCACGTCAGAGGTATAAGCCAATACGTGACGGGCCACCAGGTATTGACCAAATGGGACGTCGATGAGGAAGCTCACCCCGACACCCAACTGAGCCTGTCAGTGACAATATCCGTACAGTCCGGTCCGTTCGTCTATGAGTATCGCATGGCGGGCCTAGGGGGTTGGTAAAAGTCAGACCCCCAAAAGCGGTACAAGTCGTGTCGGAGTGTAGCCCAGAACACCCTGAGATACTACTGGAATACCTACCAGCAAATCTCCTGCCTTGGCCAAGGACTTTTCATGTTCTGGCTCTCCTAGACACAGCACGACCTCACCCCCAAAACCGGGAGAGACGAACCCCTGAAGATCCGCTCACTGCCTCCATGTGGCTCGGGACTGTACCCAACTAAAACCTGTTTGCACGACTCCTTTGAGCCGTGGTAGGGTAGTAATCAAAGTACAGTGGGAACTCACACGAGACAAATGACGATCTCAGGTCGATGAACTAACCTGTACACATGTCACCAGGGAACTGCTATCTGACGTCTGGTATAATCCCAACTAGCAGGTTCCCGGCGAGTCCTGTCCGGTGTACTCATAACCCAATGAGCACCTGTATACATCTTAGGTGAACCAACTGACACCAGTGGCTTGTGAGACCGGCCACCGCCCCTTGTCGGGGTCTCGACTGTATACGCTAGTCTACTAATGGAGTATCGATGCCCTGTCTCGAAACTCCTACGACTAGGGACCATTTTGGGATGTGCTTATAGACCCCAGCTCCTACTTATATGATCGCCCTCATACTGCTGGTAGTCAAGCAAGAATCCTAGGGGCTCTATCAACGTGCAATAGCGACTCGTAAGGTCACCTAAAGCAGTACACGATGATAAAGGTAAACCAGATAGCATACTATCATCTCGAGTAAGATTGTCCTACCGGGATAGGTCCTCCCTCAATCATCGCAATCACGTGCCGGTGATCCAATAATTGACTCTGAGGGCACTATCTCCAACAATCTCCCACTTGCACTCAAGGCTAATTATTGCGATGTCGCATACTCACAGCCCGTGTGATACCGAACACCCAACTCCTCTACTAGTCAGTCTCACAAAATCCGTTTGTGAAACTATTGCGTTCGAGGAATAGCCTTAGTGAGTGGATCCGCCATGAAGTTTCTTTCTATGTCTCTCTATATCTCAAGTTCGCGGAGAAAGCCATCTCCCGAAATGAGCAATACCTGTCTTAGAATGTCTGGATGTCTGATGGGACCTAGCTCATAAGTGAACTCCAAATCAAAACTTCTTAGACTGTATTGTCAACTGAACTTAATCAGTATCCTGCGCCATGCCGCCCTCAGTATTGCCTTGGACCACCTGTCCAAAATACTGCCCCTCGTCAGAAGGGAAAACTATAACTCTGACAACCTCCTTGTCGTCCATGTCACCTTGGAAGCCTGGAATGATAACCGTATCCTAAGGGAGGCTGCCGTTATCATATCCCTAGAACATCAACTTATGTTCTACAGCTGCTTCCTACCGTTTCTCCAGGATTGGATCAATATCAACTTATTGCATCTACTGCAAGAACAACATCTGGTGTGGTACTTGACATCTCATGATTGACTCAATTGCCTAAGCAAGTGATCTGCCAATCATGAGTATCCCTCTCCTTTTTAGTCTATAAGACACCCTTAGAGAGGGTGACTCCATCAACTGCAGGTACACTACCAGGCCAGGAGTCGTCCATTCTAAATACTCATAGAATGCTGTCAAGGTACCCAGATTGGGAAACCACCCAAATCTAGATCTAAAACCATAGATCTAGTAACCAGAATGTCTGATATAATATCCAAGTTCTTTGTGGAGAAACGACTGAGTGACGACCAAAGTACAACCGATCGTAGTATAGGAGTATCTTTTCCTATTCTGTGTATGTCATCCAAATACCAGGACATCATACTCTACTACCTTCTCAACAGATCCATCCCCTATTCTGATGAAGTCAAACCTATGACTGTCAGGTCAGAAATAGATGATCTATCTCCGCTACATCTGCTTAAGTCTATAAATAGACATAAGCCTGATGTCCACCGATTCTTCCGCTGCTCTCACTGACTACGACAACCCTCTGGCAGAGTCATATAGACGTGCACTTCCAAAACTAGTTTAGAACGATGCTATACTCATCCTCCTGCCGGGTCTCGCAGCCTGGAACAACAGCAATGGCAAGTGTGGGTAAACAAGAACTTCCCTGTCATCGTCCTTGAGGCTACCGGAGTACCTCTCGGGTGCCTGAAGTTACCCACCTCATCTGCGGATTGGCCAACGGAATGTCAATCCAGATTGAATCTTCAGGTTCCTTATCAAATCTTCAGTAATCGTTTGTGGTTCTGGAATCACTTCCAATTCTACCATACTCCCACTACTTTTTCTGAAAAATCCATTTTTAATAAAAACTGTGGCGAGTCTAGAACAATATTGCTATTGTTCATCCAGATGGTAGAAAGTCAACCCTCGTCATAGCCTGGGTCAACCCACAAACAGCCATTACAGAAACGTGCCTTGAGTTGTCCAGTGTCTGGTTTTAAGCATAAGCCGGACAACTCCCCGTATCTTAACAATGTCAAGATATGAACTGTTCTATATCCAAGAAACAGAGGCACTGATTTAATTTAACCAGATTCAAATCATGCAGCTGTCTCCAGTGCATGTCAACTAAATGGAGAGAGGCCGATCAGCGTTACTCAACTTAGGAATGCTTCCAATTATGAGTAACCTGAAAGAGAAGTAATTTCTCTTTATCATTACTATCAACTGAATACCATACACAAGTATCTACATCTTCGATCACTTTGAAGAATCCCGATACTTGCAACACCTGGTTCTCTACTTTATTCAAATACCTATAACTTCTCAAAACTTCGACCCTGTGTTTCTACGAAACACTTGTCTAAGAACTAGAGAAGTCATAAGTAAACAGAATACAGTACGAGGACCAACCCCTCTGTCCTCATGGACACTGGACAATATACAATACTCTGTATAAGTCCCTTGAGTCTAGTGACTCATTCACTGTGTGTCGTAGGTTGAAAACTGTACTTATGGTTAAGAAGAATTACACCGCTGTTCAATGCTCCTTACCTAACCATCCACTGATATAGGTAAATGTCATCGACAAAATATCAAAAGGTATATCTCACTCTATGAAAATAGACGTACAGATATATCAATTTGAAATTGGTGCACAACAGCGGATATTCAAAACCAAATATTTGCCGACCGGCAAACAATCCAGGTGGCTTCCTCAAATATCACCAATTCAAACGAATCCCGATATAATGAGGATGGTCACCTAATTCCCAATAACTTACTCCCACTCATCATCTGTAAAACCATACAGATGTGAGAATCTAACCTGGTAAATACATACCCTGAGACAAGTGTCTAATTGGGAAATCAGTTTTCTTTTAACAGTACACAGCGAACCTGAAACATTGAAATGTTTCGATGGGGTATTCTGGTATTCTTAGTAATGCCTCTTCCATTATCTAGATTCACAACTATAACCGTATAATTCTTTGCCACTTCTCCAAATCCCTTTATCTGTCTTTAGTCATTACCTTCTGTACACCCCTTTAGGCCAAATGGTTTTCTTCCTTCCCTACCGTTCGGCACCAGCCTATGGTTTGGAAGAAGACTAGCCAATAAGCATAAAGGGTGTACTGTCCTAATCCCTAGGAGCACTCGCAACGCGAGAGAAGGTGAAGATAAAAGACACCTGAATGTACTTTATTCCTATTTCTCCTGAACCAGGATCCATCCCCGAACTGGAACGAGTTCCATTCGAGTTCGTATATAACCATACGATGGATTATCCAATAAAATGGGATCTTCGTAGTGATACGGAGTGTCCTGGAGAAATACAAAGGTGATTTAGGATTGGTGAAGAAATACTTGGTTTGGTCGTGAATAGCAGTCGCAATTTACTTTGCCCTCTTACTAATCCCTTGCTTTGTCTTAATCTTAATACCTTCTGTACACCGTTTAGGCTAACTGGTTTTCTTCATTCCCTACCGGTCGGCACCAGCCTATGGTTTGGAAGAAGACTATCCAATTTGCGTAATAGGTGTACTACTCCTAAACCAAGGAGTACTCGCAACCTGAGAGAGGGTGAAAAGAAAAGACAACTGAATAATCCTATCCGTTTTCTCCAGAACCGGAAACCATCCTCGAATTCCTTCGAGTTCGTATCTAACCATACGATGGTTTTGTCCAATGGAAGTGGACGTTCGCAGTAATACGGGGTGTCCTGGAGAAAAGGGTAAAAGTAGGAGTGGCAATGAGGTCTGCAACTCTGACAATCCAAAAGCCAGTGTTAAGAAGGTTCGGTCATCTTGGTCACTGAGTCATAGTCTTAGGGTCGGGTCAATGGTCGCTGCCAGAGAGAGAGAGAAAAGAAACACTCAGCGTGCACTCTAACCTAGATCAGAATGGTTACCAATTTATCTAATCTGGAAACCTCCCACTGTACCTCAAATTCTCCTCCAAACCTGAAAGAAGAATTAGTCGGGGTCACCCGAGGAGTAAACCAACTCATCAATGGGAATCGGGATCCAACTCTCATCGCATGATAACGTGACGGAATCCGCTCACGGTATCACACTCCAGAAGGTATGCGCATATCTGGCAAGTTTCAGTTCTTTTGAAACTCCCGATGTGGATTTCTGCCCCATGCTCTTATGACCTTGGCGTGAGGTCAAAATATCATAAGTCACATGTCAAGTTCTGCCCATCATTATCCAGGTTAATTTGAATCCACCCGTACATACCCTTGACGTAGGCCAAAATAGTAGTACGACTGTCCCAAACCAACGCATCTATCTATGCAACAGATAAATACCCGGCAGCTACCAATCACTATGCCTTGGCGTGAGGTCAAAATACATAGCTTGAATACTACCGAATATTTAACTGAAATGATGGAGGGCTACGAATGGTTTCTGGCGAAAACCTTTAACGTAAAGAACTTGATATCGTCGAAGGAACGGATAGCTTTTAAAAATATAGTGACGAAAACCGTTGCTAAAGAGGTCATTCCCGGTGAAGGGATCTCGGCTCTTTCCCCGTAGAATGGGGTGCAGGATATTCCAAATGAATACCGCTATGCAAAGCAAAAGTATACGGCTATAGTGAAGTTATTGCCCTGACGCAAACTTCTGTCCAAGGGGTCACTCCCGGTGAAGGGATCTCGGCCCTTGCCTCGTCGACTGAGGAGCAGGATATTCCAACTGAATACCACTGTGCAAAACAAAAGTGAACGTCCTTGCAATAACAGCTTTTTGAAAAGTGTTCCAACAACATCAGAATAGGTTTGTTTAACTTGCATTGATCCGAATCAACGCAGTCCCATCAATTAATCACACCAATAAAGAACGAAAATATACTGATGTACGTATATGCCACCCGCATTCGCCACTGGGTCCCGTCATCACCCGTTAGGTTAGCTGACTAACGACAGAGCGGGGACTGGACTAGCGCGGATGCAAAACATATACAACATCTACTAATATATATACAATATATAATTTTCGCTCAAGGCGTGATAAAAAATGCAGCAACACAGAAATGTATAGCAACACAGATCAATACAGATATCTGGGATCCCCGGGTTTCACAGAGCCACTACTGAAACCCGACGTTCCCTTGGTCGTGTGGATAGCCTGTGCAATGAAATCCTAGACCCCTACGGGCGCGGCAAGTCACCCGCCAAAACCTGAAGCGAGGCAGCCCTCTTCAGCCCCGTGAATGGACCACCCAGCACTCCACGGAATCCGGCGACTTGGGCACCCCTCCTGGGTCAACCTGTACCCCCTACGAGTGCGGCGAATAGCCCGCCAATCCTAGAGTGAAGCCCCCTCCGTCCCAATGCCATGAGATGCGGGCTTGTTGCCCTCTAGAACCCGGCTATCCGTGCACTCCTCCGCGGGGTAATCCTAGTACAGAAAATAAAATATACATACACCGGGTACATCGACCGCAACCAGGTCGTGCCCCAAAAGAATAATACAAACTGGCAGTGACGGCAGTCCACATGTCGGACGCTCGCCCCGCAATATCAAATGTACATAATACAACAATACAGTACTAGCATTGCATCCAGGCTATCCCCCACGACCGATCCGCAACATCACAGCATAAACATAGAACATCAACGTGAAAGTCACGTTCGCAAATCCGTCTAACCGGGCTATAGCAGTTAGACCGGATTTACCGATCGAGTGACATTCACGGTCGCAGATATAATGTAAATACTGTGAAAAATGTGTTTAAAATATCCGATCGATCAAAAATTAACAAGTGGGCCCCCAATCAAAACTGTAGCACTCACAGATATCCTGGGCCCAATATTAATATTCCAAAACCCATATTTTAAGCCCATAAGGCCTCTGAAAAAATTTGGTGAAGTGATGTGAATAGTGCGCGGCGGAAGGGCGGCGAAAATGGGGTTTTCGCGGCGGTTCCGCGCTCCAACTGTGGAGCTACTTCATCAAATTTTTACAGAACTCTTAGATTTTCCAGTACATCAATATTTTACAACCTGAAAAATTTTTCGAGACCAAAAATTTTCAACAGAAACTGATTCGAACTAAAATGCAGTTTTGGAACATTCGATCGATCGAAACAGAAAAACACATTACACAAAGCTAGACGAAGTTAATGGCGAGGCTCTGATACCACTGTAAGCCCGCGGGGGCGCCCCGGCCGTCGATCGGACGCCGGAAACGCGGAAAACAAAAACTTTGTGTACTTTGCAAAACGGCACCACCGCGGACCTTTTACCCGGATCGGGCCATTAACCTAGCTAGCTAGCAAATAAGAAAGGAGTAGAAAAGTATACCAAGCGATCCGTGTCCTTCGGTCTTCGTCTCCACTCCGATCTCCCGCGGAATCTCCGTCACCTCCTCGCTCGTCGGAAAAGGGCACCACGTAGCCGGAATCTTTTACGGGCTCCCGCCTCTTGACCGAGGCAACTCGGGCGCGAAGTTGGCTAGCCGACGCGTCCAAGGCTTGCTATAGAATAGTGTAGAAGATTATCTCTTTGGGGTTTCTTGAAGTTGCCATGATGTTTGGAGGAAAGGAACAAAAGCTATGGAGGGATTTGTGTGATCTTTTTCAAGCAAGCATAAGAATGAGATGATATATTTTCTCCACTAGAAAAATGATCCTCTTTTTTTTTTTTTTTTTTTTTTCCTTTCTCTCTCTCTCTCATGAATGGCCGGCCCCCTCAAGCAAGAAATTAGATTGGAGAGAGAAAAAGAATGGCACCACAATATGTATATTATAAATGAATGGAAAAACAATGTCTTAAAGAAAATGGTCACCACCATTTCCTTTCACACACCATCAAATGAAAAGCCATCACTTGGACAAGAATGGAATATCATCATGAAGCAAGTCTCATCATAATGCAACATATGCAAGAAAGCCCTCCACTAGATGTTAATTGCAAACTTGCAATTAACACCCTCCAACAAGAACGTCCGACCGAGAAGGAACAAAGAAAAACCGGCCGGAACGGAATGCAAACTGGCAACTTCAGAAAATCGATCCCGTAATAAATTACAGGAAAACCCCGCTACTGCAAATACATACCCGCATTTGTATTCCCACTGAACACAAATGCAAAGAGACAAAATCTACACTGTACTACACTAGGACCGGCTTAAACCAAAGCCGGCTAGTAAAAACTGTCCGATCGCGATCCGTGCAATACCGCACGTATCTGATCGAGCCCTGCCATATCTCCATACGGCCTCTACAGCGTTTCGCCCGAAACTTGAGTAGCTGAGTAACTGAGTGTGGTGGACTCTAAAGACTCGTCAATACCTTGGCTGTGGATTTAACCACTAGCACGTCAGAGGTATAAGCCAATACGTGACGGGCCACCAGGTATTGACCAAATGGGACGTCGATGAGGAAGCTCACCCCGACACCCAACTGAGCCTGTCAGTGACAATATCCGTACAGTCCGGTCCGTTCGTCTATGAGTATCGCATGGCGGGCCTAGGGGGTTGGTAAAAGTCAGACCCCCAAAAGCGGTACAAGTCGTGTCGGAGTGTAGCCCAGAACACCCTGAGATACTACTGGAATACCTACCAGCAAATCTCCTGCCTTGGCCAAGGACTTTTCATGTTCTGGCTCTCCTAGACACAGCACGACCTCACCCCCAAAACCGGGAGAGACGAACCCCTGAAGATCCGCTCACTGCCTCCATGTGGCTCGGGACTGTACCCAACTAAAACCTGTTTGCACGACTCCTTTGAGCCGTGGTAGGGTAGTAATCAAAGTACAGTGGGAACTCACACGAGACAAATGACGATCTCAGGTCGATGAACTAACCTGTACACATGTCACCAGGGAACTGCTATCTGACGTCTGGTATAATCCCAACTAGCAGGTTCCCGGCGAGTCCTGTCCGGTGTACTCATAACCCAATGAGCACCTGTATACATCTTAGGTGAACCAACTGACACCAGTGGCTTGTGAGACCGGCCACCGCCCCTCGTCGGGGTCTCGACTGTATACACTAGTCTACTAATGGAGTATCGATGCCCTGTCTCGAAACTCCTACGACTAGGGACCATTTTGGGATGTGCTTATAGACCCCAGCTCCCACTTATATGATCGCCCTCATACTGCTGGTAGTCAAGCAAGAATCCTAGGGGCTCTATCAACGTGCAATAGCGACTCGTAAGGTCACCTAAAGCAGTACACGATGATAAAGGTAAACCAGATAGCATACTATCATCTCGAGTAAGATTGTCCTACCGGGATAGGTCCTCCCTCAATCATCGCAATCACGTGCCGGTGATCCAATAATTGACTCTGAGGGCACTATCTCCAACAAACTGCTATCCGACGATAGATATAATACCACATAGGATTTCTCGGCGAGTCCGTTCAGTGTACCCAGTCTCCACTGAGCACCCGCATACAATCTTTGGTGTCTCCTCACCAGATGGATATGGGATCATCCATCGCCCATCATATGGGACAAGAATGGTATACGCTAGTCTACTCTGGAATATCGATGCCCTGTCTCGATACACCCTCGACTAGGAACAGTTCAAGGATATGCTTATAGACTATACGTGCCCCACTAGTATGATCCGCATCATAATCACAGTAGTCAAGCAAATATCCTTTGGGCTTTATCAACATGTGTAAATGATTAAATCTACATGTCCTGATAAAGTAAACCAGATAGCATACTATCATGTTGAGCAAGAAAGTCATCTATCCCCATAGATAATATGTCCAAGTTTCTACTATCCATATAGTGGCCTTTAGGGCATACATATTACTAACACAAATTTCCTACTTCATCATCCTCTAGTACTTGCCATTTAGTAGAGGGTGTTCTCTTCACAAAGTTATTGTCCTAGTGAAGTAATAGCTTGGGTTAGTGTCTCCCCGACGTAGATCATCTTCGGTCTCGAAGTCATCGAAGTAATCATGTTCGTTTCTTCGTGGAGCCTTTCTAGAGTCCAGAGTTTACGATCACAGCGAAGGGGACTTCTACACGGAGTTATTGAAGTGAATGACCGGTCTACAAAGGTTGTATTCCTTTCTCTCTTTACTTATTGCAAATTGTTTGTATTTGATTCTGTAGATTTCTAGTATACGATTCTTGTTTAGGGTTAGCTAAAACGGAAAATTTTTGAATTTGGCATGGACGATGTTAGGTCCACGTTACCTCTCCCGGTACTTTCGGGGTTGCGGAAACGGTAAAACAAAAATTTTTCTGAACATGGTAACATGGACCGTAAAAGCCGGATCTTTTCTAAACTAAACTAGCTAACATGCTAAAGAGAGTTAGCTACTCGGATAACAGGTTATACCTCAACTTGAACTCCTTCTCTTCTTGTTGTTCTTCTTCTTTCTTGCTCTTTGTAGTAGCTTGAATGGCTTCCCCTCCTCGTCTCCTCTTTGCCGAAGATAGATCCACCTGAGGGCTTCATCCTTGGGCTCCTTTCTCGATCTTGAGAGAACTAAGGTATTCGGCTTGCTAGACCTTCTACCTTAGAGTGAGTAGAGTGTGCTTTAGGGTGTTTTATCTTCAAGGAGATGATCCTCAACACATGAGATCTTCTCTCCTTGAACTAGAGGAGGAAGAAGATGATGTGAAGAGAGAGAAAAAATATGATAGAATGATATGGTATTTTTACAACCATAACATATATGTGATTTTCTAATAATAATATTAATTCAAAATGAAAAAGGTGATGGATGGATTGAAGAGACCATTATCATATCACAATAAATGAATTTTGCAAAGATCAAAGAGCATCTAAAAAGTGTAATGATGATGGTCAATGTTTCAAACCTAGTCAACTAGTCAACCATGGTCAACAAGTCAACAAACCCAACCATGACACAATTTCATTTAATTAATATTATTAATTGATAAATCACAAGATCATTAGGGTTTGGAAAAATACGACTGTCAACTGTGCATACACACCCGTTCCAAAACCCTAATGAACAAACTCTTCCTCCGCCTCAATCAACTGTGCATACACACCCGCATTCATGTTCCGAGGAACATGAACACTATGAGATAAAACTAACCCCAAAGCATATACTAGGATCCGGCTCAAACCAGAGCCCGCTAGTAATGACTGTCCGGACACCAAACGTGCACAAGTGCATGGATGTGAACGAACCCTGTCGCAAAACCATGCGACCTCTACTCTGTTTTGCCCAAAGGCGAGTAACCCTCTGTGTGGGACTCTAAAGACTCGACACTACGCTGGCAGTGGGGTTAACCACAGACCGCAAGCGGCACTAGCTGTACGTAACGGTCCCCAGGTAAATGCCGATAAGAAGACTGATGAGGTGAACCCATCCGAACTCCTACTGCGTCTGTATGTGACAATCTCCGTACAGTCCGGTCTGTTCGTCTGATACATCGCATGGCGGGCCTAGGGGGGCGGTAAACGTCAGTCCCCTAATAGCGGTACAAGTCGTGTCGGAGTGAAGCCCAATACACCCTGAGATAACACTGGAAACCTACCAGTATATCTCGCTTGCCCTGGCCAGGGACTACTCGTCTAATGGCTCTCCTAGACACAGCGCGATGTCAACCCCCAATACCGGGAGAGACGAATCCTGTCTAACCGTCACTGCCTCCAAGTGCTTCGGGACTGCTCCCAACTACTACCTGTTTGCACGACTCAGTAGAGCCGTGGTAGGGTAGTAATCAAAGAACAGTGGGAACACACTCGAGGCGAAGTGACAGTGTCAAGTCAGCGGACTAAGCTGTACTCATGTCACCTGGGAACTGATAACTGACGATAGGTATAATACCAACCATCAGTTCCCGACGAGTCCTGTCCAGTGTACTCGTAACCTAACGAGCACCCGCATACTATCTCAAGTACGACGTACCGACGGCTGTGGGACAGACCGTCTCCCGTGCTGGGATGAGAAGCGCATACGCTAGTCTACTCCGGAGTATCGATGCCCTATCTCGATACTCCCACGACTAGGGACGTATATAAGGATGTGCTTATAGATTACCCAGCCCCCACGAGTGTGATCGCCATCACAACGCCGGTAATCAAGCAAAGATCCTAAGGGCTCTACTAATGCGTATAGGTGATATAATAAATAAACACACATGTACACATTAAAGCAGAGACAAACCAAGTAGCATACTACTATATTGAGCAAGATCGTCTGTACAACTGTGAATATCCCAAGCTTCCATCAAGTAATATACATACTAGTATAATACAGTAATGGCCTCTAGGGCATATACACTAACAATCTCCCACTCGCACTAAGGCCATGTACTGGCGTATCGAAGACCTATCATCTCGATCAGCCGCTCGAACTGAGTCTGGGGTAAAGCCTTCGTGAATGGGTCCGCAGTGTTATCCTTTGTGTCCACTCTCCGCACCTCGATCTCCAGTCGATCAATGATCTCCCTGATCAGGTGATACCGCCTTAAGATGTGCCTGGATTTCTGATGGGACCTTGGTTCCTTCGCTAAAGCTATAGCCCCATTGTTATCGCAATACAAAGGTATTGGGTCAACAATGGACGGAACCACTTGAAGTTCACTAATGAACTTCTTTATCCAGACCGCCTCTTTTGCGGCATCGCTTGCAGCAATGTATTCAGCCTCCATCGTCGAGTCTGCGACGGTATCCTGCTTGGAACTCCTCCAACATACCGCCCCTCCGTTGAGGGTAAACACAAAACCCGAGACAGACTTGCTGTCATCTTTGTCACTCTGGAAGCTTGAATCGGTAAAGGACTCGACCCTGAGGTCTCCATTACCGTAAACCAGAAACATCTCCTTAGTCCTTCTCAGGTACTTGAGAATGTTCTTCACTGCTGTCCAGTGGTCCTCCCCTAGGTCTGACTGATACCGGCTTACCGCGCTCAGCGCGTAAGCTACATCTGGTCTTGTACATAGCATCGCATACATTATAGATCCTACCGCCGAAGCGTAGGGTATAGTGCTCATGCGAACCCTCTCCTCGTCAGTCTTAGGAGACATCTTCTTGGAGAGGGTAATTCCATGCAATGCGGGTATATTACCGCGCTTGGAACCCTCCATACTAAATCTCTTTAGTACGGTCTCTATGTACCTGGACTGCGAAAGTCCCAATAGTTTCTTGGATCTATCTCTACAGATCTTGATCCCCAGAATGTACGAGGCATCACCCAGGTCCTTTATGGAGAACCGTTGTGACAAAAATAGCTTGACCGATTGTAGCATAGGAATATCATTTCCTATCAAAAGAATGTCGTCCACGTACAAGACTAGGAATACGACAGTTCGTCCTACAATCTTCTTATAAACACAGGGTTCATCTTCGTTCTTGATGAAATCAAATTCCTTGATTGCCTCATCAAAACAGATGTTCCAGCTCCGCGATGCCTGCTTTAATCCATAAATGGATTTAAGCAACTTGCACACCTTCCCGCTGCTCCCACTGTCTACGAAACCTTCTGGTTGATCCATGTAAACGCACTCTTCCAAACAACCGTTTAGGAAAGCCGTTTTAACATCCATCTGCCAGATTTCATAGTCATGGAAGGCAGCAATGGCAAGTAGGATCCGAATGGATTTGAGCATAGCCACCGGAGAAAAAGTTTCGTCATAGTCCAAACCAGGTCTTTGACGAAAACCTTTTGCAACGAGTCTAGCCTTATAGGTTTCCACCTGCCTATCTACACCAAGTTTCCTTTTGTAGATCCATTTGCATCCAATGGGTTTTACCCCAGGTGGAGCAATATCCAAGGTCCACACTTTATTGGCGTACATGGACTCCATTTCGGACTGCATTGCTTCCTGCCACTTATCAGAGTCCCTACTGATAATGGCCTGCCTGAAACTGATAGGGTCATCTTCTTCCAAGATGCAATCCTCTCGATCCCCGTCAATGAGAAAACCGTAGTATCTCTCAGGCGGATGAGAAATCCTACCAGATCTGCGGAGTGGCTGAGGTTCGTTTGGGCTTATTGAATCAAGCGGTTCCTCCAAATTTTCAGTTACATTTTGTGGTCGCTGTAGGGTTCCTAGGCACACTAAGGGGTTCTCACAAGGCATCAACCATGCCAAATTAAAATTTTACATGTGCCGAAGAACTCTAACACGGATCGTTGGCTAGAATTTAGGCGAAACAAGAAGCTAGTTAACAACTTAACTACAAGCATATGGAAATACAACCATTGTAGATTCCATTGTTGAACTCTTTGGCCTCTTGAGTGATGGAGGAAGGTCCTTCTTGAAGTCCTCTAGCGTCCACGACGATCCACCCGGAGCTCCTAGTCCAAGCTTGCAACTTCACCTTTCCGGAGAAGAGATGAAGATAACACTCTACACAAATGGGCTAAACTTGTATAGAATGAGGTTGTGGATTTTATTCTCACTTCAAAAACCTTTCTTGATCAACATTTTGCTCACTTGAAGAGAACAAGAGAGCTTAGGAGGAAGAAGAAGCAACAAGGAGGATGATGGCTAACCTTCTTCAAGAAGACAAGAAAACATTCTTCTTGAAGAAGAGAAAAGACTTGCCTTGGAAAAGAAATCAAGACATAGAAATATGTTTTTGTTCCTTCTCATGCAACCATGGTTAAGATATGAAGCCACTATTGCATCATGGTTAAAACACATAAAGAAAAAATAACCAAGGGTTAAAGGGTGGGAATGTAACGTAAGAGTGTAGAAGCTTACCAATATTTAACCCTTTTCTTTTCCTTTTGTTTTAGCATAAGTGCAATAATGATTCATATTAAAAACCATGGTGTAAGTCTAGCATTGCCATCATATTCCATGTATAAGCAACCATGAAAGATGATGCATGTATGTATGTGTGCATGCACATCATATGTGTATGAAACTACAAGTAAGAAATCATACATGCATGCATACATCCATCATGCACAAGTAAAGGTTTCAAGTGAGAAAACTAATGGTTAAATGATAAATCAACACTTGATTTATCAACCCGGTCATATCACATATGACCCCACCAAAAGCCAGCTGCCCGATCAATATACGGTATCTCATACGCGCATTTTAATCGGGTCCATGCACATATCACATACGCGCACCACAACGTTTCGCCTGGACCAGGTAACTCCTTTGTGGGACTCTAAGACTCGTCAATACGCCGGCAGTAGGTGATGATCATATCAAGCACCCCCAGGCCGCAAGCGGTCAGCTAAACGTAACGGCCACCCGGGTATTGAGCGATCAGAGGAAAACAAGCGAACCTGCCACCACTCCGTCGAGCCAACCGGCAACACTACCGTACAGTCCGGTCTCTTCGTCAGATATGTCGCATATCAAGTCTAGGGGTGGTAAGCGTCAGACCCCAATAACTGATAAGTCGTGCAGATGTGAGGCTCATAACGGGTCGAGAAACTACTGGTAACACTTACCAGCAAATCTCTGAATCAGCCCTGGCCAGGGACTTCCCTGTTACGGCCAATCAAGCACAGCGCAACATCAACCCCCAATACCGGGAGAGACGAAACCCCTCCTATCGCTCATTGCCTCCATGTGACTCGGGACTGTACCCAAAGACCACCGTTTTGCACGCCCTCAAGGGCGTGGTAAGGTGGAGATCAAAGCACAGTGGGAGTCACACAAGACTCTATGACGATCTCGGGTCTACAGACTAACCTGTATAAGTGTCACCTGAGAACTGCCATCTGACGTGAGGTATAATACCATCTGGGAGTTCTCGGCGAGTCCGTCCAGTGTACCCAGTCTCCACTGAGCACCCGTATACCATCTCTGATGTCAAACACCAATGGATATGGGATCATCCATCGCCCATCTCATGGGTCGAGAAGCGTATACGCTAGTCTACACTGGTATATCGATGCCCCGTTTCGATACACCCACGACTAGGGACCTTGAAGGATGTACTTATGGACTACCACGTCCCCACTAGTATGATCTACATCATAGTTCAGGTAGTCAAGTACACATCCTAAGGGCTTTACCAACATGTAACTATAAGACAGTTTAAAGAGACAAGTGTACATGTTAAGATAAAGAGTAACCAGATAGCATACTATCATATCGAGCAAGATTTTCCTCTCTATATATGACCAAGCATCCAATATCATATGTACAATACTGGCCTCTAGGGCATACATACAACTAACAATCTCCCACTTGCACTAGGGCCAGCTGCTATAGTATCGCATACCAAGCATCCCAAAGAGTCTCTCAAACTGTATCTGGGGAATAGCCTTCGTGAGTGGATCCGCTGTGTTATTCTTCGTGTCAACTCTCCTTACCTCGATCTCCCGGCGATCAACTATCTCCCGGATCAGGTGATACCGCCTCAGAATATGCCTGGATCGCTGATGGGACCTGGGTTCCTTGGCCAAAGCCACCGCTCCATTGTTATCGCAATACAAGGGTATTGGATTCTCAATGGATGGAACCACTCCAAGTTCAGCAATGAACTTCTTGATCCAGACAGCCTCTTTGGCAGCATCGTTGGCAGCGATGTATTCAGCCTCCATCGTCGAGTCTGCCACGGTTTCCTGCTTGGAACTCTTCCAGCTAACCGCCCCTCCGTAAAGGGTAAAGACAAATCCCGACTGCGACTTAGAGTCGTCCTTATCACTCTGGAAGCTCGAATCGGTAAAGGACTCTACTTGGAGTTCTCCGTTACCATACACCAAGAGCATCTCTTTAGTCCTTCGTAAGTACTTGAGAATGCTCTTCACAGCTATCCAGTGATTCTCTCCAGGATCAGCTTGATACCTACTCACTATACTTAGTGAGTATGCTACATCGGGTCTGGTACATAGCATCGCATACATAATAGATCCTACTGCCGAAGCATAGGGTATCCCTTGCATGCGAGCTCTCTCCAAATCAGTCTTGGGAGACATCTCTTTGGAGAGAGTGACTCCAGAGATCGTGGGCAAGTTCCCACGCTTGGAATCTTCCATACTAAACCTCTTTAGTATGATGTCAATGTACCTGGATTGGGACAATCCCAATATCCTTTTGGATCTATCTCTATAGATCCTCATTCCCAATATGCAGGAGGCATCACCAAGATCTTTCATTGAGAATCTTTGTGATAAGAAGAGCTTGACCGATTGCAGCATAGGAATATCATTTCCTATCAAGAGTATGTCGTCCACGTACAATACGAGGAAGACAACCTTACTCTCTGCCACCTTCTTGTAAATACAAGGTTCATCTGGGTTTTTGACGAAATCAAACTCTTTGATAACGACGTCAAAGCAGATGTTCCAACTCCGCGATGCTTGCTTTAATCCATAAATGGATTTAAGCAGCTTGCATACCTTCCCGCTGCTCCCACTGTCTACGAAGCCCTCTGGCTGAGTCATGTACACGCACTCTTCTAAATCACCATTTAGAAAGGCGGTCTTAACATCCATTTGCCAGATTTCGTAATCATGATATGCAGCGATGGCAAGCATGATCCGGATGGATTTAAGCATAGCCACTGGAGAAAAGGTTTTGTCATAGTCCACACCTGGTCTTTGGCGAAAACCTTTTGCTACAAGTCTAGCTTTGAAAGTCTCCACTTTCCCATCTACACCAAGTTTCTTCTTGAAGATCCACTTGCTCCCAATGGGTTTTACCCCTTCAGGAGCAACTTCCAAAGTCTATACTTTGTTGGTGTACATGGATTCCATCTCGGACCGCATAGCATCCAGCCACATCACTGAGTCCCCACTCGTGATGGACTGCTCGAAGCTAGTTGGGTCATCATCCTCCATGATGCAATCCTCGCTCCCACCATCCATGAGAAAACCGTAGTATCTCTCAGGTTGGCGAGGAACCCTACTAGATCGGCAGAGAGGCTGAGGTTCGTCGGGAGCTACTGAATCTTCTGGTTCCACTAAATCTTCAGTTTGAGTTTGTGTAGCCGGAATTTCTTCCAGTTCTACCTTATCGCCACTAATTTCTTTTGCAAGAAATTCCTTTTCTAAAAAGGTGGCGTGTCGAGAAACAAACACTTTTTGCTCCTCTGTATGGTAGAAAAGATATCCATGTGAATGTTTGGGATATCCCACAAACTTGCATAGAACTGACCGTGCCTCGACCTTGTCCGGATTTTGCCTTTTGACATAGGCCGGGTAACCCCATATCTTAACTTGTTTAAGACATGGTCTCTTCCCACTTCATATCTCATATGGTGTGGTAGGTACAGATTTAGATGGAACTTGATTCAATAGGTATGCCGCTGTCTCCAGCGCATAACCCCAGAAGGAAATAGGTAACTCAGCTGTGCTCATCATAGAGCGCACCATATCTAATAGGGTGCGGTTCCTCCATTCTGATACACCGTTGTGCTGTGGTGTATATGGAGGAGTCAGCTGAGAGAGAATCCCATTCTCTTTTAGGAAGTCCAGGAATTCATTGCTCAAGTATTCACCTCCTCGATCAGATCGAAGGATTTTAATACTTTTTCCGGTTTGGTTCTCAACTTCTTGTTTATATTCTCTAAATTTCTCAAAAGCTTCTGATTTGTGTTTCATCAGGAACACATATCCAAATCTAGAGAGATCGTCAGTGAATGTAATGAAGTATGAAGAACCATTCCTGGCATGTGTAGACATGGGACCGCACACATCACTATGTATCAGTCCCAAGAGTTCGGTAACTCTTTCTCCGTGTCCCGTAAACGGAGTTTTGGTCATCTTGCCTTTGAGACATGACTGGCAAGTGTCATAAGATGAAAATTCAAACGGATTTAAATATCCATCTTTATGCAACTTAGCTAGTCGTGTCGCATTGATGTGACCTAGTCTACAATGCCACAAGAAGGATTCGTTGAGTTCAGAACTCTTCCTCTTGTGTGTGTTTGTTATGCTCAGAACTGTTGATTGATTTAGAACATAAATGCCATTGCACAACGTGCCTGATCCAACCAACTTTTGGTTACGGAAAATGTTCATAACATTGTCCTGTACTACAAAATTATATCCCTCTTTACTTAATAAAGAAACCGATATAATGTTGCATATCAGGTTCGGCATGTAATAGCATTCGTTCAGAACCAATGTATTACCGGTTGATAATTCAAGGTGATATTCCCCGACAGTCTTAGCTGCAACAATTGCACCATTTCCAACTCTAATGTCTTTATCACCTTCTCCGAGTTCTCTACCTTTTCTAAGCCCATGTAACTGATTACATATATGGGATCCTGACCCGGTATCTAATACCCAGGACGTAGAGCAAATGGAGAAACAGTTCTCAGTAACGAATACACCCGAAGAAAATGCATCAACATGTACTTTCTTCAATCGGGTGGCATATGAATCCTGGTATTCCCCTATATCCTGTTCATTCCTATAGCTCTTATAAGAAAGAACGGAACCAACGTTCCCCAGCACAGTATAACATGCGGGTTTGGTCAATACATCCAAATTATCATCTTGATTAGGGCATGAAATGGTCGCTACCTGGAGAGAGAGAGAAGAAAACACTTAGCGTGCGCTCTTGCAAGATCAGATTGGTTATTTTATCTAATCAGGATGGCTCCCACTGTTTTTTATCAAATCCTCCTTCAAACCATAAAAGGAAAGACTAGCCGGGATTAATTACACACTACAAGTTCGCCAATCTTTCAGCCAGGCCAGTGTCGGTACTTTGAGGGAGGTCCCCCGTGCTTTCGTACGAACCTAATTAATGTAAACCTCGTTTTCCCAGAGGCGTAACCTCGTTTACACCTTTCTAGACACCTACTTGATCGGCTAATTGCAATGTGCAAAACTCTCCCAGGAGTAACTCTTACTCGCAGTGGGTATCGGGATCCAACTATCTCATAGAAGGTATGCAATCTCATTGCAAATTTCAACACTTGAAATTCCCGATAATATTTTGCCCCTAGCGTCCTATGACCTTGACAAAGGCCAACAAATCATAGCATGCTAGTCAAGTTCAGCCCGTCATTTCTTGATTGAATCAAACCCACCCGCACGGCCCTTGACAAAGGCCAACAAGGTCGTACGACTATCCTGAAACAATCTGCATCACATGCATAAGCAGATAATCACTATTCAGCTACCGCACACTACGCCTTGACAAAGGCCAACAAACGCAGCACGAATACTAAACAGTTCTTATCTGAAATGACGGAGGGCTACGACAGGTTTTTCTGAAAACCTATTGCGTAATGAACTTGATATGGTTGTAGAATCAAATAAAGTTTAGAAATGGAGTAATTTTGAGGCCTTTCCAGTTTTGCTAAAGGGGTCACTCCCGGTGAAGGGATCGTCGGCCCTTTCCTCGTCGTATGAGGTGCGGGATATATCACATATATCACTGTGCAAAGCAAAAACTCTTAAAAGCAATCAAAAACAAACCGAGTGTGTAGCATCTACCAGTTGTTGCTAAAGGAGTCACTCCCGGTGAAGGGATCTCGGTCCTTTCCTTATCGAATAAGGTGCAGGATATATCACATATACCGCTGTGCAAAGCAAAAACTGTAGCTACCTGTTTTATTTTGAAATTCGATTCCACAACATCTTTAGGTTTCTTTTCTTTCATTAATCACATTAATGAAGTCCCATCATTTAAGTCACCTAAACATCACAGATAGATATGACGTACACTTATGCCATCCGCATTCGCCTCGATGTCCCCTCATGCACCGTTAGGTTAGGTAACTAACGACAGAGCAGGGCAGGGCTAGCGCGGGTGTAAAACATAAGTAACGTCTATATAATATATCATATATACTATATACTATATCTATCACAGAACATCACATGATCACATCACAGATATCGCAGCAGAAGAATCATATGAAATATTGGATATACAAGGACGTCCGTGTTTTCAATACGAGCCAGTACAAAACACGGATTCCACGGTCGTGATGAACAGCCAATCCCACACCCCTAGACCCCTACGAGAGCGGCAAACAACCCTACCAATTCTAGAGTTAGGAGACCCGGACTCGACTCCTCGAGTTGGTCTCCCACTGGACTCCAGAACCCGGTTACTTGTGCCCTCCTCCTTGGGTCTATCCTAGTGCGGAAAAGTAAATAATATACAAAAGGTGACATCTTCCGCAACATGGAAGTGCCCCAATTAAAAGAATATTACATACAAGTTTGTACATGAATGAAAATGAAAAACACTCATCTCACATAAAAACCCCCGGCTATTCAAACACGACGATCCAATATAACATATCCAGCAACACATAATATCTCATATCATCAACGTAAGTAAGTATGCGTACCCCAATTGTCGTTGACGTATAGCAACGAAACCGGCGATATCGTCATACTACACTTACGGTCACAGAAAAGAAAGTGTAAAACTACAAAAGTTGGAATCCGCAATCTCTTTAGACATCACATGCCTAATCAAATGAATTACTTAGATATCGCATGCCTAACAATTATAAACCCCGCATTTTAGTCTCATTATCGAAAACACTTTCCAATATCAAGTCGGGCAATTCAACAAGATTCCCGACATCCTGATCGAATGCTCGTCGCAAACTTCAACAGGCGGCCGCACCCCCGATGCCGTCGACAAAGTGCACCAAGGCGGAACACCGCTGCCAGGAGCACCCGAACGGATGCTTTCGGCGACGGGGTTCTCCTACAGTCACTTGGTCGGGGCTATGGAGTGAGGCTGTCTATTAAGTTTACCCGGCGAGTATCCGCGTACACTACGTGATTGCGACGGACTTTTGATCACATCAAAATTCCGTGGCAACCGATCAAGTGAGACTAAACTGCTATGTTTATAACATTCATTCGGTTATCTCATAACGATTTGTGAATTCCAATTATTGTATCCCATTCCAGATAAACAGAAAATGTTAAACTTTCCGATCAAATATTCAAACACCCAAGTTTTCCGAAACTGCTCAACACATGAAACACTGTCAAAGACATTCGCTTCATGCCTCAGTACCAACGGTCCAGCCGTAGAAGGGTCAAGCCAACGCCTCACATGTGGCACGCCGTACCGCCCCAAACCCTAAGGTTCAAAGGGCGGTTCAAGACGGTCACATAATCGAGTTATGGTTTGTTGTCTTCTAGAGGGTCCATCGCGTTACTTGCACTACTTAGAATGTCTTTAAACCACGGAAAAATCCAACACTTGAAAATTTTCCGGCAGGGGAAAAGTTGGGTATTTATATCCGGTCGAACTTTTTAACACATTCAACAATTATCCGGAAAACACATAGACAGAATTAGACTTTCCGATCGAAACAATGATTCCCCAAAACAACTCAGAAAACCTCAACTCTTGAGTTCAGGTTAAAATATTCCAGGAAAATCAGCACTGCATTTTACGAGTTACTGTGAAATTTGACACGTGTCGGCTTCTTGTTGGCCGCGGAAGGGCCGCACAAACCCTACTTGTGCGGCGCTTCCGCCGCACTCTGGTGGAATCGTGTGCTCAAATTTCACAGTTATTCTCAGAAAAGCCTGCTTGTTTTTCTGGATATTTTTAATTGCCAAAAATCAACAGTTTTGAAAAAAGTACAGAGAGCGATTTTGCAATGGGATTTCGGTTCGATCGGGTTTCTAATTCCGTCCGGGGATCGCCTAAGGCTCTAGCTAGGCTCTGATACCACTGTAGGGTTCCTAGGCACACTAAGGGGTTCTCACAAGTCATCAACCATGCCAAATTAAAATTTTACATGTGCCGAAGAACTCTAACACGGATCGTTGGCTAGAATTTAGGCGAAACAAGAAGCTAGTTAACAACTTAACTACAAGCATATGGAAATACAACCTTTGTAGATTCCATTGTTGAACTCTTTGGCCTCTTGAGTGATGGAGGAAGGTCCTTCTTGAAGTCCTCTAGCGTCCACGACGATCCACCCGGAGCTCCTAGTCCAAGCTTGCAACTTCACCTTTCCGGAGAAGAGATGAAGATAACACTCTACACAAATGGGCTAAACTTGTATAGAATGAGGTTGTGGATTTTATTCTCACTTCAAAAACCTTTCTTGATCAACATTTTGCTCACTTGAAGAGAACAAGAGAGCTTAGGAGGAAGAAGAAGCAACAAGGAGGATGATGGCTAACCTTCTTCAAGAAGACAAGAAAACATTCTTCTTGAAGAAGAGAAAAGACTTGCCTTGGAAAAGAAATCAAGACATAGAAATATGTTTTTGTTCCTTCTCATGCAACCATGGTTAAGATATGAAGCCACTATTGCATCATGGTTAAAACACATAAAGAAAAAATAACCAAGGGTTAAAGGGTGGGAATGTAACGTAAGAGTGTAGAAGCTTACCAATATTTAACCCTTTTCTTTTCCTTTTGTTTTAGCATAAGTGCAATAATGATTCATATTAAAAACCATGGTGTAAGTCTAGCATTGCCATCATATTCCATGTATAAGCAACCATGAAAGATGATGCATGTATGTATGTGTGCATGCACATCATATGTGTATGAAACTACAAGTAAGAAATCATACATGCATGCATACATCCATCATGCACAAGTAAAGGTTTCAAGTGAGAAAACTAATGGTTAAATGATAAATCAACACTTGATTTATCAACCCGGTCATATCACATATGACCCCACCAAAAGCCAGCTGCCCGATCAATATACGGTATCTCATACGCGCATTTTAATCGGGTCCATGCACATATCACATACGCGCACCACAACGTTTCGCCTGGACCAGGTAACTCCTTTGTGGGACTCTAAGACTCGTCAATACGCCGGCAGTGGGTGATGATCATATCAAGCACCCCCAGGCCGCAAGCGGTCAGCTAAACGTAACGGCCACCCGGGTATTGAGCGATCAGAGGAAAACAAGCGAACCTGCCACCACTCTGTCGAGCCAACCGGCAACACTACCGTACAGTCCGGTCTCTTCGTCAGATATGTCGCATATCAAGTCTAGGGGTGGTAAGCATCAGACCCCAATAACTGATAAGTCGTGCAGATGTGAGGCTCATAACGGGTCGAGAAACTACTGGTAACACTTACCAGCAAATCTCTGAATCAGCCCTGGCCAGGGACTTCCCTGTTACGGCCAATCAAGCACAGCGCAACATCAACCCCCAATACCGGGAGAGACGAAACCCCTCCTATCGCTCATTGCCTCCATGTGACTCGGGATTGTACCCAAAGACCACCGTTTTGCACGCCCTTAAGGGCGTGGTAAGGTGGAGATCAAAGCACAGTGGGAGTCACACAAGACTCTATGACGATCTCGGGTCTACAGACTAACCTGTATAAGTGTCACCTGAGAACTGCCATCTGACGTGAGGTATAATACCATCTGGGAGTTCTCGGCGAGTCCGTCCAGTGTACCCAGTCTCCACTGAGCACCCGTATACCATCTCTGATGTCAAACACCAATGGATATGGGATCATCCATCGCCCATCTCATGGGTCGAGAAGCGTATACGCTAGTCTACACTGGTATATCGATGCCCCGTTTCGATACACCCACGACTAGGGACCTTGAAGGATGTACTTATGGACTACCACGTCCCCACTAGTATGATCTATATCATAGTTCAGGTAGTCAAGTACACATCCTAAGGGCTTTACCAACATGTAACTATAAGACAGTTTAAAGAGACAAGTGTACATGTTAAGATAAAGAGTAACCAGATAGCATACTATCATATCGAGCAAGATTGTCCTCTCTATATATGACCAAGCATCCAATATCATATGTACAATACTGGCCTCTAGGGCATACATACAACTAACAGTCGCTGAATTTCTTCCAGTTCAACCGAACTCCCACTAGTTTCTTTTGCAAGAAACTCCCTTTCTAAAAAGGTAGCGTGGCGAGATACAAACACCTTCTGTTCCTCAGTGTGGTAGAACAGATATCCTAGTGAGTCTTTAGGATATCCCACAAATTTACACAGAACTGACCGTGCCTCTAACTTGTCCGGTTTCTGTGTTTTCACATAGGCCGGACAACCCCATATCTTAAATCGCTTAAGATACGGATTTCTTCCACTCCATATTTCATATGGAGTCTTAGGCACTGATTTGGATGGAATATAATTCAATAGGTATGCCGCTGTCTGAAGCGCATGTCCCCAAAATGAAAGAGGCAACTCAGCACTACTCATCATGGAGCGGACCATATCCAATAGGGTACGATTCCTCCGCTCCGAAACACCGTTGTGCTGTGGTGTATAAGGAGGAGTAAGCTGAGAGAGAATACCATTCTCTTTTAAGTAATCTAGGAATTCCGTGCTTAAGTACTCCCCTCCTCTATCAGACCGGGGGATCTTGATACTTTTGCCAATCTGATTCTCTACTTCCTTTCTGAATTCCTTGAATTTCTCAAAAGCTTCAGATTTGTGTTTCATCAGATACACATATCCGAACCTAGAGAGATCGTCAGTAAATGTGATGAAGTAGGAGAACCCACCCCTTGCATGTGTAGACATCGGACCACATACATCACTGTGTATGAGTCCCAGGAGCTCTGCTGCTCTTTCTCCATGTCCGGTGAACGGAGATTTGGTCATCTTCCCTTTGAGACAAGACTGACAAGTTTTATAAGATGAAAACTCGAACGCATTCAAGAGTCCATCTTTATGCAACTTACTCAGTCTTTTCTCTCTGATATGACCAAGTCTATAATGCCACAAGTAGGATTCATTCGTATCTGAATTGTTCCTCTTGCGTGTGTTTTGTATATTGAGAACTGTATTCTGATTTAGAACGTAGATACCATTACACAGTGTACCCTCTGCAACCAGCACCTTATGAAGGTAAATGTTCATGATATTCTTTTCAAGAACAAAGTTATATCCATCTTTATCGAGTAAAGAAACTGATATGATGTTGCAAACCATGGAGGGTACATAGTAGCAATCGTTCAAAATCATAGTCTTGCCATTTGGCAATACTAGGTGATATTCACCGACGGCTGCCGCATTAACTTGTGCTCCGTTCGCTACTCTGAGCGACATATCACCCGGTGCAACTTTCCTACTTTTTCTCAGTCCCTGCAATAAATTACAGATATAAGATCCTGATCCGGTATCAAGTACCCAGGAGGTAGGGCTGACCGTAAAACAGTTCTCAATTACAAGAACACCTGAAGTAGATGCAAAACCATGCTTCTTCTTCAACTGGGTATCCTGGAAATCCATACAATCCCCTTTCCCATTCCCATACTCATGACTGTTGTCACAAGTTAGAGCTGAACCAACGTTCCCCAGCCCCGAATAAGAATTCGGATCGGTCAAGCGATACATTTTATTATCTTGATTAGGGCGTGAAAAGGTTGCTACCTGGAGAGGGAGAAAAGAAACACTCAGCGTATGCTCTTGCAAGATTAGATTGGTTTATTAATTTATCTAACCAGGATGTCTCCCACTGTTTCCTCAAGTTCTTCTTAAAACCTTTTTAAAAGAAGAACTAGCCGGGTTTTAATTCACGTCACAATACTTGCTTAACCTTTCAGCCAGGCTAGTGTCGGTACTTCGAGGGAGGTTTTCCAACGCTTTCGCGAAGTTCCTTAATTTAAGAACCTCTTTTCCCTGGGGGCGTAACCCCGCTAACACCTTTCTAGACACCTACTAGGTTTATAGCATTGATTGTTAAGTGAAATAATCTCCCGAGAGTAATCCAACTCATCAGCGGGATCGGGATCCAACTATCATAGTGTGATGACCTAGATGGAATCCACTCTAGTCACTACACTCCAGAAGGTATGCTAAATCTGCAAGTTTCAGTTCTTTTGAAACTCCCGATGTGGTTTTTGCCCCTAGGACCCAAGTGATCTTGACGGAGTCAACAAATCAAAGAGTCCTAGTCAAGTTCAACCTGTCATTATCTGGATTGCATTAAACCCACCCGCATAACCCTTGACGGAGTCAACAAGGTTATACGACTGTCCTAATCAATCCCATATGCCGATACAAACAAGCAGCACTTAGCTACCGTACACTACGTCTTGACGGAGTCAACAAACGCAGCACGAATACTAAGTGTTACATGTAAGAAATGACGGAGGGCTACGGCTGGGTTTTTGGCAAAAAACCCGTTAACGTAATGAACTTGATAGCGTTGAAGGAACCTGGTAATCTTTTTGAAAATATAGTGGCGAAAACTTTTGCTAAAGAGGTCACTCCCCGTGAAGGGATCTCGGCTCTTTCCTCGTCGAATGAGGTGCAGGATATTCCAAACTGAATACCTCGATGCAAAGCAAGAATAATCGACTATAGTGAAGTTATTACCCTGACGCAAACTTTTTTCCAATGGGTCACTCCCGATGAAGGGATCTCGGCCCTTGACTCGTCGACTGAGGTGCTGGGCATTCATAACCGAATACCTCGATGTAAAACAAAAATTGAACGTCCTTGCAATAACAGCTTTTTGAAAAACTTGTTCCAACAACGTCTTATAGGTTTATTTTCTTGCATTAGTTCTTTTAATGCGTCCCATCATTTAAATCCTACCATTGCAGAAAACAACCAAAATATGACGTACGCTTATGCCATTCGCATTCGCCACGGGGCCCCGTCATCACCCGTTAGGTTACTTAACTAACGACAGAGCGGGGGCTGGGCTAGCGCGGCTGTAAAACATAAGCAACGCCTAAATAGTTATTATATATAGATATACAGCAATGATAGCCAATCCAGATCACAGATGAACACTTTGGATATACTAGGAACCCGCGATTCGTTCGAGCCTGCAACGAAAAACGGATTACACGGTCGCGATGAATAGCCAATACCCCACCCAAGACCCCTACGGGTGCGGCAAACTACCCGCCAAGTACCCGAAGCGAAGCAACCTCCCTCAATGCCATGAGTAGGCCACTCGGCACTTCGAGATACCCGGTAGTTTGTGCACCCCCTCCATGGGTCTATCCTAGGAGCAAAAACAGTAAAAAGAATTATATAATGACGGCTACAACCCCGACCCGGTTGTGCGGCCATACAAATAATATTACATCAATTTACAAATTTATTACATGAATGAAAGAAAAAGAAACTCTCATCTCACATCCACCCCGGCTATTCATCCGCGACAATCCAACGAGTTCATATACACAAACCATCAGCATCAATCACAGATCACAGATATGTATAACCCCGACTAATCGACATATAGTGATTAGCCGACATTCAATACATACAAACATCACAGATATAACCTTCACAGTCAAAGTGTATTGAAGTTCGGAAAAAATACGGATTTATAGGCCCCCAAAAGTAAATTTCTATTCTGGAAAATCTGGGCACAAATAAACCATATGAAAAATCCTAAAACCAAGCCACAAATACACTGCACCAAAATCGAGACAGAGAGGAGACAAGACGGCAGCGGTTGCGCGGCAATAGCTTGCTATTGCCGCGGAACCGCGGTCGTTTGGTCAGATCTCTGGCTCGTTTTTGGTGGTTTTCTTCTAAAAACCCTGAGATGATTTTTGGAGTATGACAAATTTTGTTTTGACCAGAAAAAATTTTAACAGAAACTTAGGGTTTTCGAAACTCGGTTTTTCGATTTTTCCGTTTCGAACTTCGATACACTTCATTACCTAGCTAGTTTATGTTTAGTTAGGCTCTGATACCACTGTTAGGTCCACGTTATCTCTCTCGGTACTTTCGGGGTTGCGGAAACGGTAAAACAAAAATTTTTCTGAACATGGTAACATGGACCGTAAAAGCCGGATCTTTTCTAAACTAAACTAGCTAACATGCTAAAGAGAGTTAGCTACTCGGATAACAGGTTATACCTCAACTTGAACTCCTTCTCTTCTTGTTGTTCTTCTTCTTTCTTTCTCTTTGTAGTAGCTTGAATGGCTTCCCCTCCTCGTCTCCTCTTTGCCGAAGATAGATCCACCTGAGGGCTTCATCCTTGGGCTCCTTTCTCGATCTTGAGAGAACTAAGGTATTCGGCTTGCTAGACCTTCTACCTTAGAGTGAGTAGAGTGTGCTTTAGGGTGTTTTATCTTCAAGGAGATGATCCTCAACACATGAGATTTTCTCTCCTTGAACTAGAGGAGGAAGAAGATGATGTGAAGAGAGAGAAAAAATATGATAGAATGATATGGCATTTTTACAACCATAACATATATGTGATTTTCTAATAATAATATTAATTCAAAATGAAAAAGGTGATGGATGGATTGAAGAGACCATTATCATATCACAATAAATGAATTTTGCAAAGATCAAAGAGCATCTAAAAAGTGTAATGATGATGGTCAATGTTTCAAACCTAGTCAACTAGTCAACCATGGTCAACAAGTCAACAAACCCAACCATGACACAATTTCATTTAATTAATATTATTAATTGATAAATCACAAGATCATTAGGGTTTGGAAAAATACGACTGTCAACTGTGCATACACACCCGTTCCAAAACCCTAATGAACAAACTCTTCCTCCGCCTCAATCAACTGTGCATACACACCCGCATTCATGTTCCGAGGAACATGAACACTATGAGATAAAACTAACCCCAAAGCATATACTAGGATCCGGTTCAAACCAGAGCCCGCTAGTAATGACTGTCCGGACACCAAACGTGCACAAGTGCACGGATGTGAACGAACCCTGTCGCAAAACCATGCGACCTCTACTTTGTTTTGCCCAAAGGCTAGTAACCCTCTGTGTGAGACTCTAAAGACTCGACACTACGCTGGCAGTGGGGTTAACCACAGACCGCAAGCGGCACTAGCTGTACGTAACGGTCCCCAGGTAGATGCCGATAAGAAGACTGATGAGGTGAACCCATCCGAACTCCTACTGCGTCTGTATGTGACAATCTCCGTACAGTATGGTCTGTTCGTCTGATACATCGCATGGCGGGCCTAGAGGGGTGGTAAACGTCAGTCCCCTAATAGCGGTACAAGTCGTGTCGGAGTGAAGCCCAATACACCCTGAGATAACACTGGAAACCTACCAGTATATCTCGCTTGCCCTGGCCAGGGACTACTCGTGTAATGGCTCTCCTAGACACAGCGCGATGTCAACCCCCAATACCGGGAGAGACGAATCCTGTTTAACCGTCACTGCCTCCAAGTGCTTCGGGACTGCTCCCAACTACTACCTGTTTGCACGACTCAGTAGAGCCGTGGTAGGGTAGTAATCAAAGAACAGTGGGAACACACTCGAGGCGAAGTGACAGTGTCAAGTCAGCGGACTAAGCTGTACTCATGTCACCTGGGAACTGATAACTGACGATATGTATAATACCAACCATCAGTTCCCGACGAGTCCTGTCCAGTGTACTCGTAACCTAACGAGCACCCGCATACTATCTCAAGTACGACGTACCGACGGCTGTGGGACAGACCGTCTCCCGTGCTGGGATGAGAAGCGCATACGCTAGTCTACTCCGGAGAATCGATGCCCTATCTCGATACTCCCACGACTAGGGACGTGTATAAGGATGTGCTTGTAGATTACCCAGCCCCCACGAGTGTGATCGCCATCACAACGCCGGTAATCAAGCAAAGATCCTAAGGGCTCTACTAATACGTATAGGTGATATAATAAATAAACACACATGTACACATTAAAGCAGAGACAAACCAAGTAGCATACTACTATATTGAGCAAGATCGTCTGTACAACTGTGAATATCCCAAGCTTCCATCAAGTAATATACATACTAGTATGATACAGTAATGGCCTCTAGGGCATATACACTAACAGACGATGCCTACCGAAACCTTGCTGCCGTCGTAGGTAACCCTGCAGTGGTATCAGAGCCATGCTAGAAATTAATACGGATTTTGTTAAGATTACAAAACCGAAATACTCTAAAACCTGCATCGCCAAAACCTGCTTGCTGTCGATTTTAAAAAGTTGTCAAAATTTTTTTAAAACAACTTCAGAGTGATATATGGGATATAACATGAACACTGACAAAATTTGAGGCTATTTGGTGAAAATTGGGCTGAGCACAACCATGCCAATCTCGGCCAAATCCTAGCCCCCCCAATTTTTTTCAGTGTTCAAGTGACTGGGTTTTGGTGTTTTAGGTGTTGTTTATTTTTGCTAATTTTGCATGTGATGTAATTTTACACTATAAGCAATTCGGAGTATTTCGTATTGGTAGTTTTAACATTGTTTTGGGTTGTTTGCATGTTGTCTAAGCGATGTTAGAAAGTTCGATCGAATGTCAAAAACCTATTTTTCCAAGTTTAACGTATTCGGAAAAACATGCAAGTGATTCCGTAGACCCTCTAGAAGAACAAAAACTTAACTCGATTATGTGGCCGTCAAAACCGCTACTGAACCTTAGGGTTTGTGGTAGTTTAGCGTTGTCACATGTGAGGCGTTGGTTTGACCCTTCTACGGCTGGTTCATAGGTACTGTGGCATCTTCTGGGTATTATTAAAACTGTGCTCAAGTGTTGAGCTGTCGGGAAATTGTTGGAATTTGATGAATCTATCGAAAAGTTTAACGTTGTCCGGATATTATGTGATGGGTTACAATATTTGGAATCCACAAGTAGTTATGAGATAACTAGTTTGAATATTATAAATCTAGCAGTTTAGTCTCATTTGATCGGTTGCCACGGGATTTTGATGTGATCAAAAGTCCGTCGCAATCACGTAGCGTACGTGGATACTTTCTGGGTAAACTTAATAGATAGCCACGCCCCATAGCCCCGACCAAGTGACTGTAGGAGAACCCCGTCGCCAAAAGCATCCGTTCGGGTGCTCGCGGCAGTGGTGTTCCGCCTTAGTGCACTTCGTCGACGGCATCGGGGGTGCGGCCGTCTACTAAAGTTTCCGACGAGCATTCGATCAGGATGTCGGGAATCTTATTGAATTGCCCGACTAGATATTGAAAAGTGTTTTTGAGATCGAGACTAAAATGCGGGGTTTATAATTGTTAGGCATGCGATGTCTAAGGAATTCATTTGGTTAGGCATGTGATGTCTAAGGAGGTTGTGGATTCCAACTGTTGTAGTTTTTCACTTTCTTTTCTACGACCGTAAGTGTAATATGTGGTGCATCGCCAGTTTCGTTGCTATATGTCAACGATAATTGGGATACGCATATTTACTTACGTTGATGACATGTGATGTTATGTGTTGCTGGGATATGTTATATTGGATCGTCGTGTTTGAATAGCCGGGGTTTTTATGTGAGATGAGAGTTTTTCATTTTCATTCATGTAAAATTCATTGTATGTAATATTATTTTATTGGGGCACTTCCGGGTTAAGGATGATGTTACCATTGTATATTATTTACTTTTTCGCATTAGGATAGACCCAAGGCGGGGAGCATAAGTAACCGGGTTCTAGGGTCCAGTGGGAGACTATCTCGAGGGTCGAGACCGGGTCTCCTAACTCTAGAATTGGTAGGGTTACTTTCCGCTCTCGAAGGGGTCTAGGGGTGTGGGATTGGCTATTCATCACGACCGTGGAATCCGTGTTTTATACAGGCTTAATTTAAAACACGGAAATCCTAGTATATCCAATATTTCATATGTTTTATTCTGCTGCGATATTCTGTGATGTGATCATTGATTATATTCTGAGACGAATGCTTATATTATATATCTATGATATATATTATATATTGTTGCTTTCGTTTCATATGTGATGCTTGGGAAGCATAATAAATGGGACTTTATTAATGAGTTTGATGGAATAAAAGAAACCTAAAGATGTTGTAGAAACTTGTTTCAAAAACTGTAAGTCGATGTAGTACACCCCAGTACTTATGGGGAGGCGGAATTTTCAAAAACGATCAAGTTTAAAGAACGAACATCGACTAACCGCTTGAATCGAAGCTAAACAAATAATAACCGAACACATAGCTATACTAAACTATAGTGTTAAGGGATTATACCTAATGAAACCGGTCCTTCGTCTTTACGATCTCCTTGTTCTCCTCGGCCTTCTCTAGGTAGTAGACGATCCACCCGAGAGCGAAACTCCAAGCTAAACCTCTCAACTTGAGGCAACTAACCTTCTTGGATTGCTAATCAAAGAAGTTAGGATGAGATAGAGTGATGGTTATGGATTGATTAGTCTAACTAATCCTTTGATCTCAACTCATGAGGTGTAAGGATTAGGGTTTGAAGATGAGAGCTTGAGGAGAGAGAATATGAGATAAGATAATGAGAAGAGAGAGAGTGTATCATAATATATTATGAAGCATTCTCATTTATCAACAAAAGAAAATGAGTGATGAATAAGCATGCTTCACAAATATCTAATGGTGATTCATTAAGCATGTGTCATTATCATTTATGGTGCAATTAATGATAATGATGAATCACCTCATGACTCACAATCTCATCCAAAGTAACCTCCTTAGTCACATCTTCTAGAAGCTTCTCATACAATTACGAGAACGCCCCTCCAATCCGCAAAAATACGGAAAAACTTTAGACTGTAAAAATCCAATAACCGGATACCAGTAACTGGCTTAAACCAAAGCCGACTGGTAAAAACTGTCCGAAAGTCGTACGTGCGTAAACGCACGTATGCGTCCGAACCCTTTGTCGCAAAACCATGCAACCTCTATATCGTTTCGCCTGGAGTAGGAAACTCTCTGTGTGGGACTCTAGAGACTCGACTACTACGCTGGCAGTGGGTTTAACCACAGACCGCAAGCGGCACTAGCTGTACGTAATGGTCCCCAGGTAGTTGTCGATAAGAAGGCCGATGAGAAAACCCATCCGAACTCCTACTGAGTCTGATGTGACAATCTCCATACAGTCCGGTCCGTTCGTCCAAGACTATCGCATATCGGGCCTAGGGGGGCGGCAAGCGTCAGTCCCCTAAAAGCGGTATAAGTCGTGTCGGAGGGAAGCCCATTACACCCTGAGAAACTACTGGAACTTACCAGCAAATCTCGCTTGCCCTGGCCAGGGACTTTGCGTAATGGCTCTCTGACACAGCACGATATCTACTCCCAATACCGGGAGGGACGAATCCTGTCTAACCGCCACTGCCTCCAAGTGCTCGGGACTGCACCCAACTGCTACCTGTTTGCACGACTCCTTTGAGCCGTGGTTGGGTAGCAATCTAAGAACAGTGGGACACACTCGAGGCGAAGTAGCAGTGTCAAGTCTGCGGACTACGCTGTACTCATGTCACCTGAGAACTGTTCACTGACGACTGGTATCAAACCAACCAACAGTTCCCTGTGAGTCCTGTCCGGTGTACCCGTAACCTAACGAGCACCTGTATACTATCTCCAGTACGACGTACTGACGGCTGTGGGACAGACCATCTCCCCAACTGGGATGAGAAGCGTACACACTAGTCTACTCCGGAGTATCGATGCTCTGTCTCGATAATCCAACGACCAGGGACCTGAATGAGGATGTGCTTGTAGACTACCCAGCCCCCACTTGTGTGACTGCCATCACAACGCTGGTAGACAAGCAAGATCCTAAGAGCTCTATCAATACATATACTCACATATTAAGATAGAAAAACCAAGTAGCATACTACCATGTTTAGCAAGACTGTTATATACATGTGAATATCCCAAGCTTCCATTAAGTAATATACAAGCTAGTATGATACAGTAATGGCCTTCTAGGGCATAAACACTAACAATCTCCCACTTGCACTAGGGCCATGTACTGGCATATCGTAGACCAATGATCTCGAGTAGCCTCTCGAACTGAATCTGAGGAAGGGCCTTCGTGAATGGATCAGCAATGTTCTCTTCTGAAGCAACTCTCCGAACCTCAATCTCCTGACGATCAATGATCTCCCTGATCAGGTGATACCGCCTCAAGATGTGTCTGGACTTCTGATGGGACCTTGGTTCCTTCGCTAAAGCTATAGCTCCGTTGTTGTCGCAATACAGAGGTATTGGATCAACTATGGTAGGAACCACCAGAAGTTCTGTTAGGAACTTCTTCATCCAGACTGCTTCTTTTGCGGCATCGCAAGCAGCTATATACTCCGCTTCCATCGTCGAGTCAGCAACGGTGTCCTGCTTGGAGCTCCTCCAGCACACCGCCCCTCCATTGAGGGTAAAGACATATCCCGACATGGACTTGGAATCGTCCTTATCACTCTGGAAGCCGGAATCAGCAAAGGCCTCCAACCTGAGGTCTTTTCCGCCGTAAACCAAGAACATCTCCTTAGTCCTCCTCAGGTACTTGAGAATGTTCTTTACTGCTATCCAGTGTTTCTCCCCTGGGTCTGACTGATACCGGCTTACCACGCTCAGTGCGTAAGCTACATCTGGTCTGGTACACAACATCGCATACATTATAGAGCCTACCGCAGAAGCGTAGGGTATAATAGACATGCGTTCCCTTTCCAAATCAGTCTTGGGAGACATCTCTTTGGAGAGGGTGATTCCGTAACAAGCCGGTAGATTACCGCGCTTAGAATCTTCCATACTGAATCTTTTCAGTACAGTGTCGATATACCTGGACTGTGAAAGTCCCAACATCCTCTTGGATCTATCACGATAGATCCGGATCCCCAGAATGTAAGAGGCATCACCCAGGTCTTTCATGGAGAACCTGTGTGACAAGAATCCTTTGACAGATTGTAGCATAGGAATGTCATTTCCTATCAATAGAATGTCATCCACGTACAAGACGAGGAATACGACACTTCTGGCTACAACTTTACTATATATGCACGGCTCATCTGGATTTTTGATAAAGTCATATTCTTTGACTGTCTCATCAAAACAGATGTTCCAATTCCGCGATGCCTTCTTTAGTCCATAAATAGACTTAAGCAGCTTGCATACTTTCCCGCTGCTCCCACTCTGATTGAAACCCTCTGGCTGATCCATATAGACGCTCTCTTCTAAATTTCCATTTAAAAAGGCCGTCTTTACGTCCATCTGCCAGATTTCATAATCATGGAAGGCAGCAATAGCAAGAAGGACCCGAATGGATTTGAGCATAGCCACTGGAGAAAAGGTTTCGTCATAGTCCAAACCAGGTCTTTGACGAAAACCCTTTGCAACAAGTCTAGCCTTATAGGTTTCCACCTGTCCATCTACACCAATCTTTTTCTTGAAGATCCATTTGCATCCTATGGGTTTTACCCCATCTGGAGCAAAGTCCAAAGTCCATACTTTGTTGGTGTACATGGACTCCATCTCGGTCCGCATTGCATCTAGCCATCGTACCGAGTCGCCGCTCTGGATGGCCTGCTGGAAGTCAGTAGGTTCATCATCATCTATGATGCAATCCTCTCTATCCCCGTCAATGAGAAAACCGTAGTATCTCTCAGGCGGATGAGACGGCCTACTACTCCTGCGGAGGGGTGCGGGAATGTTCTGTTCTTCTTGAACCTCTGGTTCTACCAAACTTTCAGTAGCAGCTTGTGGTTCTGGAATTTCTTCCAGTTCTATTTCGCTCCCACTTGATTCCTTTTCTAAAAACTGATGTTCTAGAAAATGGGCATTACGAGAAACAAATACCTTTTGTTCCTCTGCGTAATAGAATAGATATCCCCTGGAGTGCTTTGGATATCCCACAAACTTACACTTTACTGATCGTGCCTCGAGCTTGTCCACATGCTGCTTTTTAACAAAAGCTGGACATCCCCAAATCTTTATATACTGTAGATGGGGTTTCTTCCCACTCCACATCTGATATGGAGTGGTAGGCACAGTCTTGGTAGGTACCATGTTCAAAAGATATGCCGCTGATTCTAGCGCATGTCCCCAGAAAGATCGCGGTAACTCAGCATTACTCATCATGGATCGTACCATATCCAATAGGGTTCGATTCCGTCTCTCCGATACACCATTATGCTGTGGAGTGTACGGAGGAGTAAGCTGAGAGAGAATTCCTTTCTCTTTTAGGTAACCTAGGAACTCGGCACTCAAGTATTCACCACCTCGATCAGATCTAAGTGTCTTTATACTTTTGCCGGTTTGGTTTTCTACTTCATTCTTATACTCTTGGAATTTCTCAAAAGCCTCGGATTTATGTTTCATCAGATAAATGAATCCGTATCTTGAGTAACCATCCGTGAAAGTAATGAAATAGGAAAAACCACCTCTCGCATGTGTAGACATCGGACCACATACATCGCTGTGTATGAGTCCTAAGAGCTCGCTCGCTCTTACTCCTTGTCCAGTAAATGGAGTCTTTGTCATCTTTCCTTTGAGACAAGATTGACAAGTGTCATAAGATTGATATTCGAACGTGTCTAAATATCCTTCTCTATGCAACTTAGTCAACCTTCTCTCATTGATGTGACCCAGTCTACAATGCCATAAGAAAGCTTTATTCAAATCTGGAGACTTTCTTTTTAGTGTGTTCTGGACATTGAAAATTTGGAGTTGGTTTAAAACATATATGCCGTTATTTAATGTACCGGACCCAATCAAACCATGATTAAGGTGGATGTTAACAACATCTCTTACAAACGTGAAATCATAACCTTTATTTGATAACAAGGAAACTGATATGATATTACACGTTAAGCTGGGTACAAAATAACAGTTATGTAAAACCAAAATGTGTCCACTCGTCAATCCTAGGTGATAATCCCCGACGGACGCAGCTCCCACGCTAGCTCCGTTAGCAACCTTTAGGGTCATATCACCTTCCTTCAGCACTCTACGGTTTCTCAGTGCCTGCAATGAATTGCAAATATGAGATCCTGATCCGGTATCCAATATCCAGGAAGTAGAGTTGATCGACAGACAATTCTCAATTACAAACACACCTGAAGTCGAAGCCACAGCTTGCTTCGGTTCCTGGTTCTTGGCGTTCCACGCCTTGCAATCCTTCTTCCAGTGCCCTTTCCTGTGACAATGGAAGCACTCATCCTGACCAACTATCGGTACTGCTTTCTTTTTCTTTCCCTTCCCTCCCACCTTACTAACACCTCCTCTAGGTCTGGGTGCGGCCTTCTTCTTCCTTCCTTTGGCCCTAGCCTTGGACCCGGAAGAAGATGAACCGCCAACAAACATAGCGGGTGTTTCCCTTGATGTCTTTAAGGTGCCCTCTGCACTCCTTAACATGTTCAGGAGTTCCGGAAGTTCAACTTCTTTTCTTTGAAGGTTGAAGTTCAGGATAAACTGGGCGTAGGTGTGAGGAAGGGACTGGAGAATAAGGTCTGTATAGAGCTCATTATCCAAAGTCGTCCCAAGGTCTGCGAGCTCTTCAATATAGCTGATCATCTGTAGGACATGTTCACCTACCGATGACCCGACAGCCAACCTCGCTCGAAACAAGTTCTTAGAGGTCTCGTATCTAGCAATACGAGATTGCTCTCCATAAAGTTCCTTTGTATGGAGAAATATGCCATCTAGGGACATATCCTCGTGCCTCCTCTGATGTTCATTGTTCATCGAGGCAAGCACGATGCACTTGGCTCTCGCGCAATCTAAATCCCAGGTTTTGCGGATTTCCTTATCCGCATTGCTGGATTTGGGACCAGGGACAGCAGGTGCCGTAGCGGTGAGGACGTGCCCCAGTTTGTCGTAGGTCAAAGCCATTTTGACATTCCGCAGCCAATCTTTATAGTTTGGCCCTGTCAGTATATTTTTCTCTAAAAGTAACTTAAGTCCAGTCATTTTCAGGGTCGCTGCAATTAGGAGAGAGAGAAGAAAACTCTTTAGCATGATGCTCTTGCAAGTTTAGAGTGGTTTTTAGTTTATCTAAACTGGATGGCTCCCACTGTTTCTCGAATCCTTCCTCAAACCATAAAAGAAGAATTAGCCAAGACTATTCTCACCGTACAATACTTGCTTAACCGTTCAGCCAGGCCGGTGTCGATACTTCGAGGGAGGTTTTCCAACGCTTTCGCGAAGTTCCTTAATTAAATAACCTCTTTTCTCTGGGGGCGTAACCCCGCTGACACTTTTCTGGACACCTACTAGGTTTGTAGCATTGATCGTTAAGTGACGAATATCCTGATAAGTATCAAATACTCACAGTAGGATCGGGATCCAAATATCATCGTCTGATAATGTTGTAGGAATGCTACCAACATTCATCAAACTCAAAATGGTATGCATCTCTTTGCAAATTTCATTTTCTTTAGAAATTCCCGATATAAGTTTTTGCCCCATGCTCTTATGACCTTGGCGTTAGGTCAAAATGTCATAAGTCACATGTCAAGTTCTACCCATCATTATCTTGTCAATTTGAACCCATCCGTATATATCCTTGACGTTCGGCCAAAATGATAATACGACTGTCCCAAACTAACTCATCTATCTATGCAACAAATGAATATCCAGCAGCTACCAAACACTATGCCTTGGCGTTAGGTCAAAATACATAGCTTGAATACTACTGAATACCCAGATGAAATGACGGAGGGCTACGACTGGTTTTGGCGAAACCGTGAACGTAGTGAATTTGATATAACCGAAGGAACCTGATAGCTTTTAAAAGGAGTGGTTAAAGCTCCGCATTTAAAAATATCTGTTTTAAAAATAACCGAGTGGTTTCTTTTAAATTGTTCCAACGATTTAAACTTTGGTTTGTTTTACTTTGCATTATAGATAATGCGTCCCATCATTAACCTATCATTGCAGAAAACAACGAAAATACAACGTCCTCTTATGCCATCCGCATTCGCCACGGGGTCCCGTCATCACTCGTTAGGTTACTTAACTAACGACAGAGCGGGGGCTGGGCTAGCGCGGGTGAAAAACATAAGTGGCGTCTAAATAGCTATAATAAATATAGATATTTTACATTCGTCTGACGCAATGATATTCATTCCAGAACACAGATAAACAATATTGGATTTGCAAGCAATCTGTATTTCTTTTGAGCCTGCAAGAAAAGACAGATTACACAGTTGTGATGAATAGCCGTTACCCCACCCTCGACCCCTACGGGTACGGCAAACTACCCACCCGGCAGTCTGTGTACCCCACCTTGGGTCAGTCCTAGGAGCAAAAAAACAGTAAAATGAAATAATACAACGGTGGCTACAACCGCAACCTGGAAGTGCCCCGCGAAAATAATATTACAACAAATTACATTTACAACAAATGAATTAAACAATAACCCATTGCTAACCCCGGCTATACACCACAACAGTCCAATACAGTTTATATGCACAAACAAATATAACCATTTCAGAAATGTGCAACCCCCTGCCAACCGACATACTAGCAGTTGGGGGAGGTTTACGAACACATTAAACAATCACAGATATAATCCAATATGCAAATACTGTACAATTTCGATCGATTAAACAACATCAATATTGCTCCAAAATCTGCTCTGTTAAACAGTAACCTGAGCAAATATTAAATATTCCAGAAAACCCCAAATATCACAGGGGACCCACACAAGAAAGATGAGTCCATGACTCGGCAACTCGGCCGCGCAAGCGCGGCGGATCGGTAGGATCCGCCGCCCTTCCGCGGCGCTTTAGCCGAATCATGGGCTCAATTTTCTTGGGTGTTCTCCTGTGGTCATGTCAAGCTCTCTGAACACACCAGAAAAATTTTAGGACTTCATTTTAACTTTGACAGAAACTTGACAGAATTAGGGTTTTTCGGCTTCGTTTTTCCGTTCGAAATTCATACAAATTTGCAATTAAGTTATTTATTGTTTAGCGAGGCTCTGATACCACAGTAAGTCGATGTAGTACACCCTAGTACTTATGGGGAGGCGGAATTTTCAAAAACGATCAAGTTTAAAGAACGAACATCGACTAACCGCTTGAATCGAAGCTAAACAAATAATAACCGAACACATAGCTATACTAAACTATAGTGTTAAGGGATTATACCTAATGAAACCGGTCCTTCGTCTTTACGATCTCCTTGTTCTCCTCGGCCTTCTCTAGGTAGTAGACGATCCACCCGAGAGCGAAACTCCAAGCTAAACCTCTCAACTTGAGGCAACTAACCTTCTTGGATTGCTAATCAAAGAAGTTAGGATGAGATAGAGTGATGGTTATGGATTGATTAGTCTAACTAATCCTTTGATCTCAACTCATGAGGTGTAAGGATTAGGGTTTGAAGATGAGAGCTTGAGGAGAGAGAATATGAGAAGATAATGAGAAGAGAGAGAGTGTATCATAATATATTATGAAGCATTCTCATTTATCAACAAAAGAAAATGAGTGATGAATAAGCATGCTTCACAAATATCTAATGGTGATTCATTAAGCATGTGTCATTATCATTTATGGTGCAATTAATGATAATGATGAATCACCTCATGACTCACAATCTCATCCAAGGTAACCTCCTTAGTCACATCTTCTAGAAGCTTCTCGTACAATTACGAGAACGCACCTCCAATCCGCAAAAATACGGAAAAACTTTAGACTGTAAAAATCCAATAACCGGATACCAGTAACTGGCTTAAACCAAAGCCGACTGGTAAAAACTGTCCGAAAGTCGTACGTGCGTAAACGCACGTATGCGTCCGAACCCTTTGTCGCAAAACCATGCAACCTCTATATCGTTTCGCCTGGAGTAGGAAACTCTCTGTGTGGGACTCTAGAGACTCGACTACTACGCTGGCAGTGGGTTTAACCACAGACCACAAGCGGCACTAGCTGTACGTAACGGTCCCCAGGTAGTTGTCGATAAGAAGGCCGATGAGAAAACCCATCCGAACTCCTACTGAGTCTGATGTGACAATCTCCATACAGTCCGGTCCGTTCGTCCAAGACTATCGCATATCGGGCCTAGGGGGGCGGCAAGCGTCAGTCCCCTAAAAGCGGTATAAGTCATGTCGGAGGGAAGCCCATTACACCCTGAGAAACTACTGGAACCTACCAGCAAATCTCGCTTGCCCTGGCCAGGGACTTTGCGTAATGGCTCTCTGACACAGCACGATATCTACTCCCAATACCGGGAGGGACGAATCCTGTCTAACCGCCACTGCCTCCAAGTGCTCGGGACTGCACCCAACTGCTACCTGTTTGCACGACTCCTTTGAGCCGTGGTAGGGTAGCAATCTAAGAACAGTGGGACACACTCGAGGCGAAGTAGCAGTGTCAAGTCTGCGGACTACGCTGTACTCATGTCACCTGAGAACTGTTCACTGACGACTGGTATCAAACCAACCAACAGTTCCCTGTGAGTCCTGTCCGGTGTACCCGTAACCTAACGAGCACCTGTATACTATCTCCAGTACGACGTACTGACGGCTGTGGGACAGACCATCTCCCCAACTGGGATGAGAAGCGTACACACTAGTCTACTCCGGAGTATCGATGCTCTGTCTCGATAATCCAACGACCAGGGACCTGAATGAGGATGTGCTTGTAGACTACCCAGCCCCCACTAGTGTGACTGCCATCACAACGCTGGTAGACAAGCAAGATCCTAAGAGCTCTATCAATACGTATACTCACATATTAAGATAGAAAAACCAAGTAGCATACTACCATGTTTAGCAAGACTGTTATATACATGTGAATATCCCAAGCTTCCATTAAGTAATATACAAGCTAGTATGATACAGTAATGGCCTTCTAGGGCATAAACACTAACAAAAACATGCAGCTCTAGTTGTTGCTTTGCATAGCGGTATTCCTTGTAGAATATCCAGCACCTTATTCGATAAGGAAAGAGTCGAGATCCCTTCACCGGGAGTGACATCTTTAGCGAAACTAGCAGATGCTACAAACTCGGTTTGTCTTTTGATTGCTTTTATAGTTTTTGCTTTGCATAGTGGTATTTGTGAAATATCCTGCACCTTATTCGATAAGGAAAAAGCCGAGATCCCTTCACCAGGAGTGACCTCTTTAGCAAAACTAGTAAAAACCTAAAAAACACTCCATTTTAAATCACTCGATTCTACAACGATATCAAGTTCATTACTCAAAAGGTTTTCTTAAAAACCTGTCGTAGCCCTCCGTCATTTCAGATAAGTACTACTTAGTATTCGTGCTGCGTTTATTGACCTTAGCCAATGCGTGGTGTGCGGTAGCCGATTAGTGCTTATCTGCATAAGCATATGATGCGATTGCACTAGGGTAGTCGTGCGGCTTTGTTGACCTTATCTAAGGGTCGCGCGGGGGTTTAATTCAATCGGGAAATGACGGGTTGAACTTGACTAGGGCTTATGATTTGTTGACTTTAGGCAAGGTCATAAGTTGCTAGGGGTAAAATATTATCGGGAATTTCAAGTGTTGAAATTTGCAATGAGATTGCATACCTCCTATGAGACAGTTGGATCCCGATACCCACTGCGAGTAAGAGTTACTCCTGGGAGAGTTTTACACATCATAATTAGCCGATCAAGTAGGTGTCTAGAAAGGTGTTAACGGGGTTACGCCCCTGGGAAAATGAGGTTTATTTAAATTAGGTCCGTGCGAAAGCACGGGGAACCTCCCTCAAAGTACCGACACTGGCCCGGCGGAAATTTTGGCGAACTTGTAGGGTGTAATTAATCCCGGCTAGTCTTTCCTTTTAGGGTTTGAAGGAAGATTTGACAAAAACAGTGGGAGATATCATGATTAGATAAAATAATAACCAATCTAATCTTGCAAGAGCATACGCTGAGTGTTTTCTTCTCTCTCTCTCCAGGTAGCGACCATGTCACGCCTTAATCAAGATAATAATACGGATGTATTGAACGAACCCGCTTGTTATACTGCGTTAAGGAACGTTGGTCCCGCCCTAACTTATAATTGTTATAAGACCGAGCAAGAAATAGGGGATTACCAGGATTCCCGTGCCGCCCAAACGAAGAAAGTGCATGCTGATGCATCATCTTCGGGTGTGTTCAATAAAGAGAACTGTTTCTCAGTATCCTTTACGTCCTGGGTATGTGATACCGGATAAGGATCCCATATATGTAATCCGTTACATGGGCTATAGAAAGGTAGAAAACTGAGAATGGGTGATAAGTTTCAAGAGTTGGAAACGGTGCAAGTGTTGCAGCCATATATGTTGGCAGTCATCACCCTGTATTACCAAATACGTTGATTCGGAATGAATGTTATTAGATACCGAACCTGATATACAATATCATATCAATCTCTTTATTAAGTAAAGAAGGATATAATTTTGTATTAATAGATAATGTTTTGAACATTTCCTATATCAAGAGTTGATCGTTTCAGGCATGTTATCTAAAAGTATATACGTTCTAAATTAAATTACAGTGCTTAACTTACAGAACACACACAAGGGAAAGAGTTCAGAAATGAACGAATCCTTCTTGAGGTATTGTAGACTAGGTTATATCAATGCGACCCAACTAGCTGAAGTTACATAAAGATGCATATTTAAATCAGTTTGAATTTATATCTTGTGAAACATGCCAGTCATGTCTAAAAGATAACATGACCATAGCTCCGTTTATTGGAAATAGAGAAAGAGTTAGATGAACTCTTGGGATTGATACATGATGATGTATATAGGTCCCCTGTCTACAAATGCCAGGACTGGTTCTTTGTACTTCATTACATTCATTGATGATCTCTTAAGATTCGGACATATGTTCCTGTTGAAACACAAGTCTGAAGCTTTTGAGAAATTCAAAGAATATAAGTCAGAAGTAGAGAACCAAAACAGGTATAAGTATTATGTCCTATGATGAGATCAGGGAGGAGAATTTTTGAGCACAGAATTCCTGGACTATTCTAAAGGAGAATGAGATTCTCTCTCAGCATTATTCCTCCGTATACACCACAACACGTTGGTATATCGAGACAGAGAAATTGCACCCTATGAGATATGGTGCACTATATGATGAGTACTACTGAGTTGCTTATTTCTTTTGGGGGTTATGCACTTTTGAGGCTGCATATCTATTGAATAGGGTTCCAATCAAATCAGGTGCCTACCATTCCATATGTGATATAGTACGGGAAGAGCCTATCTCTTAAGGATGTTAAGATTTGGGGTTGTCCGGCCTATGTCTAAAGAATAATCCGGACAAGCTCAAGGCAAGGTCAGTTCTGTGGAAGTTTGTTGGATATCCCAAGCATTCGCAAGAGAATATCTTCTACCACACTAAGGAGCAAAAGGTGTTTTGTTTCTCAACATGCCACCTTTGTGAAAGGGAATTTCTTGTGAAGAAATTAGTGGTCATGAGGTAGAACTGGAAGGAGTTCCAGCTATAGAAACTACAGCTGATGATTTGGTAGAACCGGAAGATTCAATAGTTTCCAACGAACCTCAGCCTCTCCGCCGATCTAGTAGGGTTCCTCATCCACCTGAGAGAGATTTCATTTTCTCTATGACAGTGGGAGCGAGGATTGCATCATGAGATAATGACCCAACTAGTTTCGAGCAGGCCATCAGGAGTGGAGACTCTGTAAGAATGGCTGGATGCTAAGCGATCTGAGATGGAATCTATATACACCAACAAAGTATGGACTTTGGTTGCTTTATCTGAAGGGTCAAATCCCCATCAGGAGCAAGTATATCTTGAGAAGATTACTTGGTGTACATGGAAAAGTTGAGACTTTCAAAGCTAAGGCTTGTTGTAAAAGGTTCTCGTCATCGACCAGGTGTGGATAATGATGAAACCTTTTCTAGTACCTATGCTTAAGTCCATCCAGATTCTACTTGCCATTGCTACATACCATGACTACGATATCTGGCGGTTGGGTGTCATGACGGCTTTTCTAAATAGTGATTTAGAAGAGAGCGTCTATAAGTACACAGCCAGAGGGCTTCGTAGACAGTGGGAGCAGCGGAAATGTATGCAAGTTGCTTTATGGGATAAAGCAGGCATCGCGGAGTTGGAACATATGTTTTGATGTGCTAGTCAAAGAGTTTGACTTCATCAAAAGAGTAGATGAACCTTGTATATACAAAAAGATAGTAGGGAGTATGGTGGTGATCCTCGTATTGTACGTGGATGACATACTCTTGATAGGAAAGGAGTTTCCTATGCTACACTCGGTCAATCTCCTCTTATCACAAGGATTCTCCATATAGGATCAAGATGATACCTCCTAAATCCTGTAGATTTGGATCTATGAGATAGATTTAAGTGGATGATAGGATTCTCACTAGGTGTAGTGAGTTGGTATCAATCGATCCTGGGGAGAATCACTGGATAGCTTCCAGGGTGGTAAGGTCGACTGAATGTCAGTCACAGGCATTGTCTTTACCCTCAGTGGATGAACGGTATGTTGGAAAAGTTCCAAGCTAGATACTGTGGCAGACTCGACGATAAAGGCTGGATACATTACTACCAAGGATGCTACCAAAGAGGTAGTATGGATGTATAAAAGTTCATGAGATGAACTTCGTTCCTACCATTGTGTGACAATGGAGTTGTGGCTTTAGCCTAGGAACCCCCATCCCATCAGAGATCCAGACATATTCTTAAGTAGTATCACCTGATCATGGAGATGGATGATCTCCAGGGAGATCGAGGTTTAAGAGAGTAGAGTAGACACAGAGGAGAACAACGCGGATCCACTCATAAAGGCATATTTCCAAGTAGAGACTTTTATGGGATGGTTGAGTATGTGATACTACAACCACTACTGATTGTTGGGTATGAGATACTACAGAGGGCCCTAGTGCAAGTGGGGAATTGTTAGTGATATGTATGCCCTAAAGGCCATTACTATACATACGATGTATTATGTAGTGGATGCTTGGACATATATATGGAGGACTTTCTTACTCGACATGATAGTATGCTATCTGGTTGCTCTTTATCTTAACGTGTATACTGATTGTCTCTATGTTACATGCTGATAAAGCCCTTAGGATGAGTACTTGACTACCAGGACTACGATGCAGATCATACTAGTGGGGACAGTGTAGTCGCTAAGTACATTCTTCAAATGTTCCTAGTCGAGGGTGTATCGAGACAAGGTATCGATATACCAGAGTAGACTAGCGTATAGCTTCTCGACCCACGTAGATGGGCGATGGATGATCCTATATCCATTGGTGTTTGACATCAGAGACAGTATACGGGTGCTCAGTGGAGACTGGGTACACTGAACGGACTCGCCGAGAACTCCCAGATGGTATTATACCTTACGTTAGATGGCAGTTCTCTGGTGACACTGGTACAGGTTAATCTGTAGATCCGAGATCGTCATAGAGTCTTGGGTAATTCCCACTGTGCTTTGATTTCCACCTTACCATGTTCAAGAGAACGTGCAAAATGGTGGATTTTGGGTACAGTCCCGAGTCACATGGAGGCAATGAGCGATAGGAGAGGTTTCGTCTCTCCCGATATTGGGAGTGTTAGTTGTATGTATGCCCTAGAGGCCAGTATTGTACAGATGATGTATATTATATTGGATGCTTGGACATATATAGAGATGACTTTCTTGCTCGATATGATAGTATGCTATCTGGTTGCTCTTTATCTTAACATGTACACTAGTCTCTTTAAACTGTCTTGTAGTTACATGTTGGTAAAGCCCTTAGGATGTGTACTTGACTGCCTGGACTATGATGCAGATCATACTGGTGGGGACATGGTAGTCCATAAGTACATCCTTCAAGGTCCCTAGTCATGGGTGTATCGAGACGGGGCATCGATATACCAGCGTAGACTAGCGTATACGCTTCTCAACCCATGAGATGGGCGATGGATGATCCCATATCCATTGGTGTTTGACATCAGAGATGGTATACGGGTGCTCAGTGGAGACTGGGTACACTGGACGGACTCGCCGAGAACTCCCAGATGGTATTATACCTCACGTCAGATGGCAGTTCTCAGGTGACACTTGTACAGGTTAGTCTGTAGACCCGAGATCGTCATGGAGTCTTGTGTGATTCCCACTGTACTTTGATCTCCACCTTACCACGTCCATGAGGGCGTGCAAAACGGTGGTCTTTGGGTACAGTCCCGAGTCACATGGAGGCAATGAGCGATAGGAGGGGTTTCGTCTCTCCCGGTATTGGGGGTTGATGTTGCGCTGTGCTCGATTGGCCGTAACAGGGAAGTCCCTGGCCAGGGCTGATCAGAGATTTGCTGGTAAGTGTTACCAGTAGTTTCTCGACCCGTTATGAGCCTCACATCGGCACGAATTATCGGTTATTGGGGTCTGACGTTTACCACCCCTAGACTTGATATGCGACATAACAGATGAACAGACCGGACTGTACGGTAAGTGTTACTGGTTGGATTCACAGGAGTGTGAGCGGGCTAGCTCGTCGATCTTCTGATCGCTCAATACCCGGGTGGCCGTTACGTTTAGCAGACCGCTTGCGGCTTGTGGGTGATTGATATGATCATCATCTGCTGCCGGCGTATTGACGAGTCTTAAGAGTCCTACACAGAGGTTTCCTGGCTCAAGCGAAACGAAATAGGAGCGCATATGAGATATGTGAAGGACCGAGAATAATGCGTGTATGTGATACCGTATTTCATTCTCGCGATGAATGTTTCGATTGGTTGTATGCGATATAACCTAGTTATCCAATCACTGATTCGATAAATCGATACATTGTATACTAGTCGGTTATGTGCGACATGACCGGATCATTAAATCAAATGTTGATTTAATGATTTAATGTATAATTATATATTTGATATATTACTTTGCATTAACTAGTATTGGTTCACTTTAAATGGATTTTCTCACTTGATGTGCAAGTTGTATATGTGATATACTTTTGTGCACATGTTTGTATCATGTTTGATGATACTTGCTCATTTGGTTAAGTGTAAAGAATTAAACCTTGGTTAAGAAAGTGGTTAGGGTTTTTATTTATTCATTCCTTTTTCTTTTTAATTTGGATTAAAAAGAAATGGCAAAAGAAAACAAAAGGGTTGCTTTCATTCTTGAAGCTTGTTGAAGCTTCATGAAGCTTTGACCAAAGTGACTACTTTGTCTTCATGCTTAACCCTAACCATTCATCTAACCTTAGTCAATTCTCTACACCTAACCATGGTTCACATTATGATAAGTATTCATTTTCTTTTTCATTTCAAAAAACTTATCATAATATTCTATCTTCTTCTTCTTCTTCATCTTCATGAAGAAAACCTTGCCTTCATCAATGGCACCTTGAGAAAAAGAGTGAGAAATCCAATTCTAAAGTGAACCCACCTCCTATTTCTTCATCCTCTACCTCTTGCCAAGTAGTATAGGGTGTTTTCTTCACAAGTTTCACAACTTGGTGAAGTTGGAGCTTGAACTTGTGATGCCTCGACGTAGATCATCTTCGGCACGAAGCCGACGACCTAGCCCGCCCATTTCTCCGATGAAGCCGACGATTGAGTTCGGGATTCGAGATGGACAATGAGAGGACGCCTACGTGGAGCTAAGGAAGTGGAGAAACGGATCTACAAAGGTTGTAGCCTCTCTCCTTTAGTTAAAGATGTTAACTAGTTTCGTTTTTCGCCTAGAATTCTAGTCGACGATCTAGTCTAGGGTTTCTCGGCACCGTAAAATTTGAAATTGGCATGGTTGATTCCTTGTGAGACCTCTTGAGAGTGCCTAGGAACCCTACAGGGAGTTGATGTTGCGCAGTGCTCGATTGGCTATAACAGGAAGTCCTTGGCCAAGGATGCTTCAGAGATATACTGGTAAGTGTTATCAGTAGTTTCTCGACCCGTTATGTGCCTCATATCGACACGACTTATCGAGTTACTGGGGTCTGACATTTGCCACCCCTAGACGAGATATGTGACATATCAGACGAAGTGACCGGACTGTACGGTAGTGTTACTGATTGGAATCGCAGGAGTGTGAGCAGGCTTGCTTGTTGATCATCTGATTGCTCAATACCCGGGTGGCCGTTACGTTTAGCAGACCGCTTGCAGCTTGTGGGTGTTTGATATGATCATCACCTACTGCCGGCGTATTGACTAGTCTTTAGAGTCCTACACAGGGGTTTCCTGGCTCAAGCGAAACGGAGTAGGAGAACATATGTGATATGTGCGGGACCGAGATTAATGCGATATATGATACCACACTATATTCTCGCGATGTGTGACATGAAAGATTATATGTGATATAGCCGGGTTATCGGATCAAGTGTTGATTCGATAAGATGTTACATTATGATATTAGTCGGTTATATGTGATATAGACGGATTATTAAATCAAGTGTTGATTTAATAATTTAATGTATAATTATATATTTGATATATTACGTTACATTAACTAGTATTAGCTCACTTATGATTTCTTTTCTCACATTAGGTACATTGATGTATATGTGATATATGTTAAATGTATCAAGTTAGGTTATAAATGCAACTAGGGTTAATAAGGGTTAAACCATGCTAGGGTTAAGATTAGGGTTTAAACTTATCATTAAGTAATTCAAAATTGAGGAATTAGTCATGGTTGATATTTGTTGAAAGCTTGTAGAAGCTTCAAGGCATCTTTGACTTTGTTCTCTCTCTTTGTCTTGCTTAAGATATTTTTGACCCAACCTTTAACCATATCACATGGTTAACTCTCTACAAGGGTTAAGCATGACATGCTTAACCCTTGGTTGCATTATTAACCTCACCAATAATTCATTTTGATGAGTTAGTTCTTCTTCTTCCTCCTCAAAAAAAGCTTTCTAGCTCTAATGGAGGTATGAGATAAAATGTGAGAAAATCATTTCTAATGTGAGCAAACTTCCTACTTCATCATCCTCTACTACTTGCAATTTAGTAGAGGGTGTTCTCTTCACAAAGTTCTTTACCTAGTGAAGAAATAGCTTGGGTTAGTGTCTCCCCGACGTAGTTCATCTTCGGCCTCGAAGTCATCGAAGCAAGCATGTTCGTTTCTTTGTGGAGCCTCTCTAGAGTCCGGAGTTTACGATCGCAGTGAAGGGGACTTCTACATGGAGCTATTGAAGTGAAGGACCGGTCTACAAAGGTTGTATTTCTTGCTCTCTTTACTTATTGCAAAGTGTTTGCATTTGATTCCGTAGATTTATAGTATACGATTTTTGTTTAGGGTTAGCTAGAAAGGCAAATTTTTGAATTTGGTATGGACGATGCCTCCCGAAACCTTGTTGCCGTCATAGGTAACCCTGTAACCACCCCTAGACTCGATATGCAACACATCAGATTAAGAGACCGGACTGTACGGTAAGTGTTACCTATAGGCTTCATTGGAGTTTGGACAAGCTTGCTTATTGATCTTCTAATCGCTCAATACCTCGGTAGCCATTACGTCTAGCTAGTATCGCTGACGGTTTAAGGTTGACTGATGTGATCATTACCTACTACTGGCGTGTTGACGAGTCTTTAGAGTCCCACACAGAAGTTTTTTGGTTCAAGCTAAACTAAGTAGGGCACATATTTTGATATGTGCGGAGGGCCTGATTAATTACGAGTATATGATTCCGTATTCTAATCTGGCAGTGATCTGATATCAGTCAGGTTATATGTGATATAACCGGATTATCAAATCAAGAGTTGATTTGATAATGTAATATACAGAAAAATGATATTAGTAGGTTATATATCATATAATCGGATTATTAAATCAAGCGTTGATTTAATAATATGATATATATTATATATTTGATATAATTATATCTTAACTAATATTATTGCTCACTAATTATTTTGTTATGTGTGTGTGTGCGCGCGCGCGCGCGCGCGCAATCGAGCATGGGTTGATTTTTCTATTTATTGCAAATAGAAAATGTGAGGTGGGAAATGAGAGCATGGAGTGAAGCATGGCTTGATGAATATTTTATTCATCTCACTACACTATTGAAGCATGGTTACAATTGAATATTGATTTAATTGGTTTTGCTTCAATTATGTGTGAGATGGTAGAGCCATTCTTGACTTGCATATTCTAACAGTTGTGTTTTTTCTTGAGTTGAGCTCATATGCTCTCTAACTCTCTCCTCATTCTTCACCTCCACCTCCAAGTTCAACCCCTCACATGAGATGTGAATCCTTGAGCTTGTGAGAACCCTAGTGAGCAAACAAAACCCCTACTTCATCATCCTACACTTCATTAGCACTCTAGTGTAGTGTGTTTCCTTCACTAAAGAGTTTAGTGAAGAGGTAGCTTGGATTGACGGACTTCGGGTGGATTATCTTCGACGAAGATAATCAGAGGAAGTTTGTTCATTCTTCAAGTAGAGCTTAGTGGAGTCGCGTGGACTACTACCCGGACATAGTAAACCCTAATATTCTAGTTAAGATCTTGGTTAGTGTTCGTTAGCACACGAGTTTTTGAAAATTGCATGTGTGATGTCACGACCCAAACGTGGCACGTGACCGGCACTTAAATCACGTAACATCTAAAGACATCGACGTGGTCTAAATAAGCCGAAACCCGGAATCTAAACCTTTTTGAAAATATTGGAGGTGAGGTTTAAATTAGTCATCAGATGAGATCGGTTTAAAATAAACATTTATGTTTAACTAAGTATGTTTGAAAAAGCATCTATAACGTTTTGAAATCCGGCAGCACCTCCTTTGTAAATTATGATTAAAACCCGATACAACATAACAATATAAATAGCATCCCAACGGGAGCTAGTTTCCACGCCCAAACGGCGGAGCAACCAAGCAAACAATATACGACGCACAATGGCGAAGAAAAGAGAACCAAAGCAACATCAACAATATAAAAAGGTCGACTCTAATGAGTACGAAGCCCACAACACACAATTCTAAATCTAGCTTCTAAGTCTACAATATACCAGTTCTAAGTCGATGGAGTTTTACTAGATACAAGAAGATATGAATATGCAAGTGTGAGTACGATACAACAGTAACCCAACTAACAAAGCAATCACCGAAAGAAGTGTGTGCCCCAAGCCGTTGATAATCCAAGCGGTAAAACCTGCAAGAAACTTTGGCATAACGGGGGTGAGTTGCCAACTCAGTGAAAAAAGTATATCACAAAGTAGAAATCGAAATGCACAATGATACCTAGATCATAAATATAATATTATCATATCCTACATTAATATAATATATGATATGCATATGTATCATAAATGTAACTCTATCCATCATATGAACCCAAAATAGAATATATCAATGCAATTGACCTGTATCTAGGTATAAGCCCATAAGTAGCCGAAAATATATATGTAAACCTCTTCTTTAAAATAGCCGCGGAATACATATGTCACTGTCACGACCCGAAATTTAGTTCGTGACTGGCACTTAAATCACGCAACGTCTAAAGGCGTAACGTAACTTAAGTAAGCCGAAGCCCAGAAATCTAAACCTTTTTAAAGAAAATAAAAGAGGTGCGGTTTTGAAATAAAGATATGATGAAATCAACGTTTTTTTAAATGCATATATATAATGGAACATGAAAATGAAAGTGAATTATACTAGTTGTAAAACAGTTTTCATCTTTTAAAAATTTGGGCAGCACCTCCCTTGTATATTTTGATCCAAAACCACATATATACATAACAACAATAAAGGCATCCCCAAGCGGGAGCTAGCACTTCGCCGATAGGCGAAATCACAACCACGCAAGTCATAATGTAAGTATACGACGCTCAACGGCGAAAATCAACACAAAAGGATAGTAAATAAAGCAAGACATCAAACCCACCAAGCAAGCATATAACCCATCGCTTTAAGTCTCGCAACCACAAGTCTTTCTAAGTCTTACTACTTATACAAATACTAGTTTTTTGATTGATGAAGTTTACTAGATACAACATGAATAATAATAATACAAGTGCGGGCACGATCCAATGTGTCACACCTACCATAGCAATTCACCCGAATGCAAGCTGTGTGCCAATGATACCGTTACTGATCCATGCGGTCAATCTGCAAGAACTGTGGCACTACGGGGGTGAGTTGCCAACTCGTGAGTAGAAAACATCAGCAGATAAAAATTGAATAAAACAACGATTTCCTAGGTCAACTATATCATGAAGGTAATATTATGATATCTAGGGTGACCGTATATGTAAATATGTCAACAATAATCTTAATGTCAATGGCATGTACAAATAAACATCTGACATCATATGCATGCATGCATGTGGATATCATCCACGTGTCCATCAATGACACAACAACATCATGGAATATCATGAAAGAATATGCATGTAAATATGAGGATATCAACCAACGTGTGTCTATCAATGACACGTCAAAATCATGGAATCTAAGTGTCCAACATCGACACCCGAAACATCATGAAAACCCGTGTCCTGCATCGACACGTAAATCCTCATATCTCAAGCGCCGCATCCTCAGATTGGCCCTCGGGCGCCGCATACTCTGGTCGGCCCTCATATCCATCTCACGACCCCGGTCGGTATTCTCCAGATAATAGCCGAGTACAAATACTATCACCGGTAGGTAGTGCTCCCCTGCCAGGCTCACCGCCTAACTATACGAGTCTTCTTGCCTCGGGGTACCTCACCGGGTCCACCATGTACCCGCAGACGGTGCCTATCGCTTCTCGAATCAGGTTTCACATGCCAATCTCAGAACCGAGAAAACACATGGTGGACGTCTCGAAATATCATATTAAGAGAAACTGGGTTTTTAAAACAATACATACTTTCTTTTGAATTATAACCACGATTCTCAAATCCAGAATCTCATAAAAACAACATCTCAATTCATATAATCATAAAGCATGATGTATGCAAACATAGAACAGAAATGTGAGCATATCAGTATATCATGCAACATAAAACAGTGATGTGAGCATATCAGTGTATCATGCAACATATTGTAATGATGTGAACATAGCAAGTATATCATGCAACATAGCGTAATGATGTGGCAATTCTACTATGTAAGTGACATAGCAATTATCGATGATGAAAGTGTATGAGCCGACAAATCTGTGTAAGTGTAACATACGTATCATCGATAATGGTGTAGGTGTACTAGCACAAGTATACATATAATAAGATGAGAACATCACGAACGTAGCAGCAAGTAAATTGTAAGCTCAATGCTATAAGGTATACGTATCTATAACATAACCGAGTCGGTGAGTCTATCAATCGACATCTAGCCTCAAAACATCACGTACGGTATAATTCATCGTATGGCGGCATTAAGCAATTAGGGATTCAATCAACCTATATAACAATGAGGGTACGGATCTAAAGTCTCGTACGGCATATCACTCATTCTTCTTATCAATATATATATATACATCTCATGTCACATTAGCATCGATCTCATATCATGTCTTGGCAATGGTATCTATACTCCCATGTCACCTCGCATCCTTATATCAACATATCAAGCCAAGTCATCTTATTTCGTCACATTCTCTTTTCATCACCTCAATATCTCGCATCAAGTAATCTTATATGCCTTTATCTTATTTTACCGATCACATAACACATCTGTCTCAATCTTATCATATTCATCGATCTCATGTCATATCCTTATAGCTTTCATCTCATATCTCGATATATATAAATTCAATCATTCATATCATCTCTAACTATCTTTTTAACCATATCCCTAGTTTCCTAATATAGGTTTCTCCGACTATATTCTATATATCGGTTTCCATTTATAATTGCGGGGGTGCTATATTCCATCCACCCGACTTCCGCCGTAGATATAAATCTACTCACCTACGGAATTCCTTGTTCAGCCGTAGTCGATGTGCTTCGTCGCCTTGGAATCCATGCGAAGGTACCTACAAATCAACATATATCGCAATACCCTTAAAATCAACGTCCGAAAACCGATACGGCATACGGAGCGCTCATAGGTTAGAACCTATAGCCTACGCATGCAAAAACAACCAAACAACCATCGTCGTCGACTTACAAACATCCAACGACCAATTACAATATCAAATATCAAAACCAATAATCCCAATATCGGAAAACATATCCAAAACCAACTCAATATGCTCCCAGGTTTTAACTCAGGTTAATTGGGACAAAACTAGCAAGTACAAGAGATAGGATACAGGGATCAGGAGCTACAGGCAAATCCCCAACATCAGTGCCCATCAAAAGTCCGGCGACGGCACCCCTAAATCCGAGCTCGCTGGCCGTACTAGGGGGAAATGGTCTCGTATTTGGGTGGTGATCTTCTGGTCTTGTATCAAGGTCACTAGACTTGTTTGATTTTGTTAAAAAGTCCCCAAATTGCTCTAGATTTCCTGTAGGCTATTTAAATATCACAAAACCGACACGGGTTAATTTCTAAGTTCATGTCTCGGGGATTTAGTTTCTGGTCCAGGTCAGGAAAATCAACTCTAAGGTCTTGCAAATACTTACTACACCTCAATTTACCATTTACAAGTCCATCCATCCACTAAACCCTAACTTGGAATTTCTATGTTCACCAATCCACACTTAATCAAATTCTAAACTAAACTAGAATACACTAAACATAATAACTTAACTAAAAGATATGGGTTTTACTTCATTTGGCAACTCAAGAATTTTCTTGATTTTCTCAAAGTCTTCAAAATCCAACTTTGATTAGTCCAATGGGTTTGTAGAGAGGTTGTGCATCTTTTTAATGAAGGGGTTATAAGGTTTTGGCAAGGTTTTGGAGATGAGCCATTGGGGTAGAGGAGGTGGAGGAAGAGATGAAGAAGATGAAGGAGGAGTTGAGAAAATAAAAATGAAGAAGAAAGAAATTAAGACTTGGTCAATGGCCCTCTCTCTCTTTCTCACTCTCACTCTCTCTCATGGCATGCTCCCATGCCATCATTTGGTCCCCCCTCTCTCTCCTCAATTATGCCATCTCATTCATTTTCTTTTCTTTTCTCACAAAGTCCAAATATCAACAAAATACAACGAAACAATATGCAACACAAATGGAACATGTCATGGGGCACTAACCATGGAAATTGTGAAAATACGGATTTGGCCTAATTGTGATTAGTAGTGCACTAATCGAGTTTAATTTAAACTTGCATATAATTAATTATGAAAATGCCCAAATCCGATAAATAAATTTTTAAATGAATAAATTATTTTAATCTTCCATTATTTCACAAATATTGATATATATTTATACCTTTTTACGAAAACCCCAAATTCGCAAATCGGATAGTTTTTGCGAAATATATTATTTTAATATTAAATTCCAAAAATAATATTTTATATTTTCTGAAATGTTACAGTCATGGCATAAAAGCAGACATGGTAGTATGAAGAATATAATAGGTATATTATTTAAGATATACGTCTTGCTGTTTTAGTGAAGAGTGTTAAGAAATTTACAATTTAAAAGATCCCAGTGTCATATTAGACACGTCAAAATAATGAGACTATATCTTGATTTTGAAATTCTTTTTATATGCAATGACCCGTAAAAAGATGTGCTGATACTGTCCCCCGGATCAGTCCTGGTCGGCTACAATAACCCATAACATAACTGAATACCTCATAAGATAGAAACATATCAACATCTGGATGTCTAGCATCGACACCCGAAATTAGAAATTCTCGTGTCCATCACAGACATGCAAATCCTCAAATCTCTTATGTCCATCACCGACACGCAAATGCAGATATCGTCGACACCATCTCAACAGATGATCGCCACCCGATATCCTTGGCCCCGGTCAGTATCCCCTGGATATCTGCCGTGCTCAAATCTAGCCCCGGTCAGTATCCTCTGGATATCTGCCGTGCTCATCTCTATCTCCAGTATTGAGTTTCCTCGCTAGGTTCCCCGCCTCTAATGAGGCTTTCCTGCCCCTCGGTCTCGACCTGGTCCACCATGTATCCGACTGTATATTCCCCCACTCAGTCCGGATAAGTAGCAAGTCCATAATCGTATATCTCCCCCAATCGGTTAGGAATAAAACAATCAGAAAATATCAAGCTCATGGTGGATGTCAACTCATCATATCTAGAAATATCAAGTAAAGAATAAGAATACTTGCATAGATCATTCTGATGATATATTACATATATACATATATAACAGCGTCCCATACCACTGATATATATCGTAATAAGTAAAATATCCTGAAAACTCATAAGAATCAAATACGAATACCCATGGTACTGGTATTCGCAATGCTTAACAGGTAATAAAGGTAAAGTACGTAAATAAAGTCATACAAGCAATAAACGTAACAGTCCTACTGTGTCATGGCAATACAAATGATGTGTACTGTACCATACACATCTGTGCTTGTGCAACATGGTAATCATTAGTATTTGTGCAAGTGTTCTATAAGTGTATAAAGCCTACTCGTATCAACATCTACATACGCATCATGTAGTATAGCAGTCCTACAGTGATATGGCAGTACCAATGAGGTGTAGTGTAACGTATGCGTATGTGCTCGTGCAACATAATACTCATTGGTAGTTGTTGTTGGATATATGTATGCCCTAGAGGCCATTATGTGATAGTGGATGTATCTATACATGTATATATATTCAGTATGCATTCTTCCTCGACATGATAGTATGCTATCTGGTTCTTCTTTATCAGACATGTTGATTTGATCATGCTTATTATTCACTCATACATGCTGATAAAGCCCTGAGGATATTGGCTTGACTGCTCTGATTATGATGGAGATCATACTAGTGGGACATCTGTAGTCTATAAGCATATCCTGGAAAGTCCCTAGTCGTAGGTATATCGAGACGGGGCATTGATATACCAGAGTAGACTAGCGTATATGATACTAGACCCATACGATGGGCGATGGATGTTCCCACATTCATCGATGTTTGACATCAAGATCATATACGGGTGCTCAGTAGTGACTGGGTACACTGGACGGACTCACTGAGAACTCCTATATGGAATTATATCTATCTTCGGATAGCAGTTCTCAGGTGACATTGGTACAGGTTAGTCTGTAGACCCGAGATCGTCATGGAGTCTTGTGTGTTCTCCCACTGTATTTTGATTGCCACCCTACCACGGCTCTACTGAGTCGTGCAAACAGGTGGCCGTTGGGTACAGTCCCGAGACACACAAAGGCAATGAGCGATAGGAGGGGTTTCGTCTCTCCCGATATTGGGAGTTGATGCTGTACTGTGCCCGACTGGTTATATCAGTAAGTCCCTGGCCAGGGCTGCTGAGATTTGCTGATAAGTGTTGTCAGTAGTTTCTCGATCTGTTATAGAACATTCACCGGCACGACTTATTGAGTTATTAGGGTTGACGTGACCATCCCTAGGCTTAATATGCAGCATATCTGACGAACAGACCGGACTGTTCGTAGTGTTGCCGGATGGCTCGACGGGAGTTGTAGCAGGTTCGCTTGTTTTCTTCTGATCGCTCAATACCCGGGTGGCCGTTACGTTTAGCCGACCGCTTGCGGCTTGGGGGTACCTGATATGATCATCACCCTCTGCCGGCGTATTGACGAGTCTTAGAGTCCCACAAAGGAGTTACCCAGTCCGGGCGAAACGTTCTGGTGCGCGTATGCGATATGCGCATGCACCCGATTAAAATGTGTGTATATGATACCGAACATTGATCGGGTAGCCTGCTTTTGGTGGGGTCATATGAGATATGACCGGATTGATAAATTAAGTGTTGATTTATCATCTAACCATTAGTTTTCTCACTTGAAACCTTTCTAGGGTTTGATGGATGTATGCATGCATGCATGTGTTTCTTTCTTTCATTCTAGTTTCATGCACATATGGATGTGCATACATGCATACATACATACACCCATCCATCATGGTTGTTAGCATATGGAAATGGTGGCAATATAAGACTCACACCATGGATTAAATAATGGATTATTATTTAATTTTGGTTTTAAAACAAAATGAAAAGAAAAGGATAATCATTCTAGCTTCTACATTCTTCTTCTAACCTAACCAAGCTCAACTACCACTAACCTAGGGTTATCCTTCTCTTTATCATTTAAAATCCAAGTTAAATTAACTCTCCATCATTTAATCATGGTTGAATGCAAGAAGGAAATAAATATATATAGTGATATATTTCATTTTCTTTTTCAACTAAGGGTTATTTTTCACCTCTTGTTAAAAATAGCCACCATCTTCATCCTCCTTCACCTTTTTCCTCTCTAGTTTTTTCTAGTGAGTTAAACACAATTAAAGAAAGGTTTTTGAAGTGAGATCCTTAGCCACAACATCATTCTACTCAAGTCTAGCCAACTTGATTAGAGTGTTCTCTTTGCTTTTTCCAAAGTTGCAAGCTTGGACGGGAAACATCGGGTGGATCGTCGTGGACGAAAGAGGACTACAAGTGGACCTTCTTCCAACACCCTAGAGATTAAGGAGTCAAGCAAAAGGGGAGCTACAAAGGTTGTAGCCTTCAAACCCTAATTTTTATTAGCTTAAAGTTTCGTAACCCTAATTTTCTAGGATCGATTTCTTTGCGTGTTTGTTTAGCACCTTAAAAATACATACTTTGAGACATGTGATACTTCAAAACTCTTCATAGGGTGCTAGGCAATCCTTTCATTGGTATCAGAGCCGACCTAGAACATTAGGCGACGCTTTTACGAAGTAAAAATCCCGATCGAACAAAAATACGACACTTTTGGACCCTCTCTGGACAAATTTTAAAATTTGATGTTTTTCATAATTAAAAATACTTTAAAAATACAGCAGGAAATTCTAAGAATAACAGTGAAATTCGATGACCTGAACAGTGTAAACCGCCGCGGAACCGCCGCATTTCCTGGCTTAGGCCGCGGTTCCGCGGCCGTACGGAGGCATCATTGCATGAATTTTATACTATTATTCTTAGGTTTTCTTGTACAGTGTTTTAGGTATGTTTAATATGAATATTGTACTGTATGTTCTGGAGATGGTTTTGGACGCGTAGTTTTGATCGGTATTTTCATTTCGTAGCTTTTCCGGGTAAATTAGAAAGTATTGAAGTGTTTGAACGAGTATCATTTGCTCACTATTAACGGGGTTTAAATACTTTGGAGTTACGTGCAAGTCTTTTGTGGTGGTCTCTCTAGAAGACAACAAACCTTAACTCGATTATGTGACTGTCTTGAATTGCCCTTTGAACCCTAGGGTTTGGGGCAGTACGGCGTGCCACATGTGAGGCGTTGGCTTGACCCTTCTACGGCTGGACTGCTACTACTGTGTCACACTTCGGATTTTTGAACCCTGCTCAAGTGTTGAGCTTTAGTCAATCTTGGGTACTTGATCGTTCGTTTGAAAACTTTAATACTGTCTGTTTATCTGGAATGTGATACAATATGTGGAATTCATATAGTTTAGGCATGAAATACGAAATATATGATATTTCGCATTTATGATGTCTAAAGAGAATGTGGATTCCAAATATTGTAGTTTTACACTTTCTTTTCTGTGACCGTAAGTGTAGTATGTACGATATCGCCGGTTTCGTTGCTATACATCAACGACAATTGGGGTATGCATACTTACTTACGTTGATGATATGTGATATTATGTGTTGCTGAGATATGATGTGCATGATTGTCGCGATTGAATAGCCGGGGTTTTTTTTTTGTGAGATGAGAGTTTTATATTTTCATTCATGTAAATTCAAATGTAATGTAATATTCTTTTATTTGGGGAACTCCCGGGTTGAGGTTGTGTCACCAGTGTTGTATATTATTTACTTTTCCGCATTAGGATGGACCCAAGGAGGGGAGCATAGGTGACCGGGTTCTGGGGTTCAGTGGGAGGCCATCTTGAGGAGTCGAGACCGGGTCTCCTAAACTCCAGAATTGGTAGGGTCACTTGCCGCTCTCGTAGGGGTCCAGGGTATGGGCTTGGCTATTCATCGCGACTGTGGAATCCGTATTTTCTATTCTGGCTAAATACTAAATACGGACGTCCTAGTATATCCCACGTTATATCTATATTTCTGCTGCCTGTGTTCTGTGATATCTGAGACGAATGACATATTATATATATGATATATAGTAGACGTTGCTTATGTTTTACACCCACGCTAGTCCCGTCCCGGTATGCCGTTAGTTAAGTAACCTAACGGTGCATAACGGAACATTGCGGCGAATGCGGATGGCATAAGTGTACGTGTTATTTTCGTTTCTTTTCTATGATTGGCTTAAGGACTTAAATGATGGGATTACATTAATGTGATTAATGTAAAGAAAATAAACCTAGAAAGATGTTGTAGAATCGGATTTGAAAACCACTCGGCTATTTATGAAAAAGCTATATTTCAAAATTGCGGAGCTTAAGCCACTCCTTTTGAAAACCATTTGATTCTACAACGATATCAAGTTCAAAGCGTTAAAGATTTTCTTAAAAATCATTCGCAACCCTCCGTCATTTTAGAAAGTAGAGTACTTAGTATTCGTGCTACGTTTGTTGACTTTAGTTAAGGCGTAGTGTACGGTAGCTAAGTGATGTCTTCCTACACTGCATATGATGCAGATTAATTAGGACATTCATACGACTTTGTTGACCATAGTTAAGGGTCATATGGGTGGGTCTAATTGATCAAGAAATGACGGGTAGAACTTGACTGGTACTTATGATTTGTTGACCATAGTTAAGGTCATAAGTGCTAGGGGTAAAAACCACATCGGGAATTTCAATAGTTGAAATTTGCAATGAGATTGCATACCTTCCATGTGATGGTTGGATCCCGATCCCACTGTGGGCAATAGTTGCTCCTTGGAGAGTTTTACAGTTTACAATTAGCTAACTCATTAGGTGTCTAGAAAGGTGTTAACGGGGCTCCGCCTCTGGGAAAACGAAGTTTACTCTAATTAGGTCCTTGCGAAAGCACGGGGAACCTCCCTCAAAGTACCGACACTGGCCTGGCTGAACGGTTAGCGAAATTGTAGACTGTAATTAATCCTGGCTAGCTTTTCTTTTTAAGGTTTGAAAGAAAAACTTGATAAAAAGCAGTGGGAAACATCGATTAGACAAGATAATAAACCAATCTAATCTATGCAAGAGCTTTCGCTGAGTGTATTCTTTTCTCTCTCTTAATGGCAGATACCCATGACTGGACTCAAGCTTTTACTAGATAAAAACAGACTGAATGGGACCAACTATAAAGACTGGCCGAGGAATCTGAAAATCGCCTTGACTTATGATAAAGTATCATATGTCCTCACGGCTTCAGCCCCGCCCGTCGCAGGTCCAAAATCCTCAGTTGCGGACGTTGAAGTCCGCAAGACATGGGACACTGACTGTGCCACGGCCAAATGCCTCGCGCTTGCATCGATGGACAACACACATCAAAAGCAGCACGAGGACATGGACATTCACGGTATATTGCTCCATACAAAGGAGTTGTATGGGGAGCAATCCCGCGTATTACGATACGAAGCATCAAAGAAATTGTTTCAGATGCGAATGGCCCCTGGCACATCAGTAGAAGACCATGTTCTGAAGATGATAGCTCTTATTGAAGAGCTTGAGGACCTTGGATGGACGATGGAAAATGAACAATATATAGATATTATTCTGCAGTCCCTCCTCTCCATCTTTGCTCAGTTCATAGTGAACTTCAACATGCATGGTATGGAGAAGGAACTCCCTGAACTCCTTAATATGTTAGGGAGTGCAGAGAGCACTATGAAGTTAGCAAAAACTCCCGTTATGACTATTGGACAGTCTTGCTCTTCTCGCCCGAAAGCTAAGGCCAAGGGAAAGAAAAAGAAGAAACCCACTAATCCTAAGGGCGGAGTTAAAAAGGTGAAGGGAAAGGGAAAGTCCAAGGCTGGAGACTCGGGGAAGGGCGAATGTTTTCATTGCCACAAGACAGGACATTGGAAGCGCAATTGCACAGAGTACTTAAGTCTCAAGAAGAAGCATGGTGATGCTTCTGCTTCAGGTGCGTTTGTGACTGAAAACTGTTTTTCTATAAACTCTGCTTCCTGGGTATTAGATACCGGTTCAGGTTCTCACATTTGCAATTCTATACAGAGGCTGAGAAATAGCAAGGTTTTGAAGACAGGTGACCATACTCTCCGCGTTGGAAATGGTTCCAATGTACATACAGTCGCAGTGGGAGAGTATCACTTAGGGTTGCCATCTGGATGTATTTTGATTTTGAATCCATGTTATTTTGTACCAAGTATGCTATGTAATATAATATCCATTTCTTTGTTGGACAATGAAGGATATAATTTTGTATTGCAGAACAATGTTATGAACATTCACCTGAATCAAATGTTGGTTGGGTATGGTACACTTAACAACGGAATATATGTCCTAAATCAACACACAGTTTTCAGTATACAACACACTAATAAAAGAAAACTTTCAGAATTAAATGAAGCTTTTCTTTGGCACTGTAGACTTGGTCATATTAACGAAACAAGACTAAACAAGTTACATAAAGATGGATATTTAAATTCTTTTGAATATAAATCCTATGCGACTTGCCAGTCTTGTATCAAGGGTAAAATGACCAAAACTCCGTTTACCGGACACGGAGAAAGAGCTACTAAGCTCCTGGGCCTCATACATAGTGATTTATGTGGGCCAATGTCTACACAGGCTAGAGGCGGTTTTTCATACTTCATTACATTCACTGACGATTTCTCAAGATTCGGTCATGTATTTTTATTAAAACACAAGTCCGACGCTTTTGAGAAATTCATTGAATATAAACAAGAAGTAGAAAAACAAACCGGTTTGAGTATTAAGATGCTTCGATCAGATCGAGGTGGTGAGTATCTCAGTACAGAATTTGCAAACTTCCTAAAAGAGAATGGGATTCACTCTCAGCTCACTCCTCCTTACACACCACAGCACAACGGTGTGTCAGAACGACGGAATAGGACCCTATTAGATATGGTCCGGTCCATGATGAGTGACGCTGAGTTACCAGTCTCGTTTTAGGGGCATGCATTGGAGACTGCAGCGTTTCTGCTGAACAGGGTTCCAACCAAAGCCGTGTCTACCACGCCATATGAGATATGGAATGGGAAGAGACCATCTCTTAAGAGAATTAAGATTTGGGGTTGCCCGGCCTATGTTAAAAAGCAGAATCCGGACAAACTCGAGACACGGTCAGTCATGTGTAACTTTGTGGGATATCCAAAGAATTCTTATGGATATCTGTTCTACCACAAAGAGGAACAAAAGGTGTTTGTTTCTCAGTATGCCACATTCTTAGAAAAAGAGTTTTTCACAGATAAAGATGATGGCAAGGTAGTGGATCTAGAAGAGGTTCCAGAAACACAAATTACTAATGACGATTTGGTTGAACCGGTTGTTGCAACAGAGACTGAGGAACCTCGGCCACTCCGAAGGTCTGGTAGGACTTCTCGCCCACCGGAGAGGTACTACGGTTTCCTCATTGATGGTGACAGAGAAGATTGAATCATGGATGATGATGATCCTACCAGTTTTCAGCAAGCTATCACGAGTGGTGACTCTGTGAAGTGGCTGGATGCTATGAGATCCGAAATGGAGTCTATGTACACCAACAAAGTATGGACTTTGGACGTTATACCCCCTGGGGTAAAACCTGTAGGGTGGAAGTGGATCTTTAAAAGAAAGATTGGTGTGGATGGGCAGGTAGAGACCTATAAGGCAAGACTTGTGGCGAAAGGTTTTCGTCAAAGACCAGGTTTGGACTATGACGAAACTTTTTCGCCCGTAGCCATGCTTAAATCCATTCGGATCCTACTTGCTATTGCTGCTCACTACGACTATGAAATCTGGCAGATGGACGTTAAAACAGCATTTCTAAATGGAGATTTAGAAGAATGCGTTTATATGGATCAGCCAGAGGGCTTCATTGACAGTGGGAGCAGCGGGAAAGCATGTAGACTGCTTAAATCCATATATGGGTTAAAGCAGGCATCTCGGAGTTGGAACATCTGTTTCGATGATGTCATCAAAGAGTTTGATTTCATCAAAAATCCAGATGAACCTTGTGTTTATAAGAAGGCTGTAGGAAGAGCTGTCACATTCCTCGTATTGTACGTAGATGGCATTCTTCTGATAGGAAATGATATTCCTATGCTACAGTCGGTCAAATCATTCTTATCACTAAGGTTCTCCATGAAGGACCTGGGTGATGCCACATACATCCTGGGCATAGGGATCTATAGGGATAGATCCAAAAAGTTATTGGGATTGTCCCAAACCAGGTACATCAACACCATCCTAAAAAGGTTTAGTATGGAAGACTCCAAACGGGGTGCCTTACCCGCTTGCCATGGAGTCACTCTCTCCAAGGATTCTTGTCCAAAGACCGATGAAGAGAGAGCTCGCATGAGCATTATACCCTATGCTTCGGCAGTAGGATCTATAATGTATGCGATGTTATGTACACGCCCAGATGTAGCTTATGCACTCAGTGTTGTAAGCAGGTATCAATCCAACCCAGGGGAGAACCACTGGACAGCTGTGAAGAACATTCTTAAGTACTTACGAAGGACTAAAGAATTGTTCTTGGTGTATGGTAATACATATCTCCAAATGGAGGCCTTTACCGATTCGAGCTTCCAGAGCGATAAGGATGACAGCAAATCTATCTCAGGGTTTGTGTTTACCCTCAATGGAGGGGCGGTAAGTTGGAAGAGTTCCAAACAAGATACCGTTGCAGACTCTACGATGGAAGCTGAGTACATTGCTGCAAATGATGCCGCCAAGGAAGCCGTCTGGATGAAGAAGTTCGTCTCGGAGCTAGGAGTAGTTCCAACCATCGTTGATCCAATACCTTTGTATTGTGACAATAATGGGGCTATGGCGTTAGCCAAAGAGCCCAGATCCCATCAGCGGTCCAGACACATCCTGAGGCATTTTCATTTGATCCGGGAGATTGTAGATCGCCACGAGATCGAGATTAGGAGAGTAGACACAAAGAATAACGCCGCGGATCCATTCACCAAGGTCCTCCCTCAGCCGCAGCATGAGCGACTTTTTGAGATGTTGGGTATGAGATACGCCAATAACTGGCCTTAGTGCAAGTGGGAGATTGTTGGATATATGTATGCCCTAGAGGCCATTATGTGATAGTGGATGTATCTATACATGTATATATATTCAGTATGCATTCTTTCTCGACATGATAGTATTCTATCTGGTTCTTCTTTATCTGACATGTTGATTTCATCATGCTTATTATTCACTCATACATGCTGATAAAGCCCTGAGGATATTGGCTTGACTGCTCTGATTATGATGGAGATCATACTAGTGGGACATCTGCAGTCTATAAGCATATCCTGGAAAGTCCCTAGTCGTAGGTATATCGAGACGGGGCATTGATATACCAGAGTAGACTAGCGTATATGATACTAGACCCATACGATGGGTGATGGATGTTCCCACATTCATCGATGTTTGACATCAAGATCATATACGGGTGCTCAGTGGTGACTGTGTACACTGGACGGACTCACTGAGAACTTCTATATGGAATTATATCTATCGTCGGATAGCAGTTCTCAGGTGACACTGGTACAGGTTAGTCTGTAGACCCGAGATCGTCATGGAGTCTTGTGTGTTCTCCCACTGTATTTTGATTGCCACCCTACCACGGCTCTACTGAGTCGTGCAAACATGTGGTCGTTGGGTACAGTCCCGAGACACACGAAGGCAATGAGCGATAGGAGGGGTTTCGTCTCTCCCGATATTTGGAGTTGATGCTGTACTGACTGGTTATATCAGTAAGTCCATGGCCAGGGCTGCTGAGATTTGCTGATAAGTGTTGTCAGTAGTTTCTTGATCTGTTATAGACCATTCACCGGCACGACTTATTGAGTTATTAGGGTCGACGTGACCATCCCTAGGCTCAATATGCAGCATATCTGACGAACAGACCGGACTGTACGGTAGTGTTGCCGGATGGCTCGACGGGAGTTGTAGCAGGTTCGCTTGTTTTCTTCTGATCGCTCAATACCCGGGTGGCCGTTACGTTTAGCCGACCGCTTGCGGCTTGGGGGTACCTGATATGATCATCACCCTCTGCCGGCGTATTGACGAGTCTTAGAGTCCCACAAAGGAGTTACCCAGTCCGGGCGAAACGTTCTGGTGCGCGTATGCGATATGCGCATGCACCCGATTAAAATGTGCGTATATGATACCGAACATTGATCGGGTAGCCTGCTTTTGGTGGGGTCATATGAAATATGACCGGATTGATAAATTAAGTGTTGATTTATCATCTAACCATTAGTTTTCTCACTTGAAACCTTTCTAGGGTTTGATGGATGTATGCATGCATGCATGTGCTTCTTTCTTTCATTCTAGTTTCATGCACATGTGGATGTGCATACATGCATACATACATACACCCATCCATCATGGTTGTTAGCATATGGAAATGGTGGCAATATAAGATTCACACCATGGATTAAATAATGGATTATTATTTAATTTTGGTTTTAAAACAAAATGAAAAGAAAAGGGTAATCATTCTAGCTTCTACATTCTTCTTCTAACCTAACCAAGCTCAACTACCACTAACCTAGGGTTATCCTTCTCTTTATCATTTAAAACCCAAGTTAAATTAACTCTCCATCATTTAATCATGGTTGAATGCAAGAAGGAAATAAATATATATAGTGATATATTTCATTTTCTTTTTCAACTAAGGGTTATTTTTCACCTCTTGTTAAAAATAGCCACCATCTTCATCCTCCTTCACCTTTTTCCTCTCTAGTTTTTTCTAGTGAGTTAAACACAATTAAAGAAAGGTTTTTGAAGTGAGATCCTTAGCCACAACATCATTCTACTCAAGTCTAGTCAACTTGATTAGAGTGTTCTCTTTGCTTTTTCCAAAGTTGCAAGCTTGGACGGGAAACTTCGGGTGGATCGTTGTGGACGAAAGAGGACTACAAGTGGACCTTCTTCCAACACCCTAGAGATTAAGGAGTCAAGCAAAAGGGGAGCTACAAAGGTTGTAGCCTTCAAACCCTAATTTTTATTAGCTTAAAGTTTCGTAACCCTAATTTTCTAGGATCGATTCCTTTGCGTGTTTGTTTAGCACCTTAAAAATACATACTTTGAGACATGTGATGCTTCAAAACTCTTCATAGGGTGCTAGGCAATCCTTTTAGTTGTGCTGTGTTCTATCAGAGTGTTCGTATCACGGAAACGTATAGCATTGATAAATATATCGCGAACATGTAATGTAAATCTAAGCATAATTATTAAATGTAACTACTTTCTATGAGCTATACCATTATCTTTGAAAATGAAACAAAACGTTGGTTTTGAAATAAGGAAGCCGCCTTAGGTTAAAAATAGATATTCGTTTTGGAAATTGGCATCGCATCGTTGTATTTTATCATTAAAAAGGGAAACGAATCGTTAGTTTTTAAATGATTATATCTCACTCAAGTATTACACTCTAAAACGAAATAAAACGTGACTCTACAAGTCTAAAGGAAAGTTGGCCGTTATTCGGCTTGCTAATATCGTCGTTTCAAGTACGGTATGGTTCCTCGTACAATATCCATATTATCACAATATCCAAATTATCTAAAGTATGGCATGATCCCTCGTACAAATCCGCCAAACCATGAATAAAACTATATGCACATGAATAACATACTAGATTCAATATAACACTAATACCATTAACTTGAATTAACACTAAGAATTAACTAGGTAGCACAACTATCCTAGTCATATGGTTGCGGGAGTGCTATACGCCATCCACCCAACTTCCCCGTAGATGTAAATCTACTCACCAACTTGTCGACCTCGTCGAATCCATGATTGCTATATCCGTCAACTCCGTCTCGAAAACCTTCGCGATCGTACCTATAATCGCGGTTATGAAATATTGGCGTAAATATCATATCAAAATCAAAACAATGAGCTAAGTATCCATAGGTTAGAACCTATAGCTTACTTATTCCAGAAACGAACAAATGCCCCTGAAATTAATGAACGAACATCGACGTTTCAGTCGCAGTATAGAAATACGAAAAACTCATATCGAAATGTAGGAAACTTGATAAAGCCCTTACTAAAACATTCCTAGATTTCTCTGTATGAATATTGGGACAAATCAAAAAATACTGTAGGTTATAAAATACCCAAATATAGCTAAAGAAGAAAAACCAACACCAAACACCTCAGGAAGTCCGGCGGCGCCAGTCAGAATGAAGTTTTCGCAAGGTCAAGTGTGGAAGTTGGGGCTCGGGCTTTAGGTGAAGTCTTCTAGTGTTCTCATGATATTATGGTCTTGTTAGTTATTCTATTGGTTTTACCTAATGGTTCCAGATTCAATTCTAGTATGATACATATCACAATTAAACTAGTTTTCTAATACTGCATAATAAAGACAGATCATAAACAGAATTGATCAAATAAAGAGAGAAGGAGATTTACTTATAGAGAGGTAGTACAAAGAAATCCAGCTCAAGAAGTGTATGTGGAAGCATTAAGGGTTTGTATTGGCTCAAGCTTGAAGATGTGAACAACTTTCATGAAGAAAATCACGCCTTTCTCTTATGGTGATGGATACTTAGAAACATTTTTGTTTGGAGCTTAAAGAAACCTATGGTTCAGTTTGAGGGAGCTAAAGCATTTCTAAGTGTGTGAGTAGATGTAACGTTTTAGAAAATCGTTATGCGAATTTGTCCGTTTTAGGGTAAGTTTGTCGGTATTTTCCGTTTTTACCCGACTGTGAACAAACGACCATATAGACTTGCCAGCACCTTGATTAGCTAAAATAAAGCTAGTGCGTGAGCTTTGGGAGTATATGGGACGTTTTGGTTCAATTTGATTTTTCCCAATTTTTAATATTATTTTATTGCGGTATTCAATTTTGGGAAAATTTCTGTAAGCGATCTTTTCTTTAAAAACATTTGAGTTAAAGTTATCCTTCTCACTTCACTTAGAATATAATGTGTGGACTAGGATTTAAGCTAGGGTTTTAGAAGAAAAAAGAAAAGAAAAGAGATAAAGTAGATGCATGCATGAGTGAGTGTGTGTGTGTATGCATTAAATAGGTATTTAATGAAGGAAATTGCTAGGAAACCCTCACAATCCCTCCACCTCACCCCTTGGCCGAAATCCCTCTTCCTCTACTGCACTTGATCAATTCTTTCTCATAATTTATCATTCTAAACTCACAAAATCCTCAAATATCCTAAAATATCACAATATACCCAAAAGCTTTGGATTTCTTGCTTCATGATCACTTGGAGATAGGGAAAGCTTGGAACTTGTGAGCAAATTTGTTAAGTATAACCCTCTACTGTTAATCTATAGTTTTTATGTGGGTTTGATCGATAATTGTTGCGTAGAACGTAGTTTATATCGTTTGAGGCGATATCGGGGTTTTAGGGTCTTTTTAGAGCTTTTAGTATCTGCTGTGACCTGGGAGTTTTAGTGATTGAATAAACAACTTCAGAGAGATGTGCAGGTGGACCTGAGACACCACCTGAGTGACGGAGGCCACCCCACCGATTTGGGCCGGCGAGCCCTAAGGAGAGGGCCGGCGACGCCGGCCGAATAGATGAGGGTTGGGGTGGGGTTTCTGTGGGTAGTTGTCTGCTGTTGTTTTGGTCTGTTTGGTACTGTTTATTTAGTTAGTAAATGCAGTATGCAAAATCTGGGATCGATTACCTATAATCTAGTGTTTTGGTTTCACGTGATACGTGTCGCGACACGAGTCGTGTGTCATGCTGCGATGTACTCAGTTTGGGTTTAGGTATCGTTGCGCGTGTTTGCACTAGATGTGTACTCGTGAGTTGAGTTCGCACGTTGATGCGTTTTAAAATACGTAGTTTTGCGTTATTGTGATTGCTTCTAAGATATTCGCATTATTTCTTGTGTTTGTGATATTATAGCGTCGCAAGCGGGGACTTCAGACGCTGCGAACAAAGGGAAGCAGGTGGTCGGATTTTCATAGCTGGAGACCACATGTGAGTAGATTTAACATCTACGGGGAATCGCCCGTATGGCGCTAAGCGTCGGGGCTAGACATGATATAATATTAGCCGTATATTTATTTGCTCATATAGAGATATTGCATGTTTCACATTGCATATAGTTACTTGTTGTGCATGATACTGTACCTGTTGTACACTGCACTATTATCGACAGTCCATGTTGCACGAGCACCAATGATATGCTACACACACACTGTTGGTAATTGCCATGATACGCACAACACAAATGCTCATTTGTATACCTTGCTATTGGTTAGAGACATTAAACAGTTATACTTGTGCGATAGTACATATTTCATAGAACATACCTGTATACCTACATGCTCATATATATGCCATGCTATATTACTCGTTCGCACATATACCTTGCTATTGTTATATGATCAGTTTTTATACATATATATCGGTGGTATGGGACGCTGTATATATATGTATTCTGGATTTGGATTTTTGGGAATTGTGAGATACAATTAATGACTTGATGCATTGTTTGGCAAATCTTTCCGTGATATGCTCATATTGATGTTTTATGTTGCATATGCTACTTTATATGGATTTACGCATTTGAGATATGTTTTCATGCGATATGGGAAATTAAAGTGTCGATGTTGGGCACTTATTTTCCGAGAGATATATGGGGTTTGACAGACCGATACGTGGAATGCAAGTGTCGAAGAGGGATACTTGGGTTTCGAGGAACGTAAGGATATCAGGAAGACCGATGTGTGGAATATAAGTGTCGAAGAGGGATACTTGTGTTTCGAGGAACGTATGGATACGGGTATTTACGTGTCGATGATAGGCACTGGTTTTCATGATGTTTTCGAGTGTCGATGTTTGACACTCAGGTTCCATGAGACGTACAGGATTTGAGGGCCGATCTGAGGGCCGATCTGAGTATTTTGGGATTTGGGTGTTGTTGAGTTACACCGTGTTTTCCATGCTTATGATTTGTGCATGAGATTATTTACTATCCCGCACTCAGTATTCAGTTGATATGGATATCATGATAGTTGCATATTCATATTGTCATACTCATGCTACCAGTTCATATGTTATTGATCATTGCTGTTAGTGCATACTTGCGATTTTCAGTATGATGTTAATTACTATTCACGAGTTGGCAACTCACCCCCGTTGTGCCACAGTGTTTTGCAGGACCTTCCCTCTGAGTAGTCGCGGCAGGGCAGCTTATCATCACTACTTTTGTGGATACCGCTACTATAGGCAGTGAGGCCGTTGCTCTTAGGTGGGTTTGCGGTTATCCGTTTTGTGTATTGTATATCTTTTGTTGGATCTAGTATTCTCCATCTACCCCTGTTGTATATGACTTAGAGACGACTTGTGAGATTTTAGTGTTGTATTATATTGGATGATTTTGGGAGCCGTGCTCGTAGAAGCCGGTTGTGTTGGATAGTTACTTATTTTATAGTCGTTTCTTTGATATTTCTTCGCTTTGGCGTCGTATACTTGTTGTGGTGATTGTCTCCGCCGGTGGGCGTGATTTTCCTCCCACTTGGGATGTTTTATATTTTATCTGTGTTGTACCCGTTTTCGGGGCTAGTTTTACAAAGGAGGTGCTGCCGAAATTTTTTTATGAAAGAAAACTAGAGTTAGAGATTTTAAATTGTAAATTTCTAAATATTTTAAACTATATTTTCTCCGTTGATCCAGTTTTGGGTGGTTTAGATTTCTGGGTTTTCGGCTTACTTAAGTTACGTACGCCTGTAGACATTACGTAGTTTAAGTGCCGGTTACGGGCCGAATTGCGGGTCGTGACAAAGTTGGTATCAGAACGTTAGGTTTTACCTTTCGGAGTCTAGGATGACCTTGGTATGATGGAGTAGGTAGCTTAAGCAGAGTGACGTAGCGTGTGTATGTTCCGCGGCATACTTACGACACGGTACTCCGCCTAAATGACCTTAGGACTTATTGATTGATGTTCCTTCCGTGATTGATATACATCTTGTGATTCGATTTCCGTTTCCTTATCGAATCTTGTTTCAATTTCCAGCCCATATGCCGCCGAAGACTACGAGGGCTCAGAGAGCGGCCGCGAGGGCCGAGGTCAGAGTGGACTCGTCGGAGGCGAGGACTGACCAGGGTGGTACGCCTATTGTACCGGAGCACATCGCTATGATTGGAGCTGGTATGCAGGATCTGCGCCAGATTGTGGGGACTTTGGTAGAGACCATCCGAGCGCAGGGGCAGGTAGTTGTTCCACCCGCTGCGGAGGCCACGATGGTACCTACGGTTCCGGTAGTCGCAGTTTCAGCTCCGGAGGTTATTGCTGTGTCGTTGACGGATTTCATGAGGTTGAGACCTCCGGTGTTTACGGGCACAGATGTTACCGAGGATCCGCAGTCGTTTATCGACCGGATGGCCAGGATTTGTCGCTCACTCCGATGTTCCGACGAGAGATGGGTAGAGTTTGCCAGTTTTCGTCTGGAGGGCATGGCCCAGAAGTGGTGTGAGTCGTTGGAGAGGGGCAGAGCCGCTGGTCTTGCTCCTATGACCTGGGCTGAGTTTGTGACGTCGTTTCTTGTTCGTTTTCTTCCACCGAGCGTCAGGGATGCGCGAGCACGCAGATTTGAGTCTTTACGTCAGACGCCGGGGATGACGGTGTCGGAGTATGATGTATTGTTTACTGAGCTGTCGGTGTATGCTCCATACCTGGTGGCGACTGAGGAGATGAGGGTGAAGAGGTTTGTTCGAGGCCTACTTACCCAGATATTCTTAGCCATCAGCATTCAGCATTGTGACACGTATGCGGCAGCGGTGGATGCAGCTCTTTTGGTAGAGGAGCGTCTAGCTGAGTCATCAGTTGCTCCGGAACCGAAGAGAGTTTGTATTGGTGATCCGGCAGCGAGGCGGGAGTTTAGACGTCGAGACAGTTTCCGTTCTGATAGTGGCGGTTCGGGACGAGGTCGGCTTTTTGGTTCTTACCCTCAGGATGATCGGCAGTTTGTTTCTGGATGTTACCGGTGCAGTAGTTTGGGTCATCGGGTTCGAGATTGTACGGAGCCGCGTGTGAACGAGCCAGCAGTACCGCAGGTTACCTTACCACCTTTCCACCTCAGAGAGCGTTGCCTCTTATTCCTGTTGTTGCGCCGCGTCAGACTCCTGTTCAGCGAGGTCGTGGTCGCGGAGGTTTTGTACCTAGAGGTCGAGGTGGCAGAGGCAGAGGACTGCCAATAGCCGGTAGAGGTCAGGCTAGGGTTTTTGCCTTGACTCACCAGGACGCTCAGGCGTCCAATGCAGTGGTTTCAGGTACTCTTTCTGTTTGTTCTTTTGATGCGCATGTTCTTTTTGATCCGGGATCCACGCATTCGTATGTTTCTACGCACTTCGTGCCGAGGTTAGGCCGAGAGTCGTGTTTGCTGGATCAGCCGCTGGTTGTGACTACTCCTGTGGGAGAGTCGTTTGTTGCGCGTTATGTGTTTCGATCTTGTGTCGTCCGTATTGGTGACAGAGATCTGTCCGTCGACTTGATCCTTCTGGAGATGTTGGACTTCGACGTTTTGTTGGGCATGGATTGGCTAGCTACTTGCTATGCGTCCGTGGACTGCCGCGAGAAGACAGTTAGATTTTGTTTTCCCGGCGAGTCAGTGTTTTTTGTGCAGGGGGACCGTAGTGCCGCCCCTCACAGCTTGATTTCTGTTTTGTGCGCTAGTCGGCTTTTGAGGAGGGGATGTCGGGGATTCTTGGCGTTCATTCATGATACTGGAGCCACAGTGGAGTTGTTGGACCAGGTTTCTACCGTGCGAGAGTTTCCTGATGTATTTCCCGATGAGTTACCTGGGATGCCGCCAGAGCGCGATATTGAGTTTTGCATTGATCTGATTTCTGGCACGGAGCCTATTTCTATACCGCCTTATCGGATGGCTCCGGCAGAGCTTAGAGAGCTTAAAGATCAATTGCAAGAGTTGCTTGATTTGGGACTTGTGCGTCCGAGTGTTTCGCCGTGGGGAGCTCCTGTTCTGTTCGTCAAGAAGAAGGACGGCAGTTTGAGGCTATGTGTGGATTATCGTCAGTTGAACCGTGTTACGGTACGGAACATGTATCCTTTGCCCCGCATTGACGATTTATTCGATCAGCTCCAGGGTGCGAAACATTTTTCGAAGATTGATTTGCGTTCGGGTTATCATCAATTGCGGGTTCGGAATGATGACATTCCGAAGACTGCTTTTCGTACGCGCTATGGGCATTATGAGTTTTTGGTGATGTCGTTCGGACTCACCAATGCGCCAGCAGCGTTCATGGATCTGATGAACCGGATTTTCAGGCCGTTCCTCGACCAGTTCATTATCGTGTTTATTGATGACATACTGGTTTACTCTAGGAGTCGAGACACTACTACAAATAAGGGTTGCCCCTACGGATTTATCGGTAGGGGCAACCCACTGCCCCTACGGATATATACGTAGGGGCGAAAAAAGACCCCGTAGGTGCAAAGGCCGCAGGTGCAAGTTGAGGGCCTGAACTTGCCCCTACGGATAAATTCAAGCCCCTACGGATATATCGGTAGGTGTTATAGCCCCTACGGAGTACCCCGTAGGGGTAATAAAATCATATATGTAAATTTTTTTTTTAATATATTGTATATACCTACGGATATATCCGTAGGTCCTTTCACTACCCCTACGGATACATCCGTAGGGAATATAAAGTAGCCCCTACGCATAAGTCCGTAGGGGCCATTCCCAACACCCTGCACTGAGATCGGGGGGAAAAATATCAGGAAACCTGATATTTTGCCCCTACGGATAAATTCATAGGGGATAAACAATTGCCCCTACGGAGATATCCGTAGGTCCTCTACCAACACCCTGCACTGATGTCAGGTTGGAAAATATCAGGTTTCCTGATAGTTTGCCCCTACGGATAACACCGTAGGGGCAATTATGTACCTGCGGCTTAATCCGTAGGTACATATTGTATGTATTTTTTTTTTAAAAATGGGCTGCTAGATTTTTTCCCGCCCTGTGCACAATACTATATACATCAATCAAATCATATATTGCAGTATTCATAATCACATCTCACACATATATATAATATACAAAAGAAACCCAAAAACTGAATATGATATAAATACAAACCAATATCAATATCGTTTCAAAATGGAGTACAATGTGATATAAATACATGTTTCAAAAAATAAGAACCAAAAAGCTACCCTAGTTCGGTCCAGCTCCACCTCCGAATAACGTTAGAATAACGCGCGCCTGCTCATCGGTCAATACACTCTGCAATGCTGCATATAAGGGAGTCTGAGCGGCATGTGGAGCTGGCGATGTGGTCTGCGCAGCCGCCGTCGAGGTAGTCGCTTGCGGAGCCGCGGCTGCGGGAGTCTGAGTGGGCGGTGGAGCTACAGGAGCTGTCTGCGGAACCGCAGCCGATGTAGTGGCTTGCGGAGCCGCAGCCGAAGGAGTTGCGTGTGGAGGCTCGGCCGATCTACCCTGTCGCGTCTGGATATAACGTGTGTAAGAAGCGTGTAAGAACTGTTTATTATTCGAATTCGTATCATTATTAAGTTATTTCGAAACCCTGTTTGGATATCTAGTTTGGAAAAGCGTTGTTTATTTCAATTACATATGTATGTATGATTAATCAAACTTAAGTCTAAAACCAAATAAGCTCAAGCTACGTACTAATTATGGATATGTTGATATGTATATAATATGAAATGATATTTTACTATAAAGTAGTATACATACCAGCATCTCCTTCAACTCCTGAACGCTAGCCCTCAAGCTATCCAGTTCATGATGGATACGTCGCTCACTGGAGACGGAGGAAGTAACCGCCGGGGTGGAGTCCAACCTCATATGGGCCCTGCTAGAGCCTAGTCCTCGGCCTCTCTCCCAACCTCCGTGGTGCCGTCCGTGTGCGGCGTCCAGGACTGGCATCAGCAGCCTCGAATGTTGCCTTCCCCCTAGCAACTGTCAGAACATTATATTTAGCACATACTGGTCTATAAAATTGACAAGAAACACCAAAATCAACAAATTCAAAGCCTTACCTACAGAGATAGAAGATGTGCTCCTCTGGTATCTGCATGTATCAAAATTTGAATAATATTAATTAATTTCAGTACATACATACTAACAAGGTAAACTCGCATATAGCGCTGCTTACACATATGACAGGGAGTGAACAAGCTCTTGTAGATCATCAGGCGCAAATCTAATCTCATCAAGCAGCCCATGATAATGAGTTGGACGACTAAGAGCAAAAGAAATGTGTGTATATTTATGATATAGCATTCTAAATCAATATACATGCCCTATATAATATATAAACATACCTGGAGGAACGGGAGTGGCCTCTGTCCCTGATATGGACGCATCACCAACAACTAGACAATCAAACATTAACAATATAAGTAATTTTGACATAAACAGGCATGGATATCTATAATATTACATTCAAAATGGATATTAGAGAGCGCACCTGCAGTGAGAAGTGGTAAAAGTTGAGGGCAACTAGGGTGTAATTTACAGAATCAGTTGAGACTCTTAAAAGTCATAGAAGAACCCGACCTGCACAAATCTGATGTATGCTTTCCATTGGACACTAAGAAGTCTCTAAAGGGAAAAGCCTATGTGAAAGCCATCATTAGTTCATATCAGAGGATTGATGCTGAAACAGAGAACGAGGAATGTCATTTTTTTCTTCTTCCGCCACATTACTGTCTTCTCCTTCTGCCACATTACTGTCTTCTCCTTCTTATTATGTGCGCGTGCAAATTCAATGACTATATTGAGAATATGGATTAATAGTGGGTAGGAAAAGTATTTCTCAAATGGCTTTTGCGTCCTAAAACCATAAACTACTAAGTAATGACATACATAATTTTTTTAGTATAAAGGTTGTTATTTTAAGTTTTCCCTTATAGAGATATGATCTAACTGCATCTATCAACTATAAGTGTGCAGAAAATTATGATAAGAAATCATAAGAAAGGGTCATAGCCATGCATAACCTTGAATCTACATACCAAATCATGCAAAAGAATGCACTTATTGTCATCTTTTGCATGATTTGGTATGTAGATTCAAGGTTATGCATGGCTACGACCCTTTCTTATGATTTCTTATCATAATTTTCTGCACACTTATAGTTGATAGATGCAGTTAGATCATATCTCTATAAGGGAAAACTTAAAATAACAACTTTTATACTAAAAAAATTATGTATGTCATTACTTAGTAGTTTATGGTTTTAGGACGCAAAAGCCATTTGCGAAATACTTTTCCTACCCACTATTAATCCATATTCTCAATATAGTCATTGAATTTGCACGCGCACATAATAAGAAGGAGAAGACAGTAATGTGGCAGAAGGAGAAGACAGTAATGTGGCGGAAGAAGAAAAAAATGACATTCCTCGTTCTCTGTTTCAGCATCAATCCTCTGATATGAACTAATGATGGCTTTCACATAGGCTTTTCCCTTTAGAGACTTCTTAGTGTCCAATGGAAAGCATACATCAGATTTGTGCAGGTCGGGTTCTTCTATGACTTTTAAGAGTCTCAACTGATTCTGTAAATTACACCCTAGTTGGGTGATACTTTTACCACTTCTCACTGCAGGTGCGCTCTCTAATATCCATTTTGAATATCGATAATATTACATTCAAAATGGATATTAGAGAGCGCACCTGCAGTGAGAAGTGGTAAAAGTACCACCCAACTAGAGTGTAATTAACAGAATCGGTTGAGACTCTTGAAAGTCATAGAAGAACCCGACCTGCACAAATCTGATGTATGCTTTCCATTGGACACTAAGAAGTCTCTAATGGGAAAAGCCTATGTGAAAGCCATCATTAGTTCATATCAGAAGATTGATGCTGAAACAGAGAACGAGGAATGTCATTTTTTTCTTCTTCTGCCACATTACTGTATTCTCCTTCTTCTTCTGCCACATTATTCTCTTCTCCTTCTTATTATGTACGCGTGCAAATTCAATGACTATATTGAGAATATGGATTAATAGTGGGTAGAAAAAGTATTTCTCAAATGACTTTTGCGTCTTAAAACCATAAACTACTAAGTAATGACATACATAATTTTTTTAGTATAAAGGTTGTTATTTTAAGTGCGCGTGCAAATTCAATGAAAGTTAGATTTGAGGATACCCATGTATGAGTTGTATTCTATATATGTGTGTTTCGATTTATGATTTCGCTTAAGTGTAGGGTTGTTTTTACTTAAAGAAGTATCACCATCTACTATATATAAAAAAATATAGAAAACTAGGATTGGTATTCAAATCCCAGTCCAGATTGGTATTCAAAATTTATTTAATTAGTTTGTGATCCACATCATTTGATTCGTTGCTTGAGGGATCAATGTAGGCACAAATATCGGCGACGAGGAACTCGACGAGGAAGAACGAGGGCGGTGGCGGGCTGAGAACGGAGGGCGCGCGGTGGCGACGAAGAGAAAATTGGAGACGCGGGAACGAGAGAAAATTTTGGGAACGAGAGGGAAAGATATCGAGGCGTAGGGCATTTCTGTGCCTTTTTTAATTAAATTCCCATTTAGGTGCCCGTAGGGCCAAACAACAAATTAAGATATAATATTTTTAAATTAAAATGTCGGGCACCGTAGGGACAAAGTGGCGCTTTTAGTTTCATATATGAGTATCGATGGGAATATGAAGGTTTCATATTATCATCGAGTATCATATATTGGGAAGCTTGCAGCAATATAAAAACTTTTAGGAAGTTTAGTGAAAAACTGCAGTGCTTCAAGATTGTTTAAATTTTATGTGTGCTTAAGATGTCATACAGAAATTATCGTTGAAAAAATGTTCGCAACCCTAGCTTTTCCAGCAACGATACTGGAATACGAGCCTCAGATATGCCAGCTTAGGAATCAAAATAAGAAAGAGATTTGGGGTTATCCTAAGTCCAAAGTCAAACGGGCTCGAGAAATATATAAACCCAAAAAAATGACTGCATAAAGATCTCATAAAGATGAAAAGGATGTTATGCAAGCTCTGAACAAATCTTGAACGGAACTTTCACAAGAATTTACAATACCCGACCAGAATCCAATCCTGAGTTTAATGAAGCTTCAGGCCTTCAGCTTCCCCACAGAAAATAGTTAGGGCAAACCCTTTGCAAAACCATAGCTTTCATGCAGAGATGACGCTCAGAACATGCCAGCTTCCAAACACATTGAATAATACATAATCTCCCATACTCTCTCTCTCTCAATCAGACAGTTTATATTTGGATTTGAATTTAGGAAAAGAAATAAGATGGCTACAAACCAGCTTGCCTCGCCAATCTCATAACTATAAAGCTCATAAAAGTGGAAGCTTGAGGGCAAGCCATCATCGCCTCCATTCAATTGAAGCCAAATCATCCACAAAAAATAGAAATAAATATAATAATTGATCGATAGGCAAAATTGCAAGAAACCTATTCAGATTTTTGCATGAAAAAATATGAGATGTAAAATAAGTAAAAGATTACCAAATGAAATTATCCCATCACTTGAACCCCCTCTCAAGACATTTTAGGAAAAATTCCCCCAGTAATTTTCTTCGGTTTAACCGTTTTATATCATAGAAGAAAGATAAATTTCAAATGTATATACATGCATACACACACACACATCATATAAACAGTTTTTGAATGTTGCCAGAATTTCAACGGTAATTCTAGATTTTCCCAAACTCTGAAGGCTTCACAAAAATTTTAAATACAGATAATAATATGATTGAAGAGATCAATCACCAATTTTTTAATGAGGATCAACTGAAACCCCAAACAGAGCAAGCAAATTACAAAGATCCCAAAACCCCGCATGGCCCAGCCCCAGCCCCAGCCCCAGCCCCCAGCCCCAGCCCAACCCTAACCCCAGCGTGGCCAGCTAAACCCCAACACCAACCCTAAGGCAAACCCTAACCCCAGCCCCACTCCAGCAGCAGCCGAACCCCAACCCTAACCCTAAGGCAAACACCAAATTAAGAATTAATATTTTAATTCTTGAACGTCTGTGCCCGTAGGGGTAACCCTTTAGCCCTACGGATTAATTCGTAGGGCCAAGTTAAATCTGCCCCTACGGATTAAAAATTTTGTAGTCAAAATAGAGCCGTCTATTGGGAACGACATCAAACTACATACAGAAAAATTAAGGATCGCTAGAAATTTTGTCAAAATTTTATCACTAACAGTGAACCTTTATCCAGCCTACCCACATCCTAATGAAGGAAACTATGGACAAAAGGGATGAACCCCCAGCAAACCAGTCAACAAAGAGGAAAGGATAATGCAGTTTAAGCTAGTGCAGAGAAAGGTACAGTCCCCCAAATACTCTCATAGCTCAGGAAAGCATCTTGATGAGGGAGGAGATAAAAAGAGTTTTGCAATAGGGAATTGCGTCCCATTCCTGAGGTACGGCATAAGCCTAGGAGCCAAGTTGAAATGCACTGGCAAATAACCCCTCCACACACACGCATGCACATGCACACAGACACATACAGAGTTGTAAATCATATATGAGGATAATTACACAATGTAAATTCTTGATAATAGAAGCATCCTGCAAAACCACAAACCTTTTCAGTTATATGCAGTCATGAGGATCAAACTATAGCTAGGTATTGCAAAGATCACAAAATTGAGGAGATTTGTTACATTTGTTCATTCTAGTTTGGGTGTTCAAATTCCATATTCTCGATTCCAATATCACCCCTAACCCTAACCCCAACCCAGCCCCAGCCGAACCCCAACCCAACACCAAACCCTAACCCGGCCTAACCCTAACCCCAACCCAGCCCCAGCCGAACCCCAACCCAACACCAAACCCTAACCCGGCCTAACCCTAACCCCAACCCAGCCCCAGCCGAACCCTAACCCCAACACCAAACCCCAACCGAACCCTAACCCTAACCCTAACCCTAACCCCAACACCAGTAGAACCCCAACCGCCGATCGAACCCATACCCTAACCCTAATCCTAACCCTAACCACAACCGATACCTAATCCTAACCCTCATCGATCGCTACCCTAACATCATTATAATAATGTTTAACTAATTACCTGTAGGCGACGACGGAGAGGTAATCGGCGACGACGAGGGCGGTGGCGACAACGAGAACGGAGCACGGTGGCGACCACGAGATCACTGCAGGCGTGGCGACGACGATTCGGCTTGGATTCGGCGACGACGAGATCACTGCAGCGCGGCGGCGACGACGATCTCGATTTGGGAATTTGGTTTCACGCGAAGAAAGAGAATAAGAAATAATCGGCGTAGGGATCGATCTCTTAAATCCCTATTTATTTGCCCCTACGGATATACCCGTAGGTGCTTGGTTTGCGCCACCGTAGGGGCAAAAAACACTTTAAAATTTAATATATTTTAAATAAATATTGAACGACCGTAGGGGCAACCACTTTGCCCTACGGATTAATCCGTAGGGCCAAACTTTAACTGCCCCTACGGATGTTGTTATCCGTAGGGGCAACCCCTTATTTTACTAGTGAGAGGAGCATGAGCAGCACTTGGGGATTACTTTGCAGATATTGAGAGAGCACCAGCTGTATGCTAAATTCTCAAAGTGCGCATTTTGGCTTGATAGAGTAGACTTCCTGGGTCATGTGGTGACTAGTGATGGTATTCTTGTGGACCCGAGGAAGATCGAGGCTTTACAGCTTTGGCCCAGACCTGTATCGGTGACTGAGGTCCGCAGCTTTTTGGACTTAGCTGGTTATTATCGCCGTTTTGTGCAGGATTTCTCGAGTATCGCTGCACCGTTGACTGGACTGACCCGGAAGGGGGTTCCTTTTCTCTGGACTGATGCGTGCGAGCAGAGTTTTCAGCAGTTGAAGACTCGATTGACGACAGCACCGGTTCTTTCTTTACCTTCTGGATCGGGAGGCTACGTTGTGTATTGTGATGCTTCTCGAGTGGGGCTCGGCTGTGTTTTGATGCAGCATGATAGGGTGATTGCATATGCTTCTAGGCAGTTGAAGAAGCACGAGCAGAATTACCCCACTCACGATCTTGAGATGGCAGCGGTAGTCTTTGCGTTGAAGATCTGGAGGCACTACTTGTATGGAGAGTCGTGTCAGATCTTCACTGATCACAAGAGTCTGAAGTATATCTTCCAGCAGCGAGATCTGAACCTGAGACAGCGCCGATGGATGGAGCTAGTGAAGGATTATGATTGTGAGATCCTTTATCACCCGGGCAGGGCGAATGTGGTAGCCGATGCTTTGAGTCGTAAGCCCGTGGGTAGCTTGTCCCAGCTGAGCGCCGTTCGGTGTCAGTCTTCTGCAGATTGGCAGCTCTTGTGTGACAGTAGAGTGCAGTTTGAGTTCACCTCCACTGGGGGACAGTTTTCTCATATCCGCGCCCGTCCACTACTTGTTGATCGTATTCGTGAGGCGCAACCCAGTGATGCTCGTTTGTCTGAGATTCTTGGGCTTGTTCGACAGGGTACAGTTTCGGAGTTCATGATTGATGACCAGGGTGTGCTACGATGCGGGACTCGCTTGTGTGTACCAGATGTTGATGGGTTGAGACGTGAGATCCTAGAGCAGGCACATCAGTCGGCCTTTAGCGTTCATCCAGGTTCCACCAAGATGTACAGCGATTTGAGAGACTTCTACTGGTGGGAAGGGATGAAACGCGATATTTCGGACTTCGTTTCGAGGTGCCTGACATGTCAGCAAGTCAAGGCTGAGCATCAGAGACCGGCTGGAGAGTTGCAGCCTTTACCCATTCCGGAGTGAAAATGGGAGCAGATTTCCATGGACTTCATTGTGGGTCTACCCAGGACCATTAGAGGGTACGATTCCATTTGGGTTATTGTTGACCGGTTGACGAAAGCGGCTCACTTCCTTCCAGTGAAGACCACTTTCGGCTATGCTCAGTATGCTCAGCTTTATATAGATGAGATTGTGCGTTTGCACGGTGTTCCCACATGCATAGTATCCGACAGAGGTACCCAGTTTACTAGCCGTCTATGGCAGAAGTTTCAGGAAGCTTTGGGTACCAGATTGAGTTTTAGCACCGCTTTTCATCCGCAGACCGATGGTCAGACGGAGCGGACTATTCAGACTCTGGAGGATATGCTCCGTGCATGTGTGCTTGATTTTGGGGGCAGTTGGGATCGTCACTTGCCGTTGATTGAGTTCTCCTACAACAACAGCTTTCAGGAGACTATTCAGATGGCAGCTTTTGAGGCTTTATATGGTAGGAAGTTGTCACGACCCAAAAATTGGCCCGTGACGGCCCTGATACTACGCAACGCCTAAAGACGTAACGCAGTAAAAGAAAGCCAAAACCCAGAAATCTAAACCATGAAAAATACGGAAAAGATAATTTAAGTTTTGAAACCATTGAAATCGCAACCCAAATTCTTTAAAAGTCTTACTTTCTTTCTTTAAAATTTTAGCAACACCCCCTTTTTATAAAGACTAGTCCAGAAGAATACAACAGAGAAATAAGGACAGTAGAGAAGTAGCTGTATATAAAGGACATCAAATCCACAATAATACACATAACGTCCTCACCAAGTCTCTATGTCCACAAATACAATAATAGATGGAGAGAGAGTACAATATACAACGAAGGTACAATATGAAATGCAGATAACCGTCTAACCCACCTAAGCAAAATGGTACTGTGAGCTGATGCGGTATCTGTAGCAAAAGGTGGTAGCTGGATAGCTGGATAGGGGAATAGCCTGCCTCGACTACTCTGGGGAAGAACCTGAAACACCTGTGGCACAACGGGGGTGAGTTGCCAACTCGTGAATAGTATAAAACATATGCAGGTAATCGCAGGAATGCACGTACAGCATGAATCTAAGATATGCGATTACAATATTAATATGTCATGCAATGCTGAAATAAGGAGAGTACACTAGCAGGTACAATCAATATATAAAGCAGTAATAACATGACAATAGTATGCAATAGCTATGCAATAGAGATATGAGAAAGCAAATATGCAACTATCATAAGGGTACACTACTGTCCTACCAATATATGAATCTGTGCATAAGGTAGGTAAGGGTGAGGTATAGGGTGGAATATGTCATTTCCCACGGAAACCTGACGTCGTGGCAGGATCACAATCCATCAAGATACTCCAATCCCAAATCCTCAAACCAGGCCCCCACATTGGGCGCTCACATCAAATAAGTCTCACATCTCCTCAATGTACAATATCGAGTAATCTCCTATATCCCGAATGTACAAGTCACCAATCACATAGGTATATCCAATGTCCAAGTCCCAGTGAATCACCTAGTATCCCAAGTCCAATCTCAAGTAAGAATCTAACATCCTAAAGATATATATATGTACAAAAATAAATATGATGGGGGCAATACACATATATTAGCGTCCCATACCACTAATATTGGTGTAAGGGTATATATAACAACGGCTAAATCCCCTGTTATATATACAAAAAGGGGGTTAAAGAAATATCATGAAACCGTGTGCCAAGCATCGACACAGAAATCCTCGTATATGGGGCTCCGTCTGCAGTGTCGGCCCTTGGCCCCGACAGTACAGGTCATCTCGCATCCATCTCTCTACTCTGGCCAGTAGCCTCCAGACAACTGCCAGGTCAAAACAATCACTGGTAGGTACTCGCCCGCCTCCAGGCTCAATCGGCAAACCCATCGATCTTCTTGCCGAGGGGAACCATACCGGGCCCCACCATGTACTCTCATACGGCAACCACACATCGTATGGAGCATAAAATCAGCACCGATAAAACTCATGGGGGACGCTCGAAATATCATATCAAGAAAACCGGGTTGTTACATGTATGCATAATTTCATGAACTCCCGCGGTTCCCAAATCCCGAAAACATCATGTAAAATCCAGAATAACAATGCGCAATCCAGGAATAAATGTATGCGATATATCTGAATGCGAGCAGGTAAACACAAGTATATAGCTGAACCAGATGTATGCGAAATCATGATAAGGTACAGCTAAGTAACATCAGTAAATGTGAATATGCGACAACAACTGAATATGTATCTAACATACAGGTATAGCTAAGTATAGGTATCTACCTATATGAACAGATGTCGTATACCCCCCTGGGTATAAGTAACATATGTAGGAAAACCCTCCCGGTATAGGTAAAATATAAAGGAGGTATACCTGTAGCTGTATCGCAAAGTGAAAATATACCTATCACTAAAGGTATGATACACTATAGGTATACCGATAAGCTAGATGTCAAGTGTGGCAAGCAATGGTAGCTATAAGGGGTAGTGTGTGACATGTCAATTATTGACGGTGTGTGTGTAGTATGCAATCCGTGCTCGTGCAACATGAACCGTCAATAATGTGTGCAGTGTCCTACGGCTGCTAGTCACAGTATATAGCTATATCTAGGAAATGCAGTAAGGCGCAATTCTACAATGACGTAGAATGTGCGACAGGTAATTGAATCCTAGCCCAGACGCATAACGCCATGCGGGCGATTCCCCTGAAGATGTTATATCTACTCACCTACACTCCACGCTGGGTGAATCCTACCGTCTGCTCCCTCTGTAGCGGTGTCTGTAGTCCCTGTCTGCAACCCTGCAAATAAGACATGGAAATCACATATAAGCCAAATATCTCGCGAAACGCGATATCGAATCGAAACGAGAAACTCGCGTCACGAACTAAACGCGCGTGTGCACGATACGCTGAATCGTGTGTGTACGCGTCTAAAACCATCGCGACACGCCGCGATACGCTGGATCACAGAACCCACTCACGTATCGCGCGTATCGCGCAAACACAACGGACACCAAACACGACATATAGCCCCAGATTTTCCTACAGGTAAGATATTACAAAACTAGACATGCCAAAGACCTAGACAACACAGCAGGGACCCCTAGACAAAAACCCAACACCCAATTCCCCAACTTGGCCGCAATTTGCGGCCAAACTGAAGAAATTGGCGGCCACAGTAGGGAATGGGGGTCTCGTCTTCTGGTGATGTATTCTAGACCTAGGTATCATGTCCCAGTTTCCTCAATTTTGACCTGAAGGCATCGGGTCTAAAGCAGATCACAAATGTCACAAAATCACTTTAAAAACACTAGTTTGCACAATTTGGAAACCTATGGTATTTTTGTGTAATCTGGGTTAAACTCAGTTCAAGTGACCCTATTAACACTAAAATAGGCTAGGTTATCTAACACCATCAACAATTATCCAAAGGTCCACACAAAACATCATAATTAGCACTAAACTAGCTAATTAACACTAATCGACACCAACTACGCACAAGCTACCAAAACTAGGAAATTGGGTTAAGGAAATATACCCAAAAGACCTCCAAGAAGCAGGTGAAGAAGCGAGTGGGGGAAGAAGTGAGTTGCTGCCAGGGCTGGGGCTGCTGCTGCTACAGCTTCTGCTGTTGTTGCTGATGCTATCTGCTGCTGCTGAAGATGATAATGATGCTGCTGATGTTGTTGTAGTTGAGGTTGCTGTGGTTGTTATTGTTGTTGTTGTTTTGATGATGATGATGATGATAATGATGATGATGTTGCTGCTGCCCCCAGCTGCTGCTGCTGCCTCTCTCTCTCTCTCTGTTGCTGCTGCTGCTCTCTCTCTCTCTCTCTCTCTCACTCTGTTGCTGCTGCTGCTGTCTTTTGCTTCTGCTGCTGCTGTTGTGAGTGAGTGTGTGTGTGTTGTGAGAGAGAGATAATGAGAGAAAGAAAAGAAATGAGGTAGAGAATGAGCACACACCCAAGACCCCTTTCTCACTCTCTCTTTCCTCATTAAAGAGGCATGGCTCACCATGTAGCCCATGCTCCCTCTCTCTCTCCAAAGTCAACAAGAGGTCAAACCATATAAAAACTCCATTACAATCCATTTTCAATTTAAAATAACAACCACCATAACATTAAAACCCAAAACACTTAAACAAATATTAAAACTAGACTAAGCAATGGTTAAACCACAATTTACATCCTAGTTTACATGCACAAGTGTGTGTGTGCCTAACAAAATTCTAATAAAATACACATTAAATAGGATGAAATATTTAAAAACCAATTTGGTAAACTTTTTATTAAAAACCATATATTAAAATATAATTAGCTACAAAACACATTCTAAGGTGTTACAATCTCCCCCTTTAAAAGAAATTCGTCCCCGAATTTAAAACTTATACTATTACGCGTACCTTCAAAAAGGAGATTAAAATCCTCACATCTCGCTCGCAGCCTCCCAAGTGACTATCTCACTACACGGCTACGCCCGAGAAAACCCTTCACAGATGGCAAGACTTTTGACCGACGTTTCTCCACCTGTCGAGCCATTAACACACATGGCTGCGTGTGAACGAAAGATCGCGTCCAGCTAAATGGTCTGGTGCCAAATCATGTGAGAAAGGTCATGAAGGTAAATGTAAAGTATCTTCACAAAGAATACGGGGTGAAAATCCAGTAATCTGGGCGGAAGTACCAAATTTAAAGGCAACGAAACTAACTCGCTAATAGAATCTCAGAAGGACCTAAATCCTGGGATAAGCTTCCCAAAATCCAACACGTCATTCATCGGAAAGTCCATAGGAATCCATGATTTGCCACTGCGCACTCAAGCCTGCGACCAGCACAGTCGCATAAGACATCCGTTCGCAATGGACAATCCTCATCCTGACCTAACACAACTGGACTATCTCCGAAGCTCTAGACTAGCTGGGGTCCAAGGTCCTACTTATGCAGAGTCAGAAAACAACAGGCTGGCGATCGACACGACCTAACCCCTAAGCCTAAGGGTGGCCAATTGGAGTGTCTCCTGATAACAGCTATCGAAGGAGAACCCGAACGATAGCAAGTGACGATCCCAAGCTGCTGGCGACCAAACAAAACAACAAACACACAACTTAAACAAAACAACTGAGCAAACTGAGTAAAACCGGATGACAAGAATCCGAATGGAGTCACACCCTAACCAAAATTAGGTGGAAACCATAACGAAATTCGTGGAGATCTGCTCCCATTCCTGCTTCGGAACGGTAAAAGGTTGCAAGTCTCCAGCCGGCCTCAGATGCTCGACCCAAGCACACAACAAGACAGACACTTGAAACGAAACCTGAAACTTCTCTTTACATCCCTGTCCACTTGTAACTATCTCACAAGTCACGCCAAAGCTGGTGGAACTTGAATGCATAGAGGGAGTTGACAGATGTGCATACTTTAGGATTATACGTCTCTACCCGAAGAAACCAGGTATACAAACGCGTCCCTAACTTAGCACATCTTTGTCACAAATCAAGGTCTCTGAATCATTACCCAGCCGAATATGCTCAAGTATCTCTGACGTACGAGCTTCGACGGGCAGTGTCTCGCGAAAACGATTTAAGGAAAGTGGTCGGGCGCGGACATGAGCAAGATGTCCCCTCCGTAGAGACGAACTAAAGCTGTACTCAACGATCACACAAGAACTGTAAATCTGCAGAAGACCATCACAACAATCAAAATCCGCTGCAGGAAGATGCACATTAAGCTCTGGTGGTCCGTGGAAAATCTGATACGACTCTCAAGCAAATAGGGTCTCCAAATCTCCAACGCAAAACCACCGCGGCCATCTCCAGATCAAGAGTGGGATATCCTTCTCGTACTTCCTCTAAATGTAGGAAAGCAAAAGCGATGGCTCTATAGTGTCACCTCAGTACACAATCGAGCCCACTCACGAAACATTACAGTTAAACAACAAGGTTGCCCGAACCAAAAGTAAGAAAGACTGATGCAGTTGTTAACTGAATCTTCAACTGCTGAAAACTCCGTACACATGCCTCAGTCCACAGAAAAGAAACCTCCTTTCTGGTCAATTCAGTCGACGGTGCAGCACTACTCTAGCAATCCTGCATGAAACGGCGGTAAAACCCTGCTAAGCCCAACAATCCGCGGATCTCCGTCCTGCACACAAGTCTGGGCCTAAGCTGTACGGCCACGATCTCCCTCGGAACCATACGAAGCCGTCTCCCGCGACTACAAGACCTAGGAGTCAACACAAACAAGCCTGAAGAAACACTCCGAGAATTTAGCAACTGCTGGTGCTCTCCCAGCATCTGCATAACAAATCCTCAAGTGCTACTCCTGTCCCTCAAGACACATTAAATAGACCAGAGTGTCGTAAATAACACAACAGAAACTGGTCGAGGAACGGCCTGAAGAAATCTGGTTCATCATATCTACGAATGCTGCTAGGGCGACAGTGAATCCAACGACTCACAAAAAAAACACACAAAGCCCGTAGCACGCACAAGGCAGTCTTCGGAATGTCGTCACTCCGAATCCGCAATAATGATGACCTGATCCCAAGCACACTTAGAAAAATGTCTCGCACTCTGGAGCTGATCGAAGAAATCGCCACGGCGAGGTGAAGGATACCTATCCGCTCCGTAAGCCGGTTCAATTGACGATCCGTCGATACACAACCTCGAACTGCCGTCTTCCTCCTCGACGAACAGAAATAGGAGTTTCCAAAAGCGAAACACTCAGACGCACCAAAACTCCCCAAACCAAAACCCTGCAGCTGATCCTTTTGCTCCCAAGCTTCGCCGGCTCATCCGGAACAACGTCGGAAAAACTCTCGCACGAAAAGAAGCCGGTCCAACAATCCCACGGTGGCTCCGGTATCACGAATGAACGCCAAGAATCCACGACATCTCCTCAGTAGCCGACTAGCGAAAAAGGCTGAATTTAAGCTGTAAGAGGCGACACAACTATCCACCTGCACAACAAGAACTGACTTGCCGGGGAAAACAAACCTGACTGTTTCCACACGGTAGTCCACAGACGCCTAACACGTAGTTAACCAGTCCGTGCCAAGGAGAACGTCAAATCCAACATCTCTAGAAGGATCAAAACGATGGACGAATCTCTACCTCCTATCCGATTGGCACAAAACTGAAATACGTGTCGCGCAACAAAAGAATCGCTGACAGAAATTAAAACAACTACGACTAATCTACCCAACCACGGTACAAGCAAGAAACAAACAAATACACCAAGAGAACATATAAATCAAGGGTACCTGAAAACTCCACATTGGACGTCTGCGCGTCCCGATGAGTAGAAGCAAACTCCTGTGTCTGCCCTCTACTCGCAGCTGGATGAACTCCTCTGGTAGCCTGAGCCCTCTGAACAAATCTTCCACGTCCACGGCCTCTCTGAATACGATCCTGACACCGTGCTGAGGAACAATCCCTGACGAAGTGCTGAAGGCTTCCGCATCTAAAACATCCACGTGCTGACTGCTGACCATCCTGGGGATGAGAGCTGAACGACTGTCCTCGTCCTAAGCCTCTGCTACTCCCGCGACGGTCACGAAATCTGTCTCGACGACCAAACCTCTGCCTCTGGGCTGGTACGCTGGTACGAGTCCTCCACTGTCCTGGAACTCTCTGAGCCTCTGTAATATGCGCCTCGTCAACTGGAGCTGCAACTACTGGTGCTATGTAGGTGACGGACTGCTGCATACTGATCGTAAGGGACATCTGAGTAACGGGGGTGACAACCTCCTGTCGTAGCTCCCGAACGACGTCGACTAAAGAACTCATCGTCTGGCGGAACTCCTGCATCTCTACCAAAAGTCTATCCATAGTATAGGTCGTAGGCTGATCCGTCTGCACCTATGCAACTAGAGTGCCATCCTGGTCAGTACTCGTCTCACCTGAGCTAACTCTGACCTCGGCCCTCGCTGCATCACTCTGAGTCCCCATAGTCATCGGCGGCAAGGCTATAAATAGATATAAGATGAGATTCGATAAGAATGAGGAAATCGAATCTCAAAGATATGAATCATCAAGGAAGGAATGTCAAGCAAATTGTACTTAGGTCACTTAATGCAAGGTACCGCGCTGTGGGTATGCTGCAGACATACACACACTACGTTACTCTGCTTAAGCTACCTACTCCATCATACTAAGGTCATCCTACACTCCGAAAGATAAAACCTAACGTTCTGATACCAACTTTGTCACGACCCAAAAATTGGCCCGTGACGGCCCTGATACTACGCAACGCCTAAAGACGTAACGCAGTAAAAGAAAGCCAAAACCCAGAAATCTAAACCATGAAAAATACGGAAAAGATAATATAAGTTTTGAAACCATTGAAATCGCAACCCAAATTCTTTAAAAGTCTTACTTTCTTTCTTTAAAATTTTAGCAACACCCCCTTTTTATAAAGACTAGTCCAGAAGAATACAACAGAGAAATAAGGACAGTAGAGAAGTAGCTGTATATAAAGGACATCAAATCCACAATAATACACATAACGTCCTCACCAAGTCTCTATGTCCACAAATACAATAATAGATGGTGAGAGAGTACAATATACAACGAAGGTACAATATGAAATGCAGATAACCGTCTAACCCACCTAAGCAAAATGGTAATGTGAGCTGATGCGGTATCTGTAGCAAAAGGTGGTAGCTGGATAGCTGGATAGGGGAATAGCCTGCCTCGACTACTCTGGGGAAGAACCTGAAACACCTGTGGCACAACGGGGGTGAGTTGCCAACTCGTGAATAGTATAAAACATATGCAGGTAATCGCAGGAATGCACGTACAGCATGAATCTAAGATATGCGATTACAATATTAATATGTCATACAATGCTGAAATAAGGAGAGTACACTAGCAGGTACAATCAATATATAAAGCAGTAATAACATGACAATAGTATGCAATAGCTATGCAATAGAGATATGAGAAAGCAAATATGCAACTATCATAAGGGTACACTACTGTCCTACCAATATATGAATCTGTGCATAAGGTAGGTAAGGGTGAGGTATAGGGTGGAATATGTCATTTCCCACGGAAACCTGACGTCGTGGCAGGATCACAATCCATCAAGATACTCCAATCCCAAATCCTCAAACCAGGCCCCCACATTGGGCGCTCACATCAAATAAGTCTCACATCTCCTCAATGTACAATATCGAGTAATCTCCTATATCCCGAATGTACAAGTCACCAATCACATAGGTATATCCAATGTCCAAGTCCCAGTGAATCACCTAGTATCCCAAGTCCAATCTCAAGTAAGAATCTAACATCCTAAAGATATATATATGTACAGAAATAAATATGATGGGGGCAATACACATATATTAGCGTCCCATACCACTAATATTGGTGTAAGGGTATATATAACAACGGCTAAATCCCCTGTTATATATACAAAAAGGGGGTTAAAGAAATATCATGAAACCGTGTGCCAAGCATCGACACAGAAATCCTCGTATATGGGGCTCCGTCTGCAGTGTCGGCCCTTGGCCCCGACAGTACAGGTCATCTCGCATCCATCTCTCTACTCTGGCCAGTAGCCTCCAGACAACTGCCAGGTCAAAACAATCACCGGTAGGTACTCGCCCGCCTCCAGGCTCAATCGGCAAACCCATCGATCTTCTTGCCGAGGGGAACTATACCGGGCCCCACCATGTACTCTCATACGGCAACCACACATCGTATGGAGCATAAAATCAGCACCGATAAAACTCATGGGGGACGCTCGAAATATCATATCAAGGAAACCGGGTTGTTACATGTATGCATAATTTCATGAACTCCCGCGGTTCCCAAATCCCGAAAACATCATGTAAAATCCAGAATAACAATGCGCAATCCAGGAATAAATGTATGCGATATATCTGAATGCGAGCAGGTAAACACAAGTATATAGCTGAACCAGATGTATGCGAAATCATGATAAGGTACAGCTAAGTAACATCAGTAAATGTGAATATGCGACAACAACTGAATATGTATCTAACATACAGGTATAGCTAAGTATAGGTATCTACCTATAGGAACAGATGTCGTATACCCCCCTGGGTATAAGTAACATATGTAGGAAAACCCTCCCGGTATAGGTAAAATATAAAGGAGGTATACCTGTAGCTGTATCGCAAAGTGAAAATATACCTATCACTAAAGGTATGATACACTATAGGTATACCGATAAGCTAGATGTCAAGTGTGGCAAGCAATGGTAGCTATAAGGGGTAGTGTGTGACATGTCAATTATTGACGGTGTGTGTGTAGCATGCAATCCGTGCTCGTGCAACATGAACCGTCAATAATGTGTGCAGTGTCCTACGGCTGCTAGTCACAGTATATAGCTATATCTAGGAAATGCAGTAAGGCGCAATTCTACAATGACGTAGAATGTGCGACAGGTAATTGAATCCTAGCCCAGACGCATAACGCCATGCGGGCGATTCCCCTGTAGATGTTATATCTACTCACCTACACTCCACGCTGGGTGAATCCTACCGTCTGCTCCCTCTGTAGCGGTGTCTGTAGTCCCTGTCTGCAACCCTGCAAATAAGACATGGAAATCACATATAAGCCAAATATCTCGCGAAACGCGATATCGAATCGAAACGAGAAACTCGCGTCGCGAACTAAACGCGCGTGTGCACGATACGCTGAATCGTGTGTGTACGCGTCTAAAACCATCGCGACACGCCGCGATACGCTGGATCACAGAACCCACTCACGTATCGTGCGTATCGCGCAAACACAACGGACACCAAACACGACATATAGCCCCAGATTTTCCTACAGGTAAGATATTACAAAACTAGACATGCCAAAGACCTAGACAACACAGCAGGGACCCCTAGACAAAAACCCAACACCCAATTCCCCAACTTGGCCGCAATTTGCGGCCAAACTGAAGAAATTGGCGGCCACAGTAGGGAATGGGGGTCTCGTCTTCTGGTGATGTATTCTAGACCTAGGTATCATGTCCCAGTTTCCTCAATTTTGACCTGAAGGCATCGGGTCTAAAGCAGATCACAAATGTCACAAAATCACTTTAAAAACACTAGTTTGCACAATTTGGAAACCTATGGTATTTTTGTGTAATCTGGGTTAAACTCAGTTCAAGTGACCCTATTAACACTAAAATAGGCTAGGTTATCTAACACCATCAACAATTATCCAAAGGTCCACACAAAACATCATAATTAGCACTAAACTAGCTAATTAACACTAATCGACACCAACTACGCACAAGCTACCAAAACTAGGAAATTGGGTTATGGAAATATACCCAAAAGACCTCCAAGAAGCAGGTGAAGAAGCGAGTGGGGGAAGAAGTGAGTTGCTGCCAGGGCTGGGGCTGCTGCTGCTACAGCTTCTGCTGCTGTTGCTGATGCTATCTGCTGCTGCTGAAGATGATAATGATGCTGCTGATGTTGTTGTAGTTGAGGTTGCTGTGGTTGTTATTGTTGTTGTTGTTTTGATGATGATGATGATGATAATGATGATGATGTTGCTGTTGCCCCCAGCTGCTGCTGCTGCCTCTCTCTCTCTCTCTCTGTTGCTGCTGCTGCTCTCTCTCTCTCTCTCACTCTGTTGCTGCTGCTGCTGTCTTCTGCTTCTGCTGCTGCTGTTGTGAGTGAGTGTGTGTGTGTTGTGAGAGAGAGATAATGAGAGAAAGAAAAGAAATGAGGTAGAGAATGATCACACACCCAAGACCCCTTTCTCACTCTCTCTTTCCTCATTAAAGAGGCATGGCTCACCATATAGCCCATGCTCCCTCTCTCTCTCCAAAGTCAACAAGAGGTCAAACCATATAAAAACTCCATTACAATCCATTTTCAATTTAAAATAACAACCACCATAACATTAAAACCCAAAACACTTAAACAAATATTAAAACTAGACTAAGCAATGGTTAAACCACAATTTACATCCTAGTTTACATGCACAAGTGTGTGTGTGCCTAACAAAATTCTAATAAAATACACATTAAATAGGATGAAATATTTAAAAACCAATCTGGTAAACTTTTTATTAAAAACCATATATTAAAATATAATTAGCTACAAAACACATTCTAAGGTGTTACAGAAGTGTCGATCGCCAGTCTGTTGGACCGAGCTTAGTGAGAGTTTGGTTTTGGGACCCCAGCTTGTTCAGGAGACTACGGAGAAGATCCAGCTGATTGAGGACAGGATGAGAGCAGCCCAGTGCAGGCAGAAGTCTTATGCCGACCGTCGTCGTCACAGACTTGAGTTCGCAGTGGGAGATCATGTATTCCTGAAGATTTCTCCGATGAAGGGCGTTATGCGATTTGGGGAGAGAGGGAAGCTCAGTCCCAGATTTGTAGGTCCTTTCGAGATCCTTGAGCGAGTGGGTTCTGTTGCTTATCGTTTAGCACTCCCGCCTAGTTTTCCAGATGTTCACCCCGTTTTTCATGTGTCGATGCTTCGTAGATACCTTCATGATCCTTCTCATATGATTCAGCACGAGACCGTTCAGCTTGAGCGTGATCTTTCGTTCACCGAGCAGCCGATAGTTATTTTGGATCGGCAGGTGAAGAAACTTCGGTCTAGGGACTTGCCTTCTGTAAAGATTCTATGGCGTAGTCCTACTGGTGAGTAGATCACTTGGGAGATCGAGAGCGAGATGCGGAAGAAATTCCCTCATCTTTTTGAAGGTACGCTTAGTATGAAATTTTAATTCGGGGACCGAATTTCTATAAGGGGGGGAGACTGTAACGTTTTAGAAAATCGTTATGCGAATTTATCCGTTTTAGGGTAAGTTTGTCGGTATTTTCCGTTTTTACCCGACTGTGAACAAACGACCATATAGACTTGCCAGCACCTTGATTAGCTAAAATAAAGCTAGTGCGCGAGCTTTGGGAGTATATGGGACGTTTTGGTTCAATTTGATTTTTCCCAATTTTTAATATTATTTTATTGCGGTATTCAATTTTGGGAAAATTTCTGTAAGCGATCTTTTCTTTAAAAACATTTGAGTTAAAGTTATCCTTCTCACTTCACTTAGAATATAATGTGTGGACTAGGATTTAAGCTAGGGTTTTAGAAGAAAAAAGAAAAGAAAAGAGATAAAGTAGATGCATGCATGAGTGAGTGTGTGTGTGTATGCATTAAATAGGTATTTAATGAAGGAAATTGCTAGGAAACCCTCACAATCCCTCCACCTCACCCCTTGGCCGAAATCCCTCTTCCTCTACTGCACTTGATCAATTCTTTCTCATAATTTATCATTCTAAACTCACAAAATCCTCAAATATCCTAAAATATCACAATATACCCAAAAGCTTTGGATATCTTGCTTCATGATCACTTGGAGATAGGGAAAGCTTGGAACTTGTGAGCAAATTTGTTAGGTATAACCCTCTACTGTTAATCTATAGTTTTTATGTGGGTTTGATCGATAATTGTTGCGTAGAACGTAGTTTATATCGTTTGAGGCGATATCGGGTTTTTAGGGTCTTTTTAGAGCTTTTAGTATCTGCTGTGACCTGGGAGTTTTAGTGATTGAATAAACAACTTCAGAGAGATGTGCAGGTGGACCTGAGACACCACCTGAGTGACGGAGGCCACCCCACCGATTTGGGCCGGCGAGCCCTAAGGAGAGGGCCGGCGACGCCGGCCGAATAGATGAGGGTTGGGGTGGGGTTTCTGTGGGTAGTTGTCTGCTGTTGTTTTGGTCTGTTTGGTACTGTTTATTTAGTTAGTAAATGCAGTATGCAAAATCTGGGATCGATTACCTATAATCTAGTGTTTTGGTTTCACGTGATACGTGTCGCGACACGAGTCGTGTGTCATGCTGCGATGTACTCAGTTTGGGTTTAGGTATCGTTGCGCGTGTTTGCACTAGATGTGTACTCGTGAGTTGAGTTCGCACGTTGATGCGTTTTAAAATACGTAGTTTTGCGTTATTGTGATTGCTTCTAAGATATTCGCATTATTTCTTGTGTTTGTGATATTATAGCGTCGCAAGCGGGGACTTCAGACGCTGCGAACAAAGGGAAGCAGGTGGTCGGATTTTCATAGCTGGAGACCACATGTGAGTAGATTTAACATCTACGGGGAATCGCCCGTATGGCGCTAAGCGTCGGGGCTAGACATGATATAATATTAGCCGTATATTTATTTGCTCATATAGAGATATTGCATGTTTCACATTGCATATAGTTACTTGTTGTGCATGATACTGTACCTGTTGTACACTGCACTATTATCGACAGTCCATGTTGCACGAGCACCAAAGATATGCTACACACACACTGTTGGTAATTGCCATGATACGCACAACACAAATGCTCATTTGTATACCTTGCTATTGGTTAGCGACATTAAACAGTTATACTTGTGCGATAGTACATATTTCATAGAACATACCTGTTAGTGTATATGCCCTAGAGGCCATTACTGTATCATACTAGTATGTATATTACTTAATGGAAGCTTGGGATATTCACCTTGTATATACAATCTTGCTCAAAATAGTAGTATGCTACTTGGTTTATTTCTACTTCAATGTGTACATGTGTTTATCTTTGTATATTGCTTATACACATTAGTGGAGCCCTTAGGATCTTTGCTTGATTACCAGCGATGTGATGGCCGTCACACTAGTAGGGCTGGGTAATCTAGAAGCACATCCTTATGCAGGTCCCTGGTCGCAGGACTATCGAGACAGGGCATCGATACTCCGGAGTAGACCAGCGCATGCGCTTCTCATCCCAGTGTGGGAGACGGTCTGTCCCACAGCCGTCAATACGTCGTACTTGAGATAGTATGCGGGTGCCCGTTAGGTTACGGGTATACTGGACAGGACTCGTCGGGAACTGACCAGTTAGTATTATACCTATCGTCAGTTATCAGTTCCCAGGTGACATGAGTACAGCTTAGTCCGCTGGCTTGACACTGTCACTTCGCCTCGGGTGTGTTCCCACTGTACTTTGATCACTACCCTACCACGGCTCAAAGGAGTCGTGCAAACAGCTGGTGGTTGGGTGCAGTCCCGAAGCACTTGGAGGCAGTGACGGTTAGACAGGATTCGTCTCTCCCGGTATTGGGGGTTGACATCGCGCTGTGTCTAGGAGAGCCATTACACGAGTAGTCCCTGACCAGGGCAAACGAGATATACTGGTAGGTTTCCAGTGTTATCTCAGGGTGTTTTGGGCTTCGCTCCGGCACGACTTGTACCGCTATTGGGGGACTGACGTTTACCGCCCCCTAGGCCCGCCATGCGATGTATCAGACGAACAGACCGGACTGTACGGAGAATGTCACACTCAGGCTCAGTAGGAGTTCAGATGGGTTTCGCCTCGTCGGTCTTCTTGTCGGCATTACCTGGAGACCGTTATGCACAGCTAGTGCCGCTTGCGGTCTGTGGTTAAACCCACTGCCAGCGTAGTGTCGAGTCTTTAGAGTCCCACACAGAAAGCTTTTCGCCTTTAGGCAAAAGAGTAGAGGTCGCATGGTATTGCGACAGGTCGCATGGTTTTGCGACAGGGTTCGGTCACATCCGTGCACTTGTGCACGTACAGTGTCCGGACAGTTTAAACTAGCGGGCTTTGGTTTAAGCCAGATCCTAGTGTACCTTATGGGATTGGATTTATCCAGTTTGCATTCGTGTTCCTCGGAACGCGGATGCGGGTGTGTATGCACAGTTGACAGGGAGGCACAGACAGCGGATTCTCATTAGGGTTGTTGACAGTTGACCGTTGACTTTTTGACTTTTTGCTCAACCCTAATGAGAACATGATATGTGATTAACTATTATATTAATTAAGTATTATGGTGACTTGGTTGTTGACTTTTGTTGACTTTGTTGACTTGTTGACTTTTGTTGACTGGTTGACTAGGCTTGACTAGTTGACCATCATGATAACCATGGCTATCATTTCATGCCAAAGACTTTTACTTGCTTGTTCATTTGAATAAAATGAGTGCATGACATGATAAGGTTATGGTTGCTTCAACCATCACATAAGACTTTTGTTAATATGATGAGTTATGATTACTTTGGATTATGAGAGGGTGAGAGACAAAAGAGTTGCTCATTCTTTCTTGCTCATTCTCTCTCTTGTTCTTGAGCTCTCACCCTCATCCTCTTGCTCCCTCTCTTGACTCTATGGTTCATATCTCTCATGAGTTGAGAATCAAGAATCATAGATAAAATCCCATTCTATTTCTTCTCTACTCATTCTTGTTCACTAGGTTTAGCAAACCAAGTGAACTAGTTTCTTCAAAGAACGAAGAAGGAGCTAAAGGTTGGTGCTTTCAAGTGGATCTATCTTCGGCGTACGGAGACGACGAGAAGGAGCCATCGGACCACCACCGGAGCTTGAAGAGAAGGAGTTCAAGACAAGCTAGGTATAACCATCTTCATCCGAGTAGCTAAATCTCTTTAGCAAGTTTGCTAGTTTTAGTTTAGGTAACGATCCCGACCTTGTTTAGTCCATGTTGCCTCTTGCACTAAAAATTTGATTTTTATACCGTTTCCGCCTCCCCGTAAGAACCGGGGGTCGCAACGTGGACTTACAGTGGTATCAGAGCCTAACTAAACTTAAACTAGCTTGATAGTGAAGTGTAACGAAGTTCGGAACCGGAAAAATCCAAAAACCAAACTTTTTCAAAATCCTAGTTTCTGTTGAAATTTTTTCTGGTCAAAACAAGTTTTGTTATACACCTAAATTCGGCTCAGGGTTTTGTGTGAACACCCAAGAAAAACGATGCCCTAATTCATTCAAACCGCCGCCCTTCCGCCGCACGAGGTAGGCATGTGCCGCGGAAGCGCCGCGGTTTGTCGTCTTCTGTGCATCGTTTTTCGTGCAGTGTGTGTCTGTGTTGGTTTTGAGATTTTTAAAATATATTATATGTGCCCAGATTTTCCAGAAAAGAAATTTACTTTTGGGGTCCTATAATTCCGTATTTTTTTCCGAACTTCACTGCACTTTGACTATGATGGTTATATCTGTGATGTTTGCATGTATTGAACGTCGGCTAATCGCTATAAGTCGATTAGTCGGGGTTCTACATGATCTGTGTTTGATATTGGAATGTGTATATAAATATGTTGGATTGTCGTGGGTGAATAGCCGGGGGTTGTGAGACGAGAGTTTTCTTTTCTTGCAATTCATGTAAATTTGTAAATTGATGTAATAATTATTTGTTTGGCCGCACAACCGGGTCGGGGTTGTAGCCGTCATTGTATAATTTCTTTTTACTGTTTTTGCTCCTAGGATAGACCCATGGAGGGGTGCACAAACTACCGGGTATGCCGAAGTGTCGAGTGGCCTACTCATGGAGATGAGGGAGGTTGCTACGCTTCGGGTACTTGGCGGGTAGTTTGCCGCACCCGTAGGGGTCTTGGGTGGGGTATTGGCTATTCACCGTGACCGTGTAATCTGTTTTTGTTACAGGCTCGTACAAATTACAGATTCCTAGTATATCCAATGTATTTATCTGTGATCTGAAATGTTTATCATTGCAGTATATCAATATATGATATTATTTAGGCGTTGCTTATGTTTTACAGACGCGCTAGCCCAGCCCCCGCTCTGTCATTAGTTAAGTAACCTAACGGGTAATGACGGGGCCCAGTGGCGAATGCGAATGGCATAAGCTTACGTCATATTTTGGTTGTTTTCTGCAATGGTAGGATTAAATGATGGGACGCATTAAAAGAACTAATGCAAGAATATCACGCATTAAAAGAACTAATGCAAGATAATAAACCAAGTTAAAGTCGTTGGAACACTTTCGAAAAACCACTCGGTTCTTTTCAAAACAAACTTTTAAAATACGGAGTTTGAGCCACTCCATTTAAAAGCTATCTCGTTCCATCGACTGAATCAAGTTCACTACGTTCACGGTTTTGCCAAAACCATTCGTAGCCCTCCATCGTTTCACATGAATAGTCAATAGTATTCAAGCTGTGTTTGTTGGCTAAAGTCAAGGCATAGTGATTGGTAGCTATTGGGTATTCATGTGCAGCATAGATAGATGCGTTGGTTTGGAACAAGTCGTACTGCCTTGTTGGCCAAAGTCAAGGGTATGTACGGGTGGATTCAAATTAACCTGGATAACGACGGGTAGAACTTGACATGTGACTTATGATTTGTTGGCCAAAGTCAAGGTCATAAGAGCATGGGGCAAAAATCCACATCGGGAGTTTCATAAGTACTGAAACTTGCTAGATTTGCATACCATTTGGAGTGTGATGATTCTGGTAGGATTCCTTCAGTTTCGTCACGCGATGATATTTGGATCCCGATCCTACTGTGAGTATATGCTACTCCTCGGGAAATTTCTCGCTTAACGATCAATGCTATAAACCTAGTAGGTGCCTAGAAAGGTGTTAGCGGGGCTACGCCCCCAGGGAAAAGAGGTTCTCTAATTAAGGAACTTCGCGAAAGCGTTGGAAAACCTCCCTCGAAGTACCGACACCAGCCTGGCCGAACGGTTAAGCAAGTATTGTACGGTGAGATTGATCCTGACTAATTCTTCCTTTATGGTTTGAGGAGGGATTCGAGAAACAGTGGGAGCCATCCTGTTTAGACAAACTAAAAACCACTCTAAACTTGCAAGAGCATCATGCTGAGTGTTTTCCTCTTCTCTCCAAATTGCAGCGACCAATCAACATGACTGGACTTAAGTTACTCCTAGATAAAAACAAAGTGACAGGGCCAAACTACAAAGATTGGCTCTGGAATGTCAAGATAGCAATCACTTATGACAAGCTGGGGTATCTTCTTACCACCAAAGCTCCCCCTGTCCCTGGTCCAACTTCCAGCGTCGCGGATAAGGAAATCCGCAAGACTTAGGTGATTGATAGCGCGAAGGCCAAGTGCCTCTTGCTTGCCTCGATGGACAACGAACATCAGAGGAGGCATGAGAATATGGACATGGAATCCATATTGCTCTATACAAAAGAACTGTATGGAGAGCAATCTCGTATCGCAAGATACGAAGCGTCGAAAAAGTTATTCTCGACAAGAATGGCCGTCGGATCATCAGTAGCCGAGCACGTGCTAAAGATGATCGGCTACATTGAGGAGCTCGCTGACCTAGGGATCACATTGGAGAGTGAGCTATATACGGATATAGTTCTCCAGTCCCTTCCTTCCACTTACGCCCAGTTTATACTGAACTTCAACCTACAAGAAAAAGAGGTTGAACTATCAGAGCTCCTCAACATGCTGAGGAGCGCAGAGGGCACCCTACAGAAAGGTAGGGATACATCCACTTTGTTTGTAGGAGGATCATCTTCTTCTAGGTCCAAGGCGAAAGCCAAGGGAAAGAAGAAGAAGGCCCCCGCCAAACCAAGGGGCGGTGTAAGTAAAGTGGATACGAAGGGAAAAGGTAAAGCAACAAAGATAGCGGGGAAGCTTGTGGATAAGGAAGAATGCTTCTATTGTCATAAGAAAGGACACTGGAAGAATGATTGCAGGGCCTGGAAGGCCAGAACACAGGAATTGAAGCAGGTTGCAGCTTCAGCTTCAGGTGTGTATGTTATTGAAAACTGTCTTTCAATAAACTCTACTTCCTGGGTATTGGATACCGGATCAGGATCTCATATCTGTAATTCTTTGCAGGCGTTGAGAAACCGTAGTGTTTTGAAAGCAGGTGACATGACCCTCAAAGTTGCGAACGGAGCTAGCATGGATGCTAAAGCCGTGGGGGACTATCACCTGGGAATGTCAGATGGACATGTTTTGGTTTTGCGTAATTGCTTTTTTGTACCCAACGCAACTTGTAATATCATTTCTGTATCTTTAGTTTCTAAAGAAGGTTATGAATTTGCGTTTGTAAGTAATGTTGTAAACATTCACCTTAATCAAGTTTTGATTGGGTCAGGTACTTTGAGTAATGGTATATACGTGTTAAACCAACCACAGATTTTTAATGTCCAGAATACACACAAGAGAAAGTCTCCAGAAATAAATCAGATTTTCTTATGGCATTGTAGATTGGGTCACATCAATGAGAGAAGGTTGACGAAGTTACATACAGAAGGGTATTTGAATGCGTTCGAATATCAGTCGTATGCCACTTGTCAATCCTGTCTCAAAGGAAAGATGACAAAGACTCCGTTTACTGGACATGGAGTAAGAGCGAGCGAGCTCTTGGGACTCGTACACAGTGACGTGTGCGGTCCAATGTCTACACATGCCCGAAGCGGACATTCTTACTTCATTACTTTTACGGATGACTTCTCAAGGTACGGTTATGTCTTCTTAATGAAACATAAGTCCGAGGCCTTTGGAAAATTTCAGGAGTATAAGAATGAAGTAGAGAAACAGACCGGCAAAAGTATTAAGATTCTAAGATCGGATCGAGGTGGAGAATACTTAAGTGCCGAGTTCCTGGACTATTTAAAAGAGAACGGAATTCTCTCTCAGCTTACTCCTCCATACACTCCGCAACATAACGGTGTATCGGAGAGACGGAACCGAACCCTATTGGATATGGTTCGGTCCATGATGGGTAACGCTGAGTTACCGCGATCATTCTGGGGGTATGCGCTAGAATCAGCTGCGTACCTTTTGAACCGAGTTCCGACTAAGACTGTGCCTTCCACACCATATGAAATGTGGTGTGGGAAGAGACCCTATCTTAAGCACATTAAGACATGGGGATGTCCGGCTTTTGTCAAAAAGCAGCATGCGGACAAGCTCGAGGCACGCTCAGTACAGTGCAAGTTTGTGGGGTATCCAAAGAACTCAAAAGGATATTTCTTCTACTGTGAAGAGGAACAAAAAGTTCTTGTTTCTCGTCATGCCTACTTCTTGGAAACTGAGTTTTTGGAAAACCAGATTAGTGGGAGCACAGTAGAACTGGAAGAAATTCCAGAACCACGGACTAATACTGAAAGTTTAGTGGAACCAGAGGGTTCGGAAGAACAGGACATTCCTACGCCGCTCGGCAGAAGTAGTAGGCAGTCTCATCCGCCCGAGAGATACTGCGGTTTTCTCATAGACGAGGATAGAGAGGATTGCATCATAGATTATGATGAGCCTACTAGCTTCCAGCAGGCCGTTCAGAGCATTGACTCAGTGAAATGGCTGGATGCAATGCGGACCGAAATGGAGTCCATGTACACCAACAAGGTTTGGACGTTGGACGTTGCTCCAGACGGGGTAAAACCCGTAGGATGCAAGTGGATCTTCAAAAGGAAGATTGGTGTAGATGGACAGGTTGAGACCTATAAAGCAAGGCTGGTAGCAAAGGGTTTTCGTCAAAGACCTGGCTTGGACTATGACGAAACCTTTTCTCCAGTAGCCATGCTGAAATCCATTCAGATCCTTCTTGCCATTGCTGCCTTCCACGATTATGAGATTTGGCAAATGGACGTAAAGACAGCTTTTCTAAATAGAAATTTAGAGGAGTGTGTCTATATGGACCAGCCAGAGGGTTTCATTCAGAGTGGGAGCAGCGGAAAGGTGTGCAAGTTGCTTAAGTCCATCTATGGACTAAAGCAGGCATCGCGGAGTTGGAACATCTGCTTTGATGAGACGGTCAAAGAATTTGGCTTTATCAAAAATCCAGATGAACCATGCATCTATAGTAGATTTGTAGCGAGAACTGTAGTATTCCTCGTTTTATACGTGGATGACATTCTCTTAATAGGAAATGACATTCCTATGCTACAATCTGTCAAGGGGTTCTTGTCACACAGGTTCTCCATGAAAGACCTGGGTGATGCCTCATACATTCTGGGTATCCGGATCTACCGTGACAGATCCAAGAGGATATTAGGACTTTCACAGTCCAGGTACATCGACACCATACTGAAGAGATTCAGTATGGAAGATTCCAAGCGCGGTAACCTACCGGCTTGTCACGGGATCACCCTCTCTAAAGAGATGTCTCCCAAGACTGATTTGGAGAGGGATCGCATGTCTATTATACCCTACGCTTCTGCGGTAGGCTCTATAATGTATGCGATGTTGTGTACCAGACCGGATGTAGCTTATGCACTGAGTGTGGTAAGCCGGTATCAGTCAAACCCTGGGGAGAAACATTGGATAGCGGTAAAGAACATTCTCAAGTACCTGAGAAGGACTAAGGAGATGTTCTTGGTGTATGGCGGAAAGGACCTCCAGATCGAGGCCTTTGCTGACTCCAGCTTCCAGAGTGACAAGGATGATTCCAAGTCCATGTCGGGTTTTGTCTTCACCCTCAATGGAGGGGCGGTGTGTTGGAAGAGCTCCAAACAGGAAACCGTTGCAGACTCGACGATGGAAGCGGAATACATCGCTGCATCAGATGCCGCAAAAGAAGCTGTCTGGATGAGGAAGTTCTTGAAAGAACTTCAGGTGGTTCCGTCCATTGTTGATCCAATACCTCTGTATTGCGACAACAACGGGGCTATAGCTTTAGCGAAGGAACCCAGGTCCCATCAGAGATCCAGGCACATCTTGAGGCGGTATCACCTGATCAGGGAGATCGTGGATCGCCAGGAGATCGAGGTTCGGAAAGTCGCTTCGGAAGACAATACTGCAGATCCATTCACCAAGGCCCTACCCTAGACTCAGTTCGAGCGGCTGATCGAGATGATAGGTCTTCGATACGCCAGTACATGGCCTTAGTGCAAGTGGGAGATTGTTAGTGTATATGCCCTAGAGGCCATTACTGTATCATACTAGTATGTATATTACTTAATGGAAGCTTGGGATATTCACCTTGTATATACAATCTTGCTCAAAATAGTAGTATGCTACTTGGTTTATTTCTACTTCAATGTGTACATGTGTTTATCTTTGTATATTGCTTATACACATTAGTGGAGCCCTTAGGATCTTTGCTTGATTACCAGCGATGTGATGGCCGTCACACTAGTGGGGCTGGGTAATCTAGAAGCACATCCTTATGCAGGTCCCTGGTCGCAGGACTATCGAGACAGGGCATCGATACTCCGGAGTAGACCAGCGCATGCGCTTCTCATCCCAGTATGGGAGACGGTCTGTCCCACAGCCGTCAGTACGTCGTACTTGAGATAGTATGCGGGTGCCCGTTAGGTTACGGGTACACTGGACAGGACTCGTCGGGAACTGACCAGTTGGTATTATACCTATCGTCAGTTATCAGTTCCCAGGTGACATAAGTACAGCTTAGTCCGCTGACTTGACACTGTCACTTCGCCTCGGGTGTGTTCCCACTGTACTTTGATCACTACCCTACCACGGCTTAAAGGAGTCGTGCAAACAGGTGGTGGTTGGGTGCAGTCCCGAAGCACTTGGAGGCAGTGATGGTTAGACAGGATTCGTCTCTCCCGGTATTGGGGGTTGACATCGCGCTGTGTCTAGGAGAGCCATTACACGAGTAGTCCCTGGCCAGGGCAAACGAGATATACTGGTAGGTTTCCAGTGTTATCTCAGGGTATTTTGGGCTTCGCTCCGGCACGACTTGTACCGCTATTGGGGGACTGACGTTTACCGCCCCCTAGGCCCGCCATACGATGTATCAGACGAACAGACCGGACTGTACGGAGAATGTCACACTCAGGCTCAGTAGGAGTTCAGATGGGTTTCGCCTCGTCGGTCTTCTTGTCGGCATTACCTGGGGACCGTTACGCACAGCTAGTGCCGCTTGCGGTCTGTGGTTAAACCCACTGCCAGCGTAGTGTCGAGTCTTTAGAGTCCCACACAGAAAGCTTTTCGCCTTTAGGCAAAAGAGTAGAGGTCGCATGGTATTGCGACAGGTCGCATGGTTTTGCGACAGGGTTCGGTCACATCCGTGCACTTGTGCACGTACAGTGTCCGGACAGTTTAAACTAGCGGGCTTTGGTTTAAGCCAGATCCTAGTGTACCTTATGGGATTGGATTTATCCAGTTTGCATTCGTGTTCCTCGGAACGCGGATGCGGGTGTGTATGCACAGTTGACAGGGAGGCACAGACAGCGGATTCTTATTAGGGTTGTTGACAGTTGACCGTTGACTTTTTGACTTTTTGCTCAACCCTAATGAGAACATGATATGTGATTAACTATTATATTAATTAAGTATTATGGTGACTTGGTTGTTGACTTTTGTTGACTTTATTGACTTGTTGACTTTTGTTGACTTGTTGACTTTGTTGACTGGTTGACTAGGCTTGACTAGTTGACCATCATGATAACCATGGCTATCATTTCATGCCAAAGACTTTTACTTGCTTGTTCATTTGAATCAAATGAGTGCATGACATGATAAGGTTATGGTTGCTTCAACCATCACATAAGACTTTTGTTAATATGATGAGTTATGATTAATTTGGATTATGAGAGGGTGAGAGACAAAAGAGTTGCTCATTCTTTCTTGCTCATTCTCTCTCTTGTTCTTGAGCTCTCACCCTCATCCTCTTGCTCCCTCTCTTGACTCTATGGTTCATATCTCTCATGAGTTGAGAATCAAGAATCATAGATAAAATCCCATTCTATTTCTTCTCTACTCATTCTAGTTCACTAGGTTTAGCAAACCAAGTGAACTAGTTTCTTCAAAGAACGAAGAAGGAGCTAAAGGTTGGAGCTTTCAAGTGGATCTATCTTCGGCGTACGGAGACGACGAGAAGGAGCCATCGGACCACCACCGGAGCTTGAAGAGAAGGAGTTCAAGACAAGCTAGGTATAACCATCTTCATCCGAGTAGCTAAATCTCTTTAGCAAGTTTGCTAGTTTTAGTTTAGGTAACGATCCCGACCTTGTTTAGTCCATGTTGCCTCTTGCACTAAAAATTTGATTTTTATACCGTTTCCGCCTCCCCGTAAGAACCGGGGGTCGCAACGTGGACTTACAATACCTGTATACCTACATGCTCATATGTATGCCATGCTATATTACTCGTTCGCACATATACCTTGCTATTGTTATATGATCAGTTTTTATAGCATATATATCGGTGGTATGGGACGCTGTATATATATGTATTCTAGATTTGGATTTTTGGGAATTGTGAGATACAATTAATGACTTGATGCATTGTTTGGCAAATCTTTCCGTGATATGCTCATATTGATGTTTTATGTTGCATATGCTACTTTATATGGATTTACGCATTTGAGATATGTTTTCATGCGATATGGGAAATTAAAGTGTCGATGTTGGGCACTTACTTTCCGAGAGATATATGGGGTTTGACAGACCGATACGTGGAATGCAAGTGTTGAAGAGGGATACTTGGGTTTCGAGGAACGTATGGATATCAGGAAGACCGATGCGTGGAATATAAGTGTCGAAGAGGGATACTTGTGTTTCGAGGAACGTATGGATACGGGTATTTACGTGTCGATGATAGGCACTGGTTTTCATGATGTTTTCGAGTGTCGATGTTTGACACTCAGGTTCCATGAGACGTACAGGATTTGAGGGCCGATCTGAGGGCCGATCTGAGTATTTTGGGATTTGGGTGTTGTTGAGTTACACCGTGTTTTCCATGCTTATGATTTGTGCATGAGATTATTTACTATCCTGCACTCAGTATTCAGTTGATATGGATATCATGATAGTTGCATATTCATATTGTCATACTCATGCTACCAGTTCATATGTTATTGATCATTGCTGTTAGTGCATACTTGCGATTTTCAGTATGATGTTAATTACTATTCACGAGTTGGCAACTCACCCCCGTTGTGCCACAGTGTTTTGCAGGACCTTCCCTCTGAGTAGTCGCGGCAGGGCAGCTTATCATCACTACTTTTGTGGATACCGCTACTATAGGCAGTGAGGCCGTTGCTCTTAGGTGGGTTTGCGGTTATCCGTTTTGTGTATTGTATATCTTTTGTTGGATCTAGTATTCTCCATCTACCCCTGTTGTATATGACTTAGAGACGACTTGTGAGATTTTAGTGTTGTATTATATTGGATGATTTTGGGAGCCGTGCTCGTAGAAGCCGGTTGTGTTGGATAGTTACTTATTTTATAGTCGTTTCTTTGATATTTCTTCGCTTTGGCGTCGTATACTTGTTGTGGTGATTGTCTCCGCCGGTGGGCGTGATTTTCCTCCCACTTGGGATGTTTTATATTTTATCTGTGTTGTACCCGTTTTCGGGGCTAGTTTTACAAAGGAGGTGCTGCCGAAATTTTTTTATGAAAGAAAACTAGAGTTAGAGATTTTAAATTGTAAATTTCTAAATTTTTTAAACTATATTTTCTCCGTTGATCCAGTTTTGGGTGGTTTAGATTTCTGGGTTTTCGGCTTACTTAAGTTACGTACGCCTGTAGACGTTACGTAGTTTAAGTGCCGGTTACGGGACGAATTGCGGGTCGTGACAGTAGAGAAAGCATGAGGTTTTAAGAGAGAAAGAGGAGGTGTCAAGGGAGAAGGAGGAGGTCGAGGGAGTTGAGCATGGGTGAGGGTGTGTTGGTGTGAGGGTTTGAACTAGGATATCATATACCAACTATTTAAAGAATTACAGCAAAAGAAAAACTTTTCATGTTAAAATTTAAATCCATGTAAAATAAAAAGATATGAGATAATTAATCTATCACTTAAATATCATTTTCTTAATATAAAATATCATGCCATTTTAAAATAATTAATATATCATTTTTATGATATCACACACTTTTCTTCATATTTACCAAAATAATTACATTTTTACGGATATAATTCAAATACCCAATTTCATAAGCGATATCATTTTTGTAAACTTATTATATTCATATTTAAAATTATAAATTAAAATTTATAATTTTCCAAAATGTTACAATATTCCTTCTTAAAGAAATCCGGTCCCCGAATTTAAATTAAACCCCCGTCTTAAAACATTTTTCTCAACCCAATCAACTGATTTCAAAACAATTTGCCGGGGTCCAAAGTTTTAAAACATATAGTCCGCTTAATATAACGGAACTCCGAAGTCCCACACAAGCTAATACGTAACATAACGCAACAGTGTGCGTGAAAACTCAAAAGATATAAAAAAAAACTCTCATAACTGTAACTCTAGCGTTTTCTATGAGATTTGCGCCAGTTATGATTCAAAATTCCAAATACGAAAACCGTTGTGTATACCAAGTACATAATCAATGCCATAGTCGTAGTGCAATATCAGTAGCACACGACCAAGCGAAAATATATAAATCACATCTATAAGATATTCTCTCAAGTGAAAAGAACGAAAACAGAATCAACCCTAACGGGTTTGCATGCAAATCTCAAACCACATGTCACGGTGTGCATGAAAATCCAAAAAAAAAAATGTCAAGTGCAACAAGTGTGCACAAAAACAATATCCTCTGCATCAAATGTGCAGGGAGCAATTACCGAGTGCATCTAGAATGCACAAGATCAATATCCAGTGCATCTGAGTGCACAGAACAAATCTCAGGTGCATCGGGGTGCACAAAACAAATCTCAAGTGCATCGAGGTGCACAAACATCAAAATGTGCAACTGGTGTGCACAAAATCAAAATCATACCGAGTATACCTAGAGTATATATATATATATATAATATCTTAATCATGTGCAACTGATGTGCACGGAAAATATCAGTCTAGTGCATCTGGTGTACACGACACTCCAATCGAGTGCAGTCATCTCGCACGGACATCTCAAACAAGTGGACCTGGTGTGCACAAAACATCAATCAAAGTGCAAACACTGTGCACGGAAATGTCATCAAGTGCACCTGGTGTGCACAAAATATTGTGTGGCCCTCAAATCCTCAAAATACATACGTCAAAATAACGGACATTGAGTTGTCCCCTTTTCAACGTTTGAAAACGAAAAATTCGGATCATAAAAACGTAAATCGAAAAGAAATGATATCGAAGTATATCTTCCTCAATGTTGAAAGGTGTCTATACACCCGGAATTGGTATAGCAAGGATTACTACTTGCCTTCTGCCACGGTCTAGTGTTCTCTGTCTATGAATTCTCATTCTTCTTACGGATCTATAACGCCATGCCCTCTTTATACAATCTTCTGGTGAGAAGCAACAACACAATCAGTCCTACTGCTGATACTTCTCACCACATCTTCTTGACAATTAGTTCAGTCTCTCTCAATGCAACATATGGACGACGGAAATCTCTAACCTCTGTGTGTGTGCCAAACAACTGATCCGGGGTCCAATCTTACTTATTATAAACTCCTGGAAAGAATCCATCAAGTCTCCTGCTGATATCATTTATCCAGCCTGTCCGGAACTAGCACTCATTACTGAATCCACTTTCTCTTTGTAACTACCGCCATCTCCTCAAGATTTTCCTCTGAAAGTGTGGTCGTACGCACCTCTGCATATGCATCAAATCTTCAATATCGACGGTGAAGAAAAACTTCCCACTAAAACTTCACACCAATCTCCTGTTCCGTTACTATCCAATATCAATCAATTAAGGAGCACATTGCGATAGTTACGCGAATTTCAAGCCATACTCGGTTATGACCAAGCTCAGAGTCTTTCACAACAACTCAAAAATACGAATTCGGCATCTCTGATACTCTGTAGAAGAATCTGGCTAAGCTCACCTTCAAGAACTCGTCCCAATTCGTCGGAGGAAAACTTACTACACGATCTCTTTCTCGAGCGAGTTGCATCAGGTCTGAGCAAGACCCATCGGAAGAAGCTAATCAATTTCACTGATCTCATATCAGATCACCACAACGGATTAAATATCCTAGACATCCCACATCTGAACGACTATGAATCCTCTGTTCCATCTATACTGGTAAACATCGATAACTTTTAACTTCATGAACTCTGGAAGCAACACCTCGATAACCTCAACAGTGATTGGTACCACTATCTGAACAGTACGCAACACCATGATCTTCAGAGTAGTGTAAACATCAAGCCTACAAGTCCGGCTGATCTCCAGAAATTACCCGACCTCTGGTGCGGATCCCGAAGAAACTCACTTCAACATTAGAAACCGATCATGTATGGATAAACAACATGTGCCTATGTCACCGGAATGTCACCCTGGTCATTCCTCATCCCAGACAAGTCTGACCTGACCGTGTCTCTAATCACAGCCCTCTCGGCTCACGTAGACATGGTGACCGGATCAATCAACATGTATCAATGAGGATAGATCAACGGAAGGAATAGAAGAAAAGATCTCAAGATAAAAATCCTAAGGTAACTTTGGCGGAGTATCATATCGTAAATATGCCACGGAACATATGTACGGTACGTTACTCTACTTAGTACCTACCCCATCAACCAAGGTCACCCTATATAACGAAAGTTCGGGTATAAGAGCCCCAAAGTCAAGTCTAAGTCCTATAAGGTCAAGCTTAGGTAACGAAAGCGTATGCCTAGACCCCATATAGCCAAACCTAGACTCGAACAAAGGTTAAACCAAATGCTTTGATACCAACTTTGTCACGACCGGAATGTGGCACGTGATCGGCACTTAAATCACGTAATATCTAAAGATGTTGACGTGGTCTAAGTAAGCCGAAACTCGAAATCTAAACCTTTTTGAAAATATTGGAGGTGAGGTTAAAATTAGTCATCAGATGAGATCCGTTTAAAATAAACATTTAACCTAGTATGTTTGAAAAAGAATCTATGACGTTTTGAAATCCGGCAGCACCTCCTTTGTAAATTATGATTAAAACCCGATACAACATAACAATATAAATAGCATCCCAACGGGAGCTTGCTTCCATGCCCAAGTGGCGGAGCAACCAAGCAAATAATATACGACGCACAATGGCGAAGAAAAGAGAAGCGAAGCAACATCAACAATATAAAAAGGTCAACTCCAATGAGTATGATGCCCACAACACACAATTCTAAATCTCGCTTTTAAGTCCATAATATACCAGTTCTAAGTCGATAGAGTTTTACTAGATACAAGAATATATGAATATACAAGTGTGAGTACGATACAATAGTAACCTATCTAACAAAGCAATCATCGAAAGGAGTGTGTGCCCCAAGCCCCTGATAATCCAAGCGATAAAACCTGCAAGAAACTGTGGCACAATGGGGGTGAGTTGCCAACTCAGTGAATAAAAGTACATCACAAGGTAGAAATCGAAATGCACAACGATACCTAGGTCATAAATATAATATTATCATAGCCTACACTAATATAATATATGATATGCATATGTATTATAAATGTAACTCTATCCATCACATGAACCCAAAATAGAATATATCAATGCGATTGACCTGTATCTAGGTATAAGCCCATAAGTAGCCGAAAATATATATGTAAACCTCTTTTTTAAAATAGTCGTGGAATACATATGTCGCGGAATAAAAGCAGACATGATAGTATGAAGTATATAATAGGTATCTTATTTAGGATATACGTCATGCTGTTTTAGTGAAGAGTGTTAAGTGGTTTAATATTTAAAAGATCCTAGTGTCATATTAGGCACGTCAAAATAATGAGGCTATAGCTCGATTTTGAAATCCTTTTTATATGCAATGACCCGTAAAAAGATGTGCAGGTACTGTCCCCCAGACCAGTCCTGATCGGCTACAATAACTCATAACATAATGGAATACCTTATAAGATAGTAACATATCAAAATCTGGATGTCCAGCAACGACACCTGAAATCAGAAATCTCTCGTGTCCATCACCGATACGCAAATCCTCAAATCTCTCGTGTCCATCACCGACATGCAAATGCAGATATCATCGACACCATCTCAATAGATGATCGCCACCTGAAATCCCTGGCCCCGGTCAGTATCCTCTGGATATCCGCCGTGCTCAAATCTAGCTCCGGTCAGTATCCCCTGGATATCTGCCGTGCTCATCTCTATCTCCGGTATCGAGTGTCCTCGCTAGGCTCCCCGCCTCTAATGCGGCTTTTCTGCCCCTCGGCCTCGACCGGGTCCACAATGTATCCAACTATATACTCCTCCATTCAGTCCGGGTATGTAGCAAGTCCGTAACCATATATCTCCCTACTGGGTTCGGAATAAAACAATCAGAAAATATCAAGCTCATGGTGGACGTTAACTCATAATATCCAGAAATATCAAGTAAATAATAAGAATATTTTCATAGATCATTCTGATGATATATTATATATATACATATATAATCGCGTCCCATACCACTGATATATATCATCAAATGTAAAACATCCTAAAAACTCATAAGAATCAAATACGAATACCCATGGTACTGGTATTTGCAATGCTTAACAGGTAATAAAGGTAAAGTACGTAAATAAAGCCATACAAGAAATAAACATAACAGTTCTACTGTGTCATGGTAATACTAATGATGTGTAGTGTAGCATACGCGTCTGTGCTTGTGCAACATGGTAATCGTTAGTATTTGTGTGAGTTTTCTATAAGTGTATAAAGCCTACTCGTATCGACATCTACATACGCATCACGTAGTATAGCAGTCCTACAGTGACATGGCAGTACCAATGAGGTGTAGTGTAACATCTGCGTATGTGCTCGTGCAACATAATACTCATTGGTAGTTGTGCAGTGTTCTATCAAAGTGTTCGTATCACGGAAACGTATAACATCAATAAATATATCGCAAACATGTAAAATAAATTTAAGCGTAATTATTAAATGTAACTACTTACTATGAGCTATACCATTATCTTTGAAAATGGAACGAAACGTTGGTTTTGAAATAAGAAAGCTGCCTTAGGTTAAAAATAGATATTCGTTTTGGAAATTGGCATCGCATCCTTGTCTTTTATCATTAAAAAGGGAAACGAATCGTTAGTTTTTAAAAGAGTATAGCCCACTCAAGTATTACATTCTAAAACGAAATAAAACATGACTCTACGAGTCTAAAGGAAACTTGGCCGTTATTCGGATTGCTAATCTCGTCGTCACAAGTACGGTATGATTCCTCGTACAAAATCCACATTATCACAATATCCAAATTATCTAAAGTACGGCATGATCCCTCGTATAAATCCACCAAACCCTGAATAAAACTATATGCACATGAATAACATACTAGATGCAACATAACACTTATACCATTAACTTGAATTAACACTAAGAACTAACTAGATAGCATAACTATCCTAGTCATATGGTTGCGGGGGTACTAAACGCCATCCATCCGACTTACCCCGTAGATGTAAATCTACTCACCAACTTGTCGAGCTCGTCGAATCCATGATTTCTATGTCCGTCAACTCCGTCTCGGAAACCTTCACGATCGTACCTATAATCGTAGTTATGAAATATTGGCGTAAATATCATATCGAAATCAAAATAATGAGCTAAGTATCCATAGGTTAGAACCTATAGCTTTCTTACTCCAGAAACGAACAAATACCCCTGAAATTAATGTATGAACGTCGACGTTTCAATCACAGTACAGAAATACGAAAAACTCATATCGAAATGTCGGAAACTTGATAAAGCCCTTACTAAAACATTCCCAGATTTCTCTATATGAATACTAGGATAAATCAAACAATACTGTAGGTTATAAAATACCCAAATAAAGCTAGAGAAGAAAAACCAACACCAAACACCTCAGGAAGTCCGGCGGCGCCGGTCAGAATGAAGTTTTCGCCGGGTCAAGTGTGGAAGTTAGGGCTCAGGCTTTAGGTGAGGTCTTAGTATTCTCATGATATTATGGTCTTGTTAGTTATTCTGTTGGTTTTACTTAATTGTTCCAGATTCAATTCAAGTATGATACATATCACAATTAAGCTAGTTTTCTAATACTACATACTAAAGACAGATCATAAACAGAACTGATCAAATAAAGAGAGATGGAGATATACCTATAGAGAGGTAGTACAAAGAAATCCAGCTCAAGAAGTGTATGCGGAAGCATTAAGGGTTTGTATTGGCTCAAGCTTGAAGACGTGAACAACTTTCATGAAGGAAATCATGGCTTTCTCTTATGGTGATGGATACTTAGAAATATTTTTGTTTGGAGCTTAAAGAAACCTATGGAGCTAAAGCATTTCTAAGTGTGTGAGTAGAGAAAGCATGAGGTGTTAAGAGAAAAGGAGGAGGTGTCAAGGGAGAAAGAGGAGGTGAAGGGAGTTGAGCATGGGTGAGGGTGTGTTGGCGTGAGGGTTTGAACTAGGATATCATATACCAACCATTAAAAGAATTACAACAAAAGAAAAACCTTTCATGTTACAATTTAAATCCATGTTAAATAAAAAGATATGAGATAATTAATCTATCACTTAAATATCATTATCTTAATATAAAATATCATGTCATGTTAAAATAACTAATATATCATTTTTATGATATCATACACTTTTCTTCTTATTTACCAAAATAATTACATTTTTACGGATATAATTCCGATACCCAATTTCATAAGCGATGTCATTTTTCTAAACTTATTATATTCATATTTAAAATTATGAATTAAAATTTATAATTTTCTAAAATGATACATGTGATGCCCGTTTTAACCACGTCAAGGTGCTAGCGTACACTTTCATGGTATTAGAGACACGCTAGAACATTTGGGTAGGTCTTTACGGTGTTAAAGTGTTCGATCGATTTTTTGAAGCCGCAAAATATCATGCTTCTTGTCACGACCCGAGAATTCGACTCGTGACCGGCACTTAACCACGCAACGTCTACAGGCGTAACGCAGCTAAGTAAGCCGAACCCAGAAATCAAAACCAATAAATATAGAGTGATTTTAAAACATTTGTAAAAGCAATAGTAAATGTCTGAAAAACTTCCATTTATTTAGTAGAAATCCGTTTCAAGTTCAAAAGTTATGAGTTTTATAATTTTGGTAACATTTCCTCTTTAAAACATTAGCCCCGAAAGTCGGGTAAAAGTAAGGTGTGGCGGAAATAACAAGTGACGAGAATAAAGCATCACAATATGATATACGACGCCGTAGCGAAGAATACACAGTAAAACAAGGACAATATCATAAAAGATAAGACTGCATAAAGTAACGTCGGCTCACATGCGAGCTCGACACCAGAATATAAAATCATACATATCGTCCTCACAACTGTCTCTAAGTCAATACATAAGGTAGATGGAGAGTACTAGATACATCAATATACAACTGAAAGATAACAGATACCGTACAAAACCCACCTAAACAGCAAAAGGGCTATCTCTGCTCAAAAGGGGTATCTGTGCCAAAAGATGAGGAAACAGCCAGCCGTGACTACTCCCAAGGGCAACCTGCAAACACTGTGGCACAACGGGGGTGAGTTGCCAACTCGTGAATAGAGATAACATATAAAGGTGATCGCAGGCATGCACATATAGCGTGGCTCTACTAATGCCAGCAGATGATATCAATGCATGTCAACAGTGGATACAGTAGTAATGCATGTACTCTAACAGGTAAATGCCACAGGATGAGATGTATAGTAATCAATACTGAGTATGGGATAAATAATATCTACATGGACTATGTCAACATGGAAAGCAATGATCGGTGCCTCAAACTGCACCCAAATCCCACATATACTCAGGCGCCGGCACACCCATCGGCCCTCAAATCCTGTATATCTCGGAGGAATCACGAGTGCCCAACATCGGCACCCAAAACATCATAAAATACCCGTGTCCAGCATCGACACGTAAATCCTCAAATATCGGGCGCCGTCAATCTGGACCGGCCCCACGGGGTCCGTCTGCGGTATCGGCCCTCGGCCCCAGCAGCACGGTCATCCCGCATCCATCACTCGACTCTGGTCAGTATCCTCCGGACAACTGCCAGGTCCAACCAATCACCGGTAGGTACTCGCCCGCCTCCAGGCTCAATCGGCAAATCCCATCGATCGTCTCGCCGAGGGGAACCATACCGGGCCCACCACGAACCCGCAAACGGAACATCCACTCCTCGAATCGGGTTTCAAGCACACGTCTCAGCACCGAGAAAACGCGTGGTGGACACACCAAAATATCATATCACGAGGTACCGGGTTTTCAAAATAGCGTATCTTTCCTTAAATAATTCCACGGTCCTCAAAACAGAAATCACATGAAAATCCAATACCAATAGTAAAATCCAATGTGAGGTACAATATACATCAATCCATGGTATGGGTATAAGGGGAAAACCGCTTTTTAAAGTAGTTTCATTTCCGGTTTTAAAAGATGTCATGCGGCTCCCAATATACATGAAAATCATATCAATCACATGTAAGATGAACTACAGCAATAATACAACAGTATAATCATGGCAGTTCTACAGTGAGTGTGGCATGGCAATTACTAACGGTGTGTGTGTAGCATGTAAATAGTGCTCGTGCAACATAAACCGTTAGTAATAGTGTGGTGTTCTATCAGTTCTAGCATATATCAATAACACATAGCAGGGAAATGCAATATGAGATGGCAGTCCATAGGTAAATACAATATGTAATACTGAGATCCTATCAGCCCTGACGCATAACGCCATGCGGGCGATATCCCCGTAGATGTGAAATCTACTCACCGTGTCTCGCGCTAAGTGTATCCAACCACTTGCTTGCCCTTCTTCGCAGCGTCCGTCTCACTGGCCTGCGAACCTAGAATCACATACACATATCACATATAAGCTTAAGTCACAAAACGCGACATTATAATCCAACGAGAAACCTGTGTCGCAAACCAATCGCGCGTGTGCGCGATACGCTAAAACGTGTACTCACGCGCCACAAAACTACCCCGACGCGCCGCGATACGCAGAACCCAAACCTACTCACGTATCACGCGTGTCGCGAAGGTTTAGAAAAACGGCAAAACAGGTATTTGGTCCCAGATTTTCCTACAGAATTGATCTTAAAAATATATATATACCAAAACACTACCCACAGTAGCAGACACCCACTGGACCAAACCCCAACCCAAACCCTACCCATCTGGCCGCAATTGGCGGCCAGAATGAGGAAATTGGCGGCCTACTGTAGCTGTATGGGGGTCGGGTTTCACCTGGTGCATCATCTCTACTCCACTACACTACAGTCTTCCCAAAATCAATCTGCACTCACCGAGTTGATAGCAGTTCCAGAAAACTCACATTTTGCCCAAATACGATATTTGCATCAAACATGAAACTGGTGGTATTTTAGTGTAATCGGGGTTCGACTAAGTTACAATGGCCTCAACAGACCACAATCATCCTACTGGAACTAATCTACACCTCACTAGCACAAAGTTCACACTAAACACCCCATATCGCACTAAAACGCACCAATATCCAATAACCGATGCAAAACTACACTAACTAGGCAAACTAGTGAAGTAAGATAGGAAATATACCTCACTCTCGACCCTAGGGAGCTGCAGGAAGGAGAAGAAGTGAAGGGAAGTCGCTGCACAGGGATCTGGGGCTGCTGCTGCTGCTCACTGCCTCTGCTGCTGCTGTTGCTGAATGTTGCTGCTGCTGCTTGTGCTTCTGCTGCTGCTTCTGTTGCTTTTGCTGCTGCTTGAAGAGGTAAGTGTGTGTGTGAGTGTGTTGGTGTGTTGTGAGAGTGTGAGAGAAAAACACAAAAAGAAATGAGAGGCTACCTCAATCATCACACACAAAAGTCACCCCTCACTCTCTCTCACCTCATTAATGGCAAGCATGGCTTGAGCCATGATGCCCTCTCCCTCTCTCTCACAAGTCAACACTTAACCCTAAAATTCAAATTAAAGTAATCTTTTAGTTTAACTAATTAATTAAACCCATTTAAGAATCCAAAAGAATTAATCCGACAATTAACCCACCATGGTTAATAATTATGGTATTTCCTTGATTTAAAAACCCTAGTTTACATGCACATGTGTGTGCAAGCCTAGGAAAATTTTGGAAAAATGTTTATTAAATTAGGAAAAATATTTAAAACACAGTTTGGTAAACTTTTTATTAAAAATCATTATTTAATTATAATTATACACTAACCCTTATCCTAAGGTGTTACAATCTCTCCCCCTTAAAGAAATTCGTCCCCGAATTTCAAAAATCTATCTAAGGTTACCTTCAAAAAGATGGGGGTACGTCTTCATCATGTCGCTTTCGGTCTCCCAAGTGATCTCTTCACGGTTCTGACCACGCCAAAGTACTTTAACTGATGGAATCTCCTTCGATCTCAATTTCTTCACTTGTCGATCCAAGATCATCACCGGCTGCTCTGCATAGGAAAGATCACGCTCAAGCTGGATCGTCGGATGCTGAATCGCGTGCGAAGGATCATGTAGATATCTGCGGAGCATCGAAACATGGAATACGGGGTGCACGTCTGGAAAGCTGGGCGGAAGGGCTAACCGGTAAGCTACTGCACCAACACGCTCGAGGATCTCGAAGGGGCCCACATACCTGGGGCTAAGCTTCCCCTTCTTCCCAAACCTCATCACACCTTTCATTGGGGAGACCCTCAAGAAAACATGATCACCAACAGAAAACTCAAGTCTGCGTCGTCGACGGTCTGCATAAGCCCTCTGCCTACTCTACGCTGCTCTCATCCTATCGCGAATCAACTGGATCTTCGCGGTCGTCTCCTCAACGATCTGTGGCCCTAAGATACTGCTCTCGCTGAGCTCTGTCCAACAAGTAGGTGACCTGCATCTCCTCCCGTAAAGAGCCTCAAACGGTGCCATCTGAATAGTCTCCTGGTAGCTGTTATTGTAGGAAAACTCTACCAAGGGCAAATGATGATCCCAGCTACCTCCGAAATCTAGCACACAAGCTCTGAGCATGTCCTCGAGAGTCTGGATGGTCCGCTCTGACTGTCCGTCGGTCTGCGGATGAAATGCCGTGCTGAAACTCAAGCGAGTGCCCAAAGCCTCCTGAAGCCTCTGCCATAGTCTACTGGTAAACTGGGTGCCTCTGTCGGACACAATGCACGTCGGAACTCCGTGTAGTCGCACTATCTCGTCAATATAGATCTGGGCATACTGCGTAAATCCGAAAGTCGTCTTCACCGGTAGGAAGTGAGCCGCTTTCGTCAAACGATCCACGATCACCCAGATGGAGTCATACCCCCTACTAGTCCTGGGTAGACCCACCACAAAGTCCATCGAAATCTGTTCCCATTTCCACTCCGGAATGGGTAACGGCTGTAGCTCTCCCGCGGGCCTCTGGTGCTCAGCCTTGACTTGCTGACAAGTCAGGCATCTCGATACAAAATCTGCAATGTCCCTTTTCATTCCGTCCCACCAGTAAACATCTCTCATATCATGATACATCTTGGTGGAACCGGGATGTACGCTATACACCGATCGATGTGCCTCCTCAAGAATCTCGCGCCTCAGTCCCTCAGCATCAGGTACGCACAGTCTGACTCCAAACCGTAGTATCCCCTGATCATCGATCACGAACTCGGAAAATCGGTCCTGTCCCATCTGTGCCATGATCTCTGAACACCGGTCATCACTGAGCTGTGCCTCACGTATACGATCAATCAACTGTGGGCGTGCACGGACGTGCGCTATCTGTCCTCCAATCGGTGTGAACTCGAACTGTACTCGACTGTCGCATAATATCTGCCAATCCGCCGATGACTGCTCCTGCACTGCGCGCAAACATGATAAACTACTCCCGGGCCTCCTGCTCAAAGCATCCGCTACCACATTTGCCTTGCCCGGGTGATATAAGATCTCGCAGTCGTAATCCTTCACTAACTCCATCCATCGACGCTGTCGAAGGTTCAGGTCCCGCTGCTGGAATATGTATTTCAGACTCTTGTGATCCGTAAATATCTGGCACGACTCACCGTATAAGTAATGTCGCCAGATCTTAAGTGCGAAGACCACTGCTGCCATCTCCAAATCATGAGTGGGGTAGTTCTGCTCGTGCTTCTTCAATTGTCGCGAGGCATACGCGATCACCCTATCATGCTGCATCAGAACGCATCCCAATCCCACTCGAGAAGCATCACAAAAGACCACAAATCCACCCGATCCGGAAGGTAAAGATAACACCGGTGCCGTCGTCAGCCGAGTCCGTAACTGCTGAAAACTGTGCTCGCACTCCTCCGTCCAATCGAAGGGAACTCCCTTCCGGGTCAACCCGGTCAACGGTGTAGCAATACGTGAGAAGTCCTGCACAAAACGCCTGTAGTAACCGGCCAATCCCAAAAAGCTGCGAATCTCCGTCACCGATGTGGGTCTGGGCCAACGCTGAACGGCCTCGATCTTCCTCGGGTCTACACATATACCGTCTCGTGAAATCACGTGACCCAAGAAGTCCACGCTGTCTAGCCAAAAAGCACACTTGGAGAATTTCGCATAAAGCTGGTGCTCCCTCAATGTCTGCAATGTAACCCGCAGGTGCTGCTCGTGCTCCTCACTACTCCGGGAATACACCAAGATATCGTCGATGAAGACTATGATGAACAGATCCAAATAAGGCCGGAAAATACGGTTCATCAAATCCATGAAGGCTGCTGGCGCATTGGTGAGTCCGAACGACATCACCAAAAACTCGTAATGGCCATAGCGCGTACGGAAAGCTGTCCGGGGAATGTCCTCCTGTCGAACCCGCAGCTGATGATAGCCCGATCGTAAATCGATCCTCGAAAAGTACCCGGCCCCCTGAAGCTGGTCGAACAAATCGTCGATACGCGGCAAAGGATACCTGTTCCGCACTGTCACCCTGTTCAGCTGGCGGTAGTCGATACAAAGACGCAAGCTGCCGTCCTTCTTCCTGACGAACAGGACTGGAGCACCCCAAGGAGAAACACTGGGTCGAATAAGTCCCTTGTCCAGCAAATCCTGTAACTGACCCTTCAGCTCACTAAGTTCCGCCGGGGCCATCCGATAGGGCGGTATAGAAATAGGCCCCGAACCAGGAACCAAATCAATACAGAAAGAAATGTCGCGCTCGGGCGGCAACCCAGGAAGCTCGTCAGGGAACACATCAGGAAACTCGCTAACTACCGGAACCTGATCCAATGGAACCTCCGTAGCGCGAGCATCGCGAACATAAGCGAGAAATCCCTGACATCCCTTCCTCAAAAGCTGTCCAGCGCGGAAAGAAGAAATCACACTGTGAGGGGCGGCACTACGGTCCCCCAACACAACAAAAATCGACTCACCGGGGAAACAGAATCTAACTGTCTTCTCACGGCAGTCCAAAGAAGCATAGCACGTGGCTAACCAATCCATGCCCAAAAGAACGTCGAAGTCCAACATCTCCGGAAGGATCAAGTCGACAGGCAACTCTCTCTCGCCAATACAGACGATACAGGATCGGAACACGTGCCTAGCCACAAACGACTCTCCCACAGGAGTAGTCACCACAAGCGGCTGATCAAGTAAGCCGGACTCTCTACCCAACCTCGGCACGAAGTGTGTGGATACGTACGAGTGTGTGGATCCGGGATCGAACAATACATGTGCATCAACTGAACATACAGGGAGGATACCTGAAACCACTGCATTGGACGCCTGCGCGTCCTGATGTGTCAAAGCAAAGACCCTCGCCTGTCCACCACCTGTAACTGACTGACCTCTGCCTCGGTCATCTCGTCCTCTCTGAGCAACTCCTCCATGCCCGCGACCTCTCTGAGCATAAGTCTGGCGCGGAGCAACGGTAGGCGCAACGGGCAACGCCCTCTGGGGTGGTGAAGGTGGTAAGGTAACATGCGGTGCTGCCGCCTCCCTCCGGTGTGTCTCTGGACAATCTCGAACGAGGTGAAGTAGGCTGCCACATCTGTAGCAACCCCGCGGCGACTGCTGACCGTCCTGGGGATACGAACTAAACATCCGACCCCGTCCCGAATCTCTGCTACCCCTCGTACCGGAACGATACCTGTCGCGGCGTCTGAATGACTGCCTCCGTGCGGAAATACTGGTACGAACTCTCTTCGGCTCAGGAAATACCGAAGTCTCAACAAGGTGCTCCTCGACCACTAGGGCTGCGTCTACAGCTGCTGCATAGGTCTCGTAGTGCTGCGCGCTGATCGCGAGGAACACTGGTGAAATCAAGCCTCGAACAAATCTCCGGACTCGCAACTCCTCGGTGGCCACTAAATGTGGGGCGTAGACTGCTAGCTCTGTAAACAGTACGTCATACTCTGCCACTGTCATCCCTGGCGTCTGGCGCAAAGACTCAAACCTGCGTGCTCGGGCATCTCTAACACTCCGGGGAAGGAAACGGGCTAGAAATATAGTCACGAACTCCGTCCAGGTCATAAGAGGAAGACCTGCTGCTCTGCCCTTCTCCACTGAATCACACCATTTCTGCGCAAGACCTTCCAGGCGAAAGCTCGCGAACTCAACCCATCTCGCATCTGCACATCTGAGGGAACGACATATCCTGGCCATCCTGTCTATGAAAGACTGTGGGTCCTCGGCTGTATCGGTGCCTGTGAAAACTGGAGGCTTCAGCCTCATGAACTCTGATAGCGATACAGTAATCACCTCCGTAGCTGCAGGGGCCACTGGCTGTGCGGTAGGCACCATCGCGGTCTCTGGAACTGGTGGAGCTATCTCTGGTCGCTGCGCTCGAAGCGTCTCAACTAGCGATCCTATCATCTGGCGCATCTCCTGCATACCAGCCCCTAACGATGCGATCTGCTCTGTCACGGCAGGAACAGCCTGCTCGGGTACAACCGGCGTACTGCCCGGATCAGTCCTCGTCTCAGACGAGTCAACACGAATCTCGGCCCTCGCGGCCGCTCTCTGTGCCCTCGTAGTCTTAGGCGGCATATTGGCTGAAAGAAAATTTGGATTCGATAAGAACACGGAAATCGAATCACAAGAATATAAGGAGGAATCAAATCAACAAGTCCTAAGGTCACGTAAGCGGAGTACCGTGTCGTGAGTATGCCGCGGAACATACGCACGCTACGCTACCCTGCTGCAGCTACCTACTCCATCATACCAGGGTCATCCTAAACTCCGAAGGTAAAACCTATGCTCTGATACCAACTTTGTCACGACCCGAGAATTCGACTCGTGACCGGCACTTAACCACGCAACGTCTACAGGCGTAACGCAGCTAAGTAAGCCGAACCCAGAAATCAAAACCAATAAATATAGAGTGATTTTAAAACATTTGTAAAAGCAATAGTAAATGTCTGAAAAACTTCCATTTATTTAGTAGAAATCCGTTTCAAGTTCAAAAGTTATGAGTTTTATAATTTTGGTAACATTTCCTCTTTAAAACATTAGCCCCGAAAGTCGGGTAAAAGTAAGGTGTGGCGGAAATAACAAGTGACGAGAATAAAGCATCACAATATGATATACGACGCCGTAGCGAAGAATACACAGTAAAACAAGGACAATATCATAAAAGATAAGACTGCATAAAGTAACGTCGGCTCACATGCGAGCTCGACACCAGAATATAAAATCATACATATCGTCCTCACAACTGTCTCTAAGTCAATACATAAGGTAGATGGAGAGTACTAGATACATCAATATACAACTGAAAGATAACAGATACCGTACAAAACCCACCTAAACAGCAAAAGGGCTATCTCTGCTCAAAAGGGGTATCTGTGCCAAAAGATGAGGAAACAGCCAGCCGTGACTACTCCCAAGGGCAACCTGCAAACACTGTGGCACAACGGGGGTGAGTTGCCAACTCGTGAATAGAGATAACATATAAAGGTGATCGCAGGCATGCACATATAGCGTGGCTCTACTAATGCCAGCAGATGATATCAATGCATGTCAACAGTGGATACAGTAGTAATGCATGTACTCTAACAGGTAAATGCCACAGGATGAGATGTATAGTAATCAATACTGAGTATGGGATAAATAATATCTACATGGACTATGTCAACATGGAAAGCAATGATCGGTGCCTCAAACTGCACCCAAATCCCACATATACTCAGGCGCCGGCACACCCATCGGCCCTCAAATCCTGTATATCTCGGAGGAATCACGAGTGCCCAACATCGGCACCTAAAACATCATAAAATACCCGTGTCCAGCATCGACACGTAAATCCTCAAATATCGGGCGCCGTCAATCTGGACCGGCCCCACGGGGTCCGTCTGCGGTATCGGCCCTCGGCCCCGGCAGCACGGTCATCCCGCATCCATCACTCGACTCTGGTCAGTATCCTCCGGACAACTGCCAGGTCCAACCAATCACCGGTAGGTACTCGCCCGCCTCCAGGCTCAATCGGCAAATCCCATCGATCGTCTCGCCGAGGGGAACCATACCGGGCCCACCACGAACCCGCAAACGGAACATCCACTCCTCGAATCGGGTTTCAAGCACACGTCTCAGCACCGAGAAAACGCGTGGTGGACACACCAAATTATCATATCACGAGGTACCGGGTTTTCAAAATAGCGTATCTTTCCTTAAATAATTCCACGGTCCTCAAAACAGAAATCACATGAAAATCCAATACCAATAGTAAAATCCAATGTGAGGTACAATATACATCAATCCATGGTATGGGTATAAGGGGAAAACCGCTTTTTAAAGTAGTTTCATTTCCGGTTTTAAAAGATGTCATGCGGCTCCCAATATACATGAAAATCATATCAATCACATGTAAGATGAACTACAGCAATAATACAACAGTATAATCATGGCAGTTCTACAGTGAGTGTGGCATGGCAATTACTAACGGTGTGTGTGTAGCATGTAAATAGTGCTCGTGCAACATAAACCGTTAGTAATAGTGTGGTGTTCTATCAGTTCTAGCATATATCAATAATACATAGCAGGGAAATGCAATATGAGATGGCAGTCCATAGGTAAATACAATATGTAATACTGAGATCCTATCAGCCCTGACGCATAACGCCATGCGGGCGATATCCCCGTAGATGTGAAATCTACTCACCGTGTCTCGCGCTAAGTGTATCCAACCACTTGCTTGCCCTTCTTCGCAGCGTCCGTCTCACTGGCCTGCGAACCTAGAATCACATACACATATCACATATAAGCTTAAGTCACAAAACGCGACATTATAATCCAACGAGAAACCTGTGTCGCAAACCAATCGCGCGTGTGCGCGATACGCTAAAACGTGTACTCACGCGCCACAAAACTACCCCGACGCGCCGCGATACGCAGAACCCAAACCTACTCACGTATCACGCGTGTCGCGAAGGTTTAGAAAAACGGCAAAACAGGTATTTGGTCCCAGATTTTCCTACAGAATTGATCTTAAAAATATATATATACCAAAACACTACCCACAGTAGCAGACACCCACTGGACCAAACCCCAACCCAAACCCTACCCATCTGGCCGCAATTGGCGGCCAGAATGAGGAAATTGGCGGCCTACTGTAGCTGTATGGGGGTCGGGTTTCACCTGGTGCATCATCTCTACTCCACTACACTACAGTCTTCCCAAAATCAATCTGCACTCACCGAGTTGATAGCAGTTCCAGAAAACTCACATTTTGCCCAAATACGATATTTGCATCAAACATGAAACTGGTGGTATTTTAGTGTAATCGGGGTTCGACTAAGTTACAATGGCCTCAACAGACCACAATCATCCTACTGGAACTAATCTACACCTCACTAGCACAAAGTTCACACTAAACACCCCATATCGCACTAAAACGCACCAATATCCAATAACCGATGCAAAACTACACTAACTAGGCAAACTAGTGAAGTAAGATAGGAAATATACCTCACTCTCGACCCTAGGGAGCTGCAGGAAGGAGAAGAAGTGAAGGGAAGTCGCTGCACAGGGATCTGGGGCTGCTGCTGCTGCTCACTGCCTCTGCTGCTGCTGTTGCTGAATGTTGCTGCTGCTGCTTGTGCTTCTGCTGCTGCTTCTGTTGCTTTTGCTGCTGCTTGAAGAGGTAAGTGTGTGTGTGAGTGTGTTGGTGTGTTGTGAGAGTGTGAGAGAAAAACACAAAAAGAAATGAGAGGCTACCTCAATCATCACACACAAAAGTCACCCCTCACTCTCTCTCACCTCATTAATGGCAAGCATGGCTTGAGCCATGATGCCCTCTCCCTCTCTCTCACAAGTCAACACTTAACCCTAAAATTCAAATTAAAGTAATCTTTTAGTTTAACTAATTAATTAAACCCATTTAAGAATCCAAAAGAATTAATCCTACAATTAACCCACCATGGTTAATAATTATGGTATTTCCTTGATTTAAAAACCCTAGTTTACATGCACATGTGTGTGCAAGCCTAGGAAAATTTTGGAAAAATGTTTATTAAATTAGGAAAAATATTTAAAACACAGTTTGGTAAACTTTTTATTAAAAATCATTATTTAATTATAATTATACACTAACCCTTATCCTAAGGTGTTACACTTCTGTCGATTTTTCAAAATTTGGAATTTTGGCGATTAAAAATATGCAGAAAATCGTGCAGGGTTTTCTATAGAGCCCCAAGAAATTTGAAGCTCCAATTCCCTTAAAGCGCCGCGGAACTGCGTCCCAAACCCTAGTTTGGTCGCAGTTCCGCCGCCGTTTTGGGGTATTATGGGCTCTGGTTTCTTGTGCTTCTCTATGGTTAAATATGGCACTTTCTTGGTGTTTTTAATGATACTCAAGCTGTTCAGGTCTCTGGAATTTGTGGGTGTTCGATAAATCGATCGAAATGTTTAATGTTGTTTAAATCTTGATGATATGTGATGCAATTGTTAGAATCCGGAATAATTAGTTTTGTGAAAACTAGTTTGTATATTGTAAATCTAGCCGTTTAGTCTCGTTTGATCGATTGTCGCGGAGTTTTGATTCGGATCAAAACTCCGTCGCAATTGCGTATAGTACGCGATCATTTAGTCGGGAATCTTGTTGAATTATCCGACAGTTTATTGAAAAGAGTTTTCAATTTGAGACTAAAATGCAAGGTTTATAAGTTAGGCATGAAATCCGAAATATGAGATATTCCGGGTTTATGATGATTAAGGAAATACGGATTCTAATTACTGTAGTTTTTCATTTCTTTTCTGTGACCGTAAATGTAATAAGTTGGGTATCCCAAATCTCGTTGCTAGATGTCAACGGAATTTGGGGTACGCGTATTTACTTACGTTGATAACATGTGATGTTATGTCTTGTTGTAATATGATTTATTGGATCGTCGTGATTGAATAGCCGGGGTTTTTGCGTGAGATGATAGTTTTTCATTTTCATTCATGTAAAATCTGTATGTAATATTCTTTTATTGCGACACTTCTAGGTCGAGGATCATGTCACCATTGATGTATATTATTTACTTTTCCATAGTAGGATAGACCCATGGCGAGGAGCACAAGTAACCGGGTTCTAGAGTCCAGTGGGAGACCATCTCGAGGAGTCGAGACCGGATCTCCTAATTTCACGACCCGAAAGTACGGAACATGACCGGCACTTAAACTACGAAACGTCTCGAGGCGTACGTAATCTAAGTAAGCCGAAAACCGAGAAATCCAAACTAAGAAAAGTGGAGTGAAGGAAAACCATTTTAAATCAAGTAGTTTGCAACATATGCCGAAATATGCATTTCAAAATCACAAGTCTTTTCTAAAAATTTCGGCAGAGTTTCCTTTGTAAAAACTGACCCCAAACGGGTACAAAACCTGATAAAGCATATATAATGAAAAATGTATCCCCAAGCGGGAGCTAGCTCTTCGTCAATCGACGGTTACAAACACGCAAGCAATATAATATACAACGCCGAAAGACGAGGATCACAACAGAAGAGGAAACTCAAAACAACATGAAATCTGAGGAAATATAACGCGCGACTCTAAGGTCGAAAGAATAAACATCACTTGTCTCTATCTCAAATAAATACATGTTTGGTTGATGGAACTTCTAGATACAACTGAATAATAATATACAAAATATACTGATGGCCACGATACAAGTGAACCCACCTACTAGCAAATCACCCGGAAATGGAAGTAGTGCCAGCAAAGCCGTAATGAAACCTGTACGGCAAAACCTGCAAGAAACTGTGGCACAACGGGGGTGAGTTGCCAACTCGTGAGTAGAAAAACATCTACGAACAGAAATCGCATGAACAACGCAATCCTAGGTCATATGATCATAATATATACTCAAATATATAACCAGAAGCCTATAATGATGGCTAAGGTGTACATCTAAACAATTGTAACACCAAGTGCTCGTGTCAGTGCCTCAGGTAACAATATATCGTATGGATGAGGTATGAATGCATGAAAACAGTATACATGCAAATGAAGAAACAGCCAGGCTCATCGTCAACAACACGAGCTTCTGGGTAAAATCACCGGTAGGCAGTCCATCCCCTGCCAGGCTCATCGTCAACAACACGAGCTTCTTGTCCCAGGGTACCTTACCGGGTCCACCATGTACCCGAAACGGTTCATCCAACTCCTCGAATCGGGTCTCAAAATCCATCAGCAAACTCATGGTGGACGACCCATACATCATGGGAAAACCGCACTTTTTATTTAAAAAGAGAGAGAAGAAGTTTGTATATGTTTTGCGGTTTCCCCCCAAATCCAGAAAATTTCATGGAAATCTGAATCCAAAACCTCAATAGCACGTAAAATAGTGAATATACGCATCAGAATCCATGAATGCAGCATTACAATGAATAACAATATGCATGAAGTGACAAGTAATAACTACAATGTCTAAACAGGCATATAAGGCAAGTACACCAATATCATGTCAAAACTACTAGCTAACAAGCTAAGTCAAGCAATAATATTCTCTAAGTGTACGTGACATGGCAATTACCGATGAAGATGTGTGTGAGCTGGCAAGTAAGTGTACGTGGTATATACGCATCATCGGTATTAGTGCTGGTGTCCTAACAGTATAATATCAACAATGGCATATGAAATCACAATATGAGTATGCGATGCGGAGCGAACAACAATAGTGTGCGGGAGCTGAATACTAAACACAATGATGGCTAAACTGCATTTAATATCATATGAGTCATACAGCTACACTAAACTATAGGGCTGAGCTAACAGGCTAACTGAAGGTAAAGAAACCACCTAACATCTGAGTCGATACACACACACACACAGATATATATATATATATATTAGTCGGTGATCCCGCCTCGATAATATCACATCCGATACCATATCTATAATCAGATATTCCCAGGTCAAGAGTGCGGATCTATCATCGATATATAGCTTGTACGTAAATCCGTCGTACGACATCCCAAATCTGGGTACGGGTCAATATCATATTCATCATATTATTCATCTGGTATCCTCTTTATCAAAGATCATAATCTGGCGTACTGATTTACGTCTAGTACAATACTAATATCATCAATATAATCATGATCTGACTACTGATCGACAGTCTCGTACAAACCGATATCATCAGCACATATCATCATAAAGAAGTATACATCGCCCAATGCGGCCTATTATAAACATCCTAGCATATCATATCTCATATCATGATCACATGTCGACCATTTTATTTATATCACTATTCACATGGTATCGTCGTCCAAAAATCCGCTATAACGTCATGACGTATCTCAAATACGAATTCTGCCATATCACCGATCTCACGGTCTCAAATCACATCTCATCGACTCACCTCAAATCCCAAATACTAACCTCAAATTCAGTATATGAACACATAGTCCCATACCCATGTGAACACATAAATATATATTCCCATATAAGCACATATGAAAGAAGAATGTATGCAAGTATGGGTGTGTGTGTATGTGTGGTGCAACCACTACTCTAGGGTTTCGCAACACTAAACCAATCCAATTACACCAAATATCCATCTTTATCATCAATAATCTCAAACAATATATAATCAATACATGTGTGTATACGTATTCGTATACATCACCACGAACTGCGGGAGTGCTATACGCCATCCACCCGACTTCTCCCCGTAGATATAAATCTACTCACCTTGCTTTATGTGTGCCGATGCCGATGTCGCCATATTTATCTTCAACGCCTCGACGTCATGTGGGGTACCTACAAGGATATCACAAACGCTAAAGCACATGAAAATCACATCGGAAACCAAAACGGCACACGCTACGCCTATAGGTAAAAACCTATAGCCTCGCATGCAAACACGATCAATAACTCTTTGCCGTTGACATTCAAACTGTTGGAGATAGTGCCCTCAGAGTCAATTATTGGATCACAGGCACGTGATTGCAATGATTGAGGGAGGACCTATCCCGGTAGGACAGTCTTACTCGAGATGATAGTATGCTATCTGGTTTAGCTTTATCATCGTGTACAGCTTTAGGTGACCTGACATGTCGCTATTGCACGTTGATAGAGCCCCTAGGATTCTTGCTTGACTGCCAGCAGTATGAGGGCGATCATATAAGTGAGAGCTGGAGTCTATAAGCACATCCTTAAAAGGTCCCTAGTCGTGGGAGTTTCGAGACAGGGCATCGATTCTCCAGAGTAGACTATTGTATACAGTCGAGACCCCGACGAGGGGCGGTGGCCGGTCTCACAAGCCACTGGTGTCAGTTGGTTCACCTAAGATGTATACAGGTGCTCATTGGGTTATGAGTACACCGGACAGGACTCGCCGGGAACCTGCTAGTTGGGATTATACTTGACGTCAGATAGCAGTTCCCTGGTGACATGTGTACAGGTTAGTTCATCGACCTGGGGATCGTCATTTGTCTCGTGTGAGTTCCCACTGTACTTTGATTACTACCCTACCACGGCTCAAAGGAGTCGTGCAAACAGGTTTTAGTTGGGTACAGTCCCGAGCTACATGGAGGCAGTGAGCGGATCTTCAGGGGTTCGTCTCTCCCGGTATTAGGGGTGAGGTCGCGCTGTGTCTAGGAGAGCCATTACACGAAGACCTTGGCCAAGGCAGGAGATTTACTGGTAGGTATTCCAGTAGTATCTCAGGGTGTTCTGGGCTACACTCCGACACGACTTGTACCGCTTTTGGGGGTCTGACTTTTACCAACCCCCTAGGCCCGACATGCGATGCTCATAGACGAACGGACCGGACTGTACGGATATTGTCACTGACAGGCTCAGTAGGGTGTCAGGATGAGTTCGCTCATCGACGTCCCTTTAGGTCAATAGCTGGTGGCCCGTCACGTATTGGCTTATACCTCTGACGTGCTAGTGGTTAAATCCACAGCCATAGTATTGACGAGTCTTTAGAGTCCACCACACTTTCAGTTACTCAAGCTTTCGGGCAAAACGCTGTAGAGGCCGTATGGAGATATGCCAGGGTCCGATCAGATACGTGCGGTATTGCACGGATCAGGATCGGACAGTTTGTACTAGTGGCCGTATGGTTATATGGCAGGGTTTGATCAGATACGTGCGGTATTGCACGGATCAGGATCGAACGGATATTACTAGCCGGCTTTGGTTTAAGCCGGTCCTAGTTTAGTACAGTGTAGATTTTGTCTCTTTGCATTTGTATCCGGACGGAATACAGATGCGGGTGTGTATGCACAGTATCGGGGTTTTCCTGTAATTTATTACGGGACCAGTTTTCTGGAGTTGCCAGTTTGCATTCCGTTCCGGCCGGTTTTTCTTTGTTCTTTCCCGGCCGGACTTTTCCGATGGAGGGTGTTATTTGCAAGTTTGCAAATAACACTTTGTGGAGGACTTATTTGCATAAGGTTTGATATGATAAGCATCTTTGCTTTTCATGCATTAATGAGATTTGATTAGATTAGAAATGGATTTGATTTGGATGTGAATTTGTGATCATGATGTTTTGTTTATGGTCACCTTTCTACTTTTACTACCATGACTCTCCTTCTTGGTTTTTATGATGGTTGATTCCTTTTTTCCTCCACCATGGTTTTTCTAAGTGAGAAGAAGAAAAGAGAAGAAGAGAGCTTCATCTTCATCTTTGAGAGAGTAGCATTCTTGATCTCATTTTTGATGCTAGAAAAATGCAAGCACCATTTTTCTTACCTTGTTTTCTCCATCATCCACAAATGGCAACAAACCCCAAAAGAGACTATGATTCTACACTACACTTCCTACAGCAAATCTTGGACGCGTCGATTCGCCAGCTTCGCGCCCGAGTTGCCTCGGTATTGAGGTGGGAGCCCGTAAAAGATACAGGCGATGTGGTGCCCCTTCCGGCGAGGAGGCGACGACCGGAGATCCCGCGAGGAGATCGGAGTGGAGATGAAGACCGGAGGACTCGGATCAGTCGGTATATCTCTAACCCATCCTCTTGTTAGCTTAGACTAGTTTAATGGCACGATCCGGGGTTTAGTGCGCGGTGGTGCCGGTTTGCTAAGTCCGCAAAAATTAAAGTTTATCACCGTTTCCGCGTTTGGCCGTCGGATTGACGGCCGGGGCGCCGCCGTGCACTTACAGTGGTATCAGAGCCTTGCCATTAACTTCGTCTAGCTTTCGTTTGATGTGTTTTTGCTTTTCCGATCGACCAAAACTCCAAAATCTACATTTTTGTTAGCATCAGTTTCTGTTGAAATATTTTGGTCTCGAAAAATTTTTCAGGTTGTAAAATATTGATGTACTGGAAAATCTAAGAACTCTGTAAAATTTCGATGAAGTGAATCCACAGTGGGAGCGCGGAACCGCCGCACATACCCCCATTCCGCCGCTCTTCCGCCGCACAATGTGGAGATCACTGCACCAATTTTTTACAGAGGCTTTCTGGGCTTAAAATATGGGTTTTGGAATATTAAAATTGGGCCCAGGTTTTCTGTGAGTGCTACAGTTTTGATTGGGGGCCCACTTGTTAATTTTTGGTCAATCGGAAAATTTTAAACACATTTTTCACAGTATTTACATTATATCTGCAACCGTGAATGTCACTCGATCGGTAAATCCGGTCTAACTGCTATAGCCCGGTTAGACGGATTTGCGAACGTGATTTTCACGTTGATGTTTTGTGTTTATGCTGTGATGTTGCGGATCGGTCGTGGGGGATAGCCTGGATGCAATACTAGTACTGTGCTGTTGTATTATGTACATTTGATATTGCGGGGCGAGCGTCCGATATGTAGACTGCCGTCACTGCCAGTTTGTATTATTATTTTGGGGTACGACCTGGTTGCGGTCGATGTACCCGGTGTATGTATATTTTACATTCTGTACTAGGATTACCCCGTGGAGGAGTGCACAGATAGCCGGGTTCTAGAAGGCAACAAGCCCGCATCTCATGGCATTGAGACGGAGGGGGCTTCACTCTGGGATTGGCGGGCTATTCGCCGCACTCGTAGGGGGTATAGGTTGACCCAGGAGGGGTGCCCAAGTTGCCGGATTCCGTGGAGTGCTGGGTGGTCCATTCACGGAGCTGAAGGGGGCTGCCTCGCTTCAGGTTTTGGCGGGTGACTTGCCGCGCCCGTAGGGGTCTAGGTTTTCATTGCACAGGCTATCCACACGACCAGGGGAACGTCGGGTTTCAGTAGTGGCTCTATGAAACCCGGGGATCCCAGATATCTGTATTTTTCTGTGATGCTGTACATTTCTGTGATGTTGCATTTCTTTTCACGCCTTGAGCAAAATATAATATATTGGTATATATATTAGTAGATGTTGTATATGTTTTTCATCCGCGCTAGTCCAGTCCCCGCTCTGTCGTTAGTAAGCTAACCTAACGGGTGATGACGGGACCCAGTGGCGAATGCGGATGGCATATACGTACGTCAGTATATTTTCGTTCTTTGTGGTGTGATCAATTGATGGGACTGCATTGATTCGGATCAATGCAAGATAAACAAACCTATTCTGATGTTGTTGGAACACTTTTCAAAAAGCTGTTATTGCAAGGACGTTCACTTTTGTTTTGCATCGTGGTATTCATTTGGAATATCCTGCTCCTCAGTCGACGAGGCAAGGGCCGAGATCCCTTCACCGGGAGTGACCCCTTGGACAGAAGTTTGCGTCAGGGCATTAACTTCACTATAGCCGATTACTTTTGCTTTGCACCGTGGTATTCAGTTGGAATATCCTGCACCTCATTCTACGGGGAAAGAGCCGAGAACCCTTCACCGGGAGTGACCTCTTTAGTAAAGGTTTTCGTCACTATATTTTCTAAAAAGCTATCCGTTCCTTCAACGATATCAAGTTCATTACGTTAAAGGTTTTCGCCAGAAACCATTCGTAGCTCTCCGTCGTTTCAGATGGGTAGCACGTAGTATTCATGCTATGTTTGTTGACCTTCGTCAAGGCATAGTGCATGGTAGCTGCTTGTTGCCTTTCTGCTGCATAGATAGATGTGTTGGTTTGGGACAGTCGTATAGCCTTGTTGACCTTCGTCAAGGGCTTGTACGGGTGGGTTCAAATTAACCTGGACAATGACGGGTGGAACTTGACATGTGACTTATGATTTGTTGACCTTCGTCAAGGTCATAAGAGTATTGGGCAGAAATCACATCGGGAGTTTCAAAAGAACTGAAACTTGCCAGATATGCGCATACCTTCTGGAGTGTGATACCGTGAGCGGATTCCGTCACGTTATCATGCGATGATAGTTGGATCCCGATTCCCACTGATGAGTTGGTTTTCTCCTCGGGTGACCCCGACTAATTCTTCTTTCAGGTTTGGAGGAGAATTTGAGGTACAGTGGGAGGTTTCCAGATTAGATAAATTGGTAACCATTCTGATCTAGGTTAGAGTGCACGCTGAGTGTTTCTTTTCTCTCTCTCTCTGGCAGCGACCATTGACCCGACCCTAGACTATGACTCAGTGACCAAGTTGACCGAACCTTCTTAACACTGGCTTTTGGATTGTCAGAGTTGCAGACCTCATTGTCACTCCTACTCTTACCCTTTTCTCCAGGACACCCCGCATTTCTGTGAACGTCCACTTCTATTGGACAAAACCATCGTATGGTTAGATACGAACTCGAAGGAATTCGAGGATGGTTTCCGGTTCTGGAGAAAACGGATAGGATTATTCAGTTGTCTTTTCCCTTTTACCTTCTCTCAAGTTGTGAGTACTCCTTGGTTTGGGAGATAGTACACCTATTACGCAAATTGGATAGTCTTCTTCCAAACCATAGGCTGGTGCCGACCGGTAGGGAATGAGAAAAACCAGTTAGCCTAAACGGTGTACAGAAGGTATTAAGATTAAGACAAAGTAAGGGATTAGTAAGAGGGCAAAGTAAATTGCGACTGATATTCACGACCAAACCAAGTATTTCTTCGCCAATCCTAAATCACCTTTGTATTTCTCCAGGACACTCCGTATCACTACGAAGATCCACAGTTTATTGGATACTCCATCGTATGGTTATATACGAACTTGAAAGGAACTTGTTCCAGTTCGGGGATGGATTCTGGTCCAGGAGAAATAGGAATAAGGTTTATTCGGTTGTCTTTTATCTTCACCTTCTCTCGCATTGCGAGTGCTCCTAGGACTAGGACAGTACACCCATTATGCTTATTGGATAGTCTTCTTCCAAACCATAGGCTGGTGCCGAACGGTAGGGAAGGAAGAAAACTAATTGGCCTAAAGGGGTGTGCAGAAGGTAATGACTAAAGACATATAAAGGGATTTGGAGAGGTGGCAAAGAATTATACGGTTATAGTTGTGAATCTGGATAATGGTAGAGGCATTACTAGGAATACCAGGATACCCCATCGAAACATTTCAATGTTTCAGTTCAACTGTGTACTGTTAAAAGAAAACTAATTTCCCGATTAAACACTTGCTCCAGGGTATGCATTTACCAGGATGATTCTCACATCTGTATGGTTTTACAGATGATGAGTGGGAGTAAGTTATTAGGAATAGGGTGATCATCCTCATTATATCGGGATTCGTTGTAATCAGTGATATTTGAGGAGATCATCTGGGCTGTTTGCCGGTCGGCAAATGTTTGGTTTTGAATATCCGCTGTTGTGCACCAATTTCAAATTAATATATCTGTACGTCTATTTTCATAGAGTGAGATATACCTTTTGATATTATGTTGATGACATTTACCTATATCAGTGGATGGTTAGGTAAGGAGCATCAAACAGCGGTGTAATTCTTCTTAAGCATAAGTACAGTTTTCAACCTACAACACACAGTGAAAGAGTTGTTAGACTCAGCGGACTTATACAGAGTATTGTATGTTGTCCAGTGTCCATTAGGACAGAGGGGTTGGTCCTCATACTATTTTCTGTTTACTTTTAACTTCTCTAGTTCTTAGACATGTGTTTCGTAGAAACACAGGGTCTAAGTTTTGAGGAGTTATAGGTATTTGAATAGAGTAGAGAACCAGGTGTAGCAAGTATCGGGATTCTTCAAAGTGATCGAAGATGTAGATACTTGTGTATGGTATTCAGTTGATAGTAATGATAAAGAGAAATTGCTTCTCTTTCAGGTTACTCATAATTGGAAGCATTCCTAAATTGAGTAACGCTGATCGGCCTCTCTCCATTTAGTTGACATGCACTGGAGACAGCTGCATGATTTGAATCTGGTCAAATTAAATCAGTGCCTCTGGTTCTATATTGGATATAGAACAGTTCATATCTTAACGATGTTAAGGTACGGGGAGTTGTCCGGCTTATGATTAAAACCAGACACTGGACAACTCAAGGCACGTTTCTGTAATGGCAGTTTGTGGGTTGACCCAGGCTATGACGAGGGTTGATTTTCTACCATCTGGCAGATCAATAGAAATATTGTTCTAGACTCGCCACAGTTTTATTAAAAATGGATTTTTTCAAAAACAGTAGTGGGAGTATGGTAGAACTGGAAGTGATTCCAGAACCGCAAACGATTACTGATGATTTGATAAAGAACCTAAAGATTCAATCTGATTTGACATTCCATTGTCCACTCCGCAGATAAGGTGGGTAACTTCAGGCACCCGAGAGGTACTCCGGTAGCCTCAAGGACGGTGACAGGGAAGTTCTTGTTTACCCACACTTGCCATTGCTGTTGTTCCAGGCTGCGAGACCCGGTGGGAGGATGAGTATAGCGTCGTTCTAAACTAGCTTTAGAAGTGCACGTCTATATGACTCTGCCAGAGGGTTGTCGTAGTCAGTGGGAGCAGCGGAAACATTGGTGGACATCAGGCTTATGTCTATTTATAGACTAAAGCAGATGTAGCGGAGATAGATCATCCATTTCTGATGTGACAGTCATAGGTTTGACGTCATCAGAATAGGGGATGGATCTGTTGAGAAGGTAGTAGGAAGTGATATTCCTATACTACGATCGGTTATACTTTGGTCGTCACACAGTGGTTTCTCCACAAAGGACTTGGACATTATATGAGACATACTGGTTACTAGATCTATGGTTTTAGATCTAGATTTGGGTGGTTTCCCAATCAGGGTACTTTGACAGCATTCTAAGAGTATTTAGAATGGACGACTCCTGGCACGGTAGTGTACCTGCAAGTGATGGAGTCACCCTCTCTAAAGGTGTCTTACAGACTAAAAGGGAGAGGGATGTTCATGATTGGCAGATCACTTGCTTAGGCAATTGAGTCAATCATGAGATGTCAAGTACCACACCAGATGTTGTTCTTGCACTAGATGCAATAAGTTGATATTGATCCAATCCTGGAGAAACAGTCGGAAGCAGTTTTAGAACATAAGTGGCTGTTCTAGGGATATGATAACGAAAGCCTCTTTCGGGAGACAATTATCATTCCAGGCTTCCAAGGTGACATGGACGACAAGGAGGTTGTCAGAGTTATAGTTTTCCTTCTGACGAGGGGCAGTATTTTGGACAGGTGGTCCAATGGAATACTGAGGGTGGCATGGCGCGGGATACTGATTAAGTTCAGTTGACGATACAGTCTAAGAAGTTTGGATTTGGAGTTCATTTATGAGCTAGGTCCCATCAGACATCCAGACATTCTAAGACAGGTATTGCTCATTTCGGGAGATGGTTTTTCTCCGCGAACATGAGATATAGAGAGACATAGAAAGAAACACCAGAGCGGATCCACTCACTGAGGCTATTCCTCGAACGCAATAATTTCACAAACGGGTTTTGTGAGACTGACTAGTAGAGGAGTTGGGTGTTCGGTATCACACGGGCTGTGAGTATGCGACATCGCAATAATTAGTCTTGAGTGCAAGTGGGAGATTGTTGGAGATAGTGCCCTCAGAGTCAATTATTGGATCACAGGCACGTGATTGCAATGATTGAGGGTGGACCTATCCCGGTAGGACAGTCTTACTCGAGATGATAGTATACTATCTGGTTTACCTTTATCATCGTGTACAGCTTTAGGTGACCTGACATGTCGCTATTGCACGTTGATAGAGCCCCTAGGATTCTTGCTTGACTGCCAGCAGTATGAGGGCGATCATATAAGTGAGAGCTGGAGTCTATAAGCACATCCTTAAAAGGTCCCTAGTCGTGGGAGTTTCGAGACAGGGCATCGATTCTCCAGAGTAGACTAGTGTATACAGTCGAGACCCCGACGAGGGGCGGTGGCCGGTCTCACAAGCCACTGGTGTCAGTTGGTTCACCTAAGATGTATACAGGTGCTCATTGGGTTATGAGTACACCGGACAGGACTCGCCGGGAACCTGCTAGTTGGGATTATACTTGACGTCAGATAGCAGTTCCCTGGTGACATGTGTACAGGTTAGTTCATCGACCTGGGGATCGTCATTTGTCTCGTGTGAGTTCCCACTGTACTTTGATTACTACCCTACCACGACTCAAAGGAGTCGTGCAAACAGGTTTTAGTTGGGTACAGTCCCGAGCTACATGGAGGCAGTGAGCGGATCTTCAGGGGTTCGTCTCTCCCGGTATTGGGGGTGAGGTCGCGCTGTGTCTAGGAGAGCCATTACACGAAGACCTTGGCCAAGGCAGGAGATTTACTGGTAGGTATTCCAGTAGTATCTCAGGGTGTTCTGGGCTACACTCCGACACGACTTGTACCGCTTTTGGGGGTCTGACTTTTACCAACCCCCTAGGCCCGACATGCGATGCTCATAGACGAACGGACCGGACTGTACGGATATTGTCACCGACAGGCTCAGTAGGGTGTCAGGATGAGTTCGCTCATCGACGTCCCTTTAGGTCAATAGCTGGTGGACCGTCACGTATTGGCTTATACCTCTGACGTGCTAGTGGTTAAATCCACAGCCATAGTATTGACGAGTCTTTAGAGTCCACCACACTTTCAGTTACTCAAGCTTTCGGGCAAAATGCTGTAGAGGCCGTATGGAGATATGGCAGGGTCCGATTAGATACGTGCGGTATTGCACGGATCAGGATCGGACAGTTTGTACTAGTGGCCGTATGGTTATATGGCAGCGTTCGATCAGATACGTGCGGTATTGCACGGATCAGGATCGAACGGATATTACTAGCCGGCTTTGGTTTAAGCCGGTCCTAGTTTAGTACAGTGTAGATTTTGTCTCTTTGCATTTGTATCCGGACGGAATACAGATGCGGGTGTGTATGCACAGTATCGGGGTTTTCCTGTAATTTATTACGGGACCAGTTTTCTGGAGTTGCCAGTTTGCATTCCGTTCCGGCCGGTTTTTCTTTGTTCTTTCCCGGCCGGACTTTTCCGATGGAGGGTGTTATTTGCAAGTTTGCAAATAACACTTTGTGGAGGACTTATTTGCATAAAGTTTGATATGATAAGCATCTTTGCTTTTCATGCATTAATGAGATTTGATTAGATTCGAAATGGATTTGATTTGGATGTGAATTTGTGATCATGATGTTTTGTTTATGGTCACCTTTCTACTTTTACTACCATGACTCTCCTTCTTGGTTTTTATGATGGTTGATTCCTTTTTTCCTCCACCATGGTTTTTCTAAGTGAGAAGAAGAAAAGAGAAGAAGAGAGCTTCATCTTCATCTTTGAGAGAGTAGCATTCTTGATCTCATTTTTGATGCTAGAAAAATGCAAGCACCATTTTTCTTACCTTGTTTTCTCCATCATCCACAAATGGCAACAAACCCCAAAAGAGACTATGATTCTACACTACACTTCCTACAGCAAATCTTGGACGCGTCGATTCGCCAGCTTCGCGCCCGAGTTGCCTCGGTATTGAGGTGGGGGCCCGTAAAAGATACAGGCGATGTGGTGCCCCTTCCGGCGAGGAGGCGACGACCGGAGATCCCGCGAGGAGATCGGAGTGGAGATGAAGACCGGAGGACTCGGATCAGTCGGTATATCTCTAACCCATCCTCTTGTTAGCTTAGACTAGTTTAATGGCATGATCCGGGGTTTAGTGCGCGGTGGTGCCGGTTTGCTAAGTCCACAAAAATTAAAGTTTATCACCGTTTCCGCGTTTGGCCGTCGGATTGACGGCCGGGCCGCCGCCGTGCACTTACAGAAACGCCACCCGACAGAAACGAATCCCAAACACCAAAATCCATGCTAAAACAAGTCATAAACCATGCGCCAACACAAGAAACTACCCCAGATTCTATCCTAGATGGAATCAATCAAAATTGCATATACCAAAGGTCAAGTTTATAGGGTAAAAGGCTACAGAACAAAAACGAGGGGGTTCCAACCTGCTCTGGCCGCAATTTGCGTCCAGAAGGGATAAATTGGCGGCATGGGGAAGGAGATAGGGGCTAGGGTTTTGTGTGGTGGTTCCTTGGTGCCTGCACATCTCACTGTCCAACTAAAATTATTTTAGGAGTTTCGGGGTGAAAGCAGATTTCAAAACACACTCACAGAATTACAGTTTTTCCCGATATCGATTCTATATATCCGTATTCTGGGTTCTAACCTCTAGTTTGGTCTAATGTAACATCACTAACAGGATTTTAAGGTCACTACAAGCCTCAATTTCACTTTACAACTCAATTCAACTCCTAACCCTAACTTGAATTTTCCAAAGTCCATCAATACTCGCAATATCGACATGAAACAAGTATTGATGCACAAGAAATCGAAATATTATACTAGGGGTGCAGAATTTACCTTCTTTGGCAACTAAAGAATTTTATTGAGTTGCTCAAAGTCCTCAAGATCCATTCTTTCTAGGTCCAATGTGTATCTAGTGAGCTTGGGAACATTTTTTGTGAAATGGGAATAGGGTTTTGGAGTTGTATTCATGGTGGATCTAGGCTTGAAGAGGGAGGAGGAAGAGGGAGGTGCAGGAGTAGCAGATCATGAGGGAGAGGGAGAGAGAAAATGAGAAGAGGAATGATGGGGGTCATGATTCAAAAAAGGTTGACTTACTCTTTTCTCTCTCTTCATCATTCCTACCTTTTTCTTTTCTTTTCATTTATTTATTCTCACACAATGGTAACCCTAGGCAACCAACTACCCACAACATGTAAAAAAATATAACAAGTGTGGAAAAATGATATATGCATGTTTTGCACCAAAAATGATAAAAACCCGATTAGCGATTTTTAATCGCGATTAGCACCAAAATAGCATATAATTAATCATAAAAACTTAAAAATGGCAAAATTCCATAAAATACCCTATTTTAGAATTTTCCATAAGTTTTTCCAAAATTCCCCCCATTTATCGGTATTTAATTATACCGAAATATTAAAATATTCATTAAAAATTAATATTAAATTATAAAAATTCCTAAAAATAATATTTTATTTTTTTGAAATGTTACAATCTTCCCCCCTTAAAGAAATTCGGTCCTCGAATTTAAATTTAAACCTCCAAATTCTAAAACATTTCAAATGAAAGTCCAAGTCGTCGGGGCTCTGAAATCATCAATACATAAAACGCATCATAGCGCAATGCATGCGCATGAGTAAGAGCAGATAACTCAAAATCGAAACTCCGTCAAGCGTCCCGCAATCATCGGAGTCAAGGTAAAGACACGAATGCCAAATCCAAAGCAAAACCGATATGATATAAATCAGAACTATACATGTAAATATCAAATCTATACATGTAAATATCTAAAGGAAATGCATGCCAAATCTTTTAAAGTCGCCGTACAATGCGCACAACACTGCACAGTGGCGGACGTCTATCGTAAGAAAATAACCATATACGTATATATCTTTTGTTTAATGTGTACGTTTCGCCGTTCTTGAAAACAATTTAGAAGGGTTTCCTTATTTTAAAACGTTTCGTGTCATATTAGACACGTAGGTAAATACTGAGACTATAGCTCGCTTTTTGGAAATCCTTTCGATAACTATCAATGCATGCAAAATATACTCAGGTACTGTACTCTGATTAGTCCTGCTCAATACAAAAACACATAGCAATACCATAAAACGTACTGCTCCATAAGAAAATCAATCCCCAAAATATGCACATGAATACTACGTGCGTCTGGTGCGCACGGAAATCAAAATCCATATATGTGCCATGCATGTGCACAGAAACAACATCTAAGTGCAACGGGTGTGCACACAACATCTGTCATAGGCAACGTGTGTGCCTGACTGCAAAATCAGGTGCATCTGACATGCACGAAGAATCTCGATTTAGTGCATCTGGTGTGCACCAAAATCGTATCTCATAACATGCGCCCAACATGCGCGAAAACCCAAATCAGGTGCATCCATCATGCACGAAATCATGAAATCCAATATCAAGCGCCGAACATGTGCAAAATCCAATCAGGTGCACAAGGTGCACAAAACAAATATCGAGCACCACAATCGAAATCGAAGTCCAGTGCATCTAAGTGCACAAATGCGTAACCCTGCGCGGCAAGCATATGTGAACTATACTGAGTGCAAAAACTAAATCGTGTGCGTACATATGCACAAAATCAACTCACTGTATGAAACCCATAAAATCATAAACATGAAAAACCAAGGCACGAAAACGATATCAAGTGCAGCAACTGTGAAAAATCGTAAATACTCAATAGGTGCAACTATGGTACATAAAAACAAATATCATGAAACTCAATCATCCAAATTAATCAAGCGAATAGATCGCCCAAAATACCGAAATCAAGTATGGTGGAATAGTTCCGCTCAAGCACATCCTCCAAGAATCTCTGGCCAACTGTCGTGGTCACTCATAGCATGTCTCGTCGACGATCCTGAACTCTGGCCTGCTGGTATGCGTAACATGACCACTCCTGGGTCCAAGTCTTCTCGTAATTTATTCCTGAAAGGTCCTGTCGAGGTCTCTCCCAAATCTCGTCTCTGCCGAACTGTCCGGAAGTCATCGTCCTTTACTATATATGTTTCTTGTTCCGAAACGGCTGCATACTCATCGCGACTCCTTCTGGAAGGTATATCCAAGTACAATGCCTCGGCATGCGTATCGCATCTCTGATGTCGGCGGAGTGGAACGACATCTTATCCAGATCTTGTACGAACCTCTTACTCCACTTTTCTCTAATGTCGACTGCTTCGAACTCGTCTCGTCGTGGCTGCATGGACTGAGCTCCAACGGCTATCCTCGTATCTAGAGTCTCCCAAGAAATGCATCTCACCACCTAGCATCCGAATGAAGTCGAACCATTTGATCGATTCGTCAAAACCTCATAATCCCCCAAGAGCTCAACATCTTGGGTACAGTATAATAGTATCGAATACGTACCACAGCATCGATGGTCCAGCCGTAGAAGGGCAAACCCAAGCCTCACTAATGGCGCCGTGGAACTGCCGCAAACCCTAAGGTTCAAAGTCTTTCACACGGAATTGCCTGCATGTCTTTCCGAATACTTTAAACTTGGAATAATAGGTTTCTGACATTCGATTGTCTCTGTCGACTCTTAACGTCTCCGCGTGAAGTCTTCTCTAGCTGGAATCAATCTATCTGATGACCTTGCATCGGGTAGGCGAACGAACCACATGTCCTAGTCATTCATCCTCGATGACTAGCGACCTTCTATCATCTCTTAGTACAACTCGTACTGCAATAGCTCCAATATATGGGGCGATATCTCGTCGTTCGCTGCAATAACTGGCTCACTCGTCTGCACGCTGAACAGTGCCCCAATCATCATGAATAAGCAATACTTCAACGATCATCAAAAACTGGCTGGCCTCTATCAGTGGCTCAATCCTCTGGTGCTGATCTGCACGTCCGAGTAATCTCATACCGCGATCCATCAAACGCCCGTGGCGCGAAAACACAATAAAAAGACACATCTCTGCAATCGTGTGTAGCCGGAATCATGCTCTGGTCAGACCTCGTTCGCAACGAGCTCGTGCTGACCGCAACTCTAGCCGTAGCTCTCCCTGCCCATAATCGTGGCAGCAAAACCATAACTGGTACCGATGAGGCTAGATCAGAAATGGATATAATGTTAGTTGTATGTATGCCCTAGAGGCCAGTATTGTACAGATGATGTATATTATATTGGATGCTTAGACATATATAGAGATGACTTTCTTGCTCGATATGATAGTATGCTATCTGGTTACTCTTTATCTTAACATGTACACTAGTCTCTTTAAACTGTCTTATAGTTACATGTTGGTAAAGCCCTTAGAATGTGTACTTGACTACCTGGACTATGATGCAGATCATACTAGTGGGGACATGGTAGTCCATAAGTACATCCTTCAAGGTCCCTAGTCGTAGGTGTATCGAGACGGGGTATCGATATACCAGAGTAGACTAGCGTATACGCTTCTCGACCCATGAGATGGGCGATGGATGATCCCATATCCATTGGTGTTTGACATCAGAGATGGTATACGGGTGCTCAGTGGAGACTGGGTACACTGGACGGACTCGCCGAGAACTCCCAGATGGTATTATACCTCACGTCAGATGGGAGTTCTCAGGTGACACTTGTACAGGTTAGTCTGTAGACCCGAGATCGTCATAGAGTCTTGTGTGATTCTCACTGTGCTTTGATCTCCACCTTACCACGTCCATGAGGGCGTGCAAAACGGTGGTCTTTGAGTACAGTCTCGAGTCACATGGAGGCAATGAGCGATAGGAGGGGTTTCGTCTCTCCCGGTATTGGGGGTTGATGTTGCGCTGTGCCCGATTGGCCGTAACAGGGAAGTCCCTGGCCAGGGCTGATCAGAGATTTGCTGGTAAGTGTTACCAGTAGTTTCTCGACCCGTTATGAGCCTCACTTCAGCACGACTTATCGGTTATTGGGGTCTGACGTTTACCACCCCTAGACTTGATATGCGACATATTAGACGAACAGACCGGACTGTATGGTAAGTGTTACTGGTTGGATTCACAGGAGTATGAGCGGGCTAGCTCGTCGATCTTCTGATCGCTCAATACCTGGATGGCCGTTACATTTAGCAGACCGCTTGCGGCTTGTGGGTGCTTGATATGATCATCATCTGCTACCGGCGTATTGACGAGTCTTTAGAGTCCTACACAGAGGTTTCCTGGCTCAAGCGAAACGAAATAGGAGCGCATATGAGATATGTGCGGGACCGAGAATAATGCATGTATGTGATACCGTATTTCATTCTCGCGATGAATGTTTCGATTGGTTGTATGCGATATAACCTAGTTATCGAATCATTGATTCGATAAATCGATACATTGTATACTAGTCGGTTATGTGCGACATGACCGGATCATTGAATCAAGTGTTGATTTAATGATTTAATGTATAATTATATATTTGATATATTAATTTGCATTAACTAGTATTGGTTCATTTTAAAAGGATTTTCTCACTTGAAGTGCACATTGTATATGTGATATGCTTTAGTGTGCACTTGATTGTATCATGTTTGATGATACATACTTACTTGGGTTTGTGCAAAGAATTAAACCATGGTTATGATAATGGTTAGGGTTTTGAGTTATTCATCTATTTATTTATCCATTCTTTATTTATTTAAATAGATAAAAGAAAAGAAAATGGTTTCTTTTTATCATGAAGCTTGTTGAAGCTTCATGAAGCTTTGACTAAAGAGACCATTTTGTCTTCATGCTTAACCCTAACCGTTCCCACTTACCATGGTCTATTCTCTACACTTAACCTTAGTTAGGATATGATAAGTATTGATTTCTTTTCTATTATGAAAATACTTTAATCATATTCTTTCTTCTTCTTCATCATCTTCTTCTTCAAGAAAAGCTTAAGTCCATCAATGGCAACTTGAGCAAAAGTGAGAGAAATCCAATTCTAAAGTGAACCCACCTCCTATTTCTTCACCCTCTACCTCTTGCCAAGTAGTATAGGGTGTTTTATTCACAAGTTTCACGACTTGGTGAAGTTGGAGTTTGAACTTGTGATGCCTCGACGTAGATCATCTTCGGCACGAAGCCGATGACCTAGTCCGCCCAATTCTCCGATGAAGACGACGTTTGAGTTCGGGATTCGAGATGGACAGCGAGAGGACGACTACATGGAGCTAAGGAAGTGGATAACCGGATCTACAAAGGTTGTAGCTTCTCACTTATAGTTAAGTCGTTAACTAGTTTAATGTTTCGCCTAGAATTCTAGTCGACGGTCCGTATTAGGGTTTCTCGGCACCCATAAAATTTGAAATTGGCATGGTTGATGCCTTGTGAGACTTCATTAGCATGCCTAGGAACCCTACAGTGGTATCAGAGCCTAGCTAGAGCCTTAGGCGAAGTCCAGACGACGTTTGAAGTCCGATCGAACCAAAACCCTAACCCGAAAACGGCTCTCTGTACAATTTTTAAAAACTGGGTTTTTTCCAAATTAAAAATAAGCAGAAAATTCAGCAGGAATTTCTAAGAGTTACTGTGAAATTCGACAACCCAATTCCAACAACCCACCGCGGAACCGCGGCAGAAGCATGGATTCTGCGGCTGTTCCGTGGCCGTATGGTCACAATGCCCTATAATTTTTGCACAGTAATTCCTCTTTTCTGATGCTGGATTTTCTGGGAATTTTTAAATATCACTCAAGAGTTGAGTTTTCTGGGTTATATTAGGGACTCGGTATTTCGATCGGATTATCAAACTTTGTCTATGTGTTTTCCGGATATTTTTGAATATGTTAAAAAGTTCGACCGGATATAAATACCCACTTTTTCCCCTGTCGGGAAATTTCCAAGTGTTGGATCTTTCCGTGGTTTAAAGACGTTCTGAGTAGTGCAAGTAACGCGATGGTCCCTCTAGAAGACAACAAACCTTAACTCGATTATGTGACCGTCTTGAACTGCCCTTTGAACCTTCGGGTTTGGGGCAGTACGGCATGCCACATGTGAGGCGTTGGCTTGACCCTTCTACGGCTGGACCGTTGGTACTGAGGTATGAAGCGAATGTCTTTGAACCTATTTCTTGTGTTGAACGGTTTCGGGAAAACTTGGGTGTTCAAATGTTCGATCGGAAAGTTTAATATTTTCTATTTATCCGGAATGGGATACAATAATTGGAATTCACAAACAGTTATGAGATAACTGGATGAATGTTATAAATCTAGCGGTTTAGTCTCACTTGATATTGAAAAGAGTTTTCGATAATGGGACTAAAATGCGGGGTTTATAACTGTTAGGCATGTGATGTCTAAGTATTTCATTTGATTAGGCATGCGATGTCTAAAGAGGTTGCGGATTCCAACTGTTGTAGTTTTACACTTTCTTTTCTGTGACCGTAAGTGTAATATGTGATATCGCCGGTTTCGTTGCTATATGTCAACGACAATTGGGATGCCCATATTTACTTACGTTGATGACATGTGATGTTATGTGTTGCTGGATATGTTATATTGGATCGTCGTGTTTGAATAGCCGGGGGTTTTTATGTGAGATGAGTGTTTTTCATTTTCATTCATGTAAAAATTTGTATGTAATATTCTTTTATTGGGGCACTTCCAGGTTGCGGAAATCGTCACCTTTTGTAAATTATTTACTTTTCCGCATTAGGATAGACCCAAGGAGGGGAGCACAAGTAACCGGGTTCTGGGGTCCAGTGGGAGACCAACTCGAGGAGTCGAGTCCGGGTCTCCTAACCCTAGAATTGGTAGGGTTGCTTGCCGCTCTCGTAGGGGTCTAGGGGTGTGGGTTTGGCTATTCATCGCGACCGTGGAATCCGTGTTTTATACTGGCTCGTATTAAAAACACGGACGTCCTAGTATATGCAATATTTCATATGTTTCTTCTGCTGCGATATCTGTGATGCTCTGTAATAGATACTATATATAGTATATATGATATATTATATAGACGTTACTTATGTTTTGCACCCGCACTAGCCCTACCCTGCTCTGTCGTTAGTTACCTAACCTAACGGTGCACGAGGGGACATCGAGGCGAATGCGGATGGCATAAGTGTACGTCATATCTATCTGTGATGTTTAGGTATTTAAATGATGGGACTTCATTAATGTGATTAATGAAAGAAAAGAAACCTAAGATGTTGTAGAATCAAATTTTAAATAAAACAGGTAGCTACAGTTCTTGCTTTGCACAGCGGTATATGTGATATATCCTACACCTTATTCGATGAGGAAAGGACCGAGATCCCTTCACCGGGAGTGACTCCTTTAGCAATAACTGGCAGATGCTACACACTCGGTTTGTTTTTGATAGCTTCTATAGTTTCTGCTTTGCACAGTGATATATATGATATATCCCGCACCTCATTCGACGAGGAAAGGGCCGACGATCCCTTCACCGGGAGTGACCCCTTTAGCAAAACTAGAAAAGCCTCAAAATCACTTCATTTCAAAACTTCATTTTATTCTACAACGATATCAAGTTCATTACGCAATAGGTTTTCAGAAAAACCTGTCGTTGCCCTTCGTCATTTCAGATAAGAACTGTTTAGTATTCGTGCTGTGTTTGTTGGCCTTTGTCAAGGCGTAGTGTGCGGTAGCTGAATAGTGATTATCTGCTTGTGCATGTGATGCAGATTGTTTCAGGGTAGTCGTACGACCTTGTTGGCCTTTGTCAAGGGTCGTGCGGGTGGGTTTGATTCAATCAAGAAATGACGGGTTGAACTTGACTAGCATGCTATGATTTGTTGGCCTTTTCAAGGTCATAGGGCGCTAGGGGCAAAATATTATCGGGAATTTCAAGTGTTGAAATTTGCAATGAGATTGCATACCTTCTATGAGATAGTTGGATCCCGATACCCACTGCGAGTAAGAGTTACTCCTGGGAGAGTTTTACACATTACAATTAGCCGATCAAGTAGGTGTCTAGAAAGGTGTCAACGGGGTTACGCCTCTGGGAAAACGAGGTTTTACATTAATTAGGTTCGTGCGAAAGAACGGGGGACCTCCCTCAAAGTACCGACACTGGCCTGGCTGAAAGATCGACGAAGTTGTAGGGTGTAATTAATCCCGGCTAGTCTTTCCTTTTAGGGTTTGAAGGAAGATTTGATAAAAACCAGTGGGAGCCATCCTGATTAGATAAGATAATAACCAATCTGATCTTGCACGAGCATACGCTAAAGTGTTTTCTTCTCTCTCTCTCCAGGTAGCGACCATTTCATGCCTTAATCAAGATAATAATATGGATGTATTGACCGAACCCGCATGTTATACTGTGCTGGGGAACGTTGGTTCCGTTCTTTCTTATAAGAGTTATAGGAATGAACAGGACATAGGGGAATACCAGGATTCCCATGCCACCCGATTGAAGAAAGTACATGTTGATGCATTTTCTTCGGGTGTGTTCGTTACAGAGAACTGTTTCTCCATTTGCCCTACGTCCTGGGTATTAGATACCGGGTCAGGATCCCATATATGTAATCAGTTACATGGGCTTAGAAAAGGTAGAGAACTTGGAGAAGGTGATAAAGACATTAGAGTTGGAAATGGTGCAATTGTTGCAGCTAAGACTGTCGGGGAATATCACCTTGTGTTACCAACTGGTAATACATTGGTTCTGAACAAATGCTATTACATGCCGAACCTGATATGCAACATTATATCGGTTTCTTTATTGACTAAAGAAGGATATAATTTTGTATTACAGGACAATGTTATGAACATTTTCCGTAACCAAAAGTTGGTTGGATCAGGCACGTTGTGCAATGGCATTTATGTTCTAAATCAATCAACAGTTCTGAGCATAACAAACACACACAATAGGAAGAGTTCTGAACTGAACGAATCCTTCTTGTGGCATTGTAGACTGGGTCACATCAATGCGACACGACTAGCTAAGTTGCATAAGGATGGATATTTAAATCCGTTTAAATTTTCATCTTATGACACTTGCCAGTCATGTCTCAAAGGCAAGATGACCAAAACTCCGTTTACGGGACACGGAGAAAGAGTTACTGAACTCTTGGGACTGATACATAGTGATGTATGCGGTCCAATGTCTACACAAGCCAGGGATGGTTCTTTGTACTTCATTACATTCACTGACGATCTCTCTAGATTCAGATATGTGTTCCTGATGAAACACAAATCAGAAGCTTTTGAGAAATTTAGAGAATATAAACAAGAAGTCGAGAACCAAACCGGAAAAAGTATTAAAATCCTTCGATCTGATCGAGGAGGTGAATACTTAAGCAATGAATTCCTGGACTTCCTAAAAGAGAATGGGATTCTCTCTCAGCTGACTCCTCCATATACACCACAGCACAACGGTGTATCAGAACGGAGGAACCGCACCCTATTAGATATGGTGCGCTCTATGATGAGCACAGCTGAGTTACCTATTTCTTTCTGGGGATATGCGCTGGAGACAGCAGCATACCTATTGAATCAAGTTCCATCTCAATCTGTACCTACCACACCATATGAGATATGGAGTGGGAAGAGACCATGTCTTAAACAAGTTAAGATATGGGGTTGCCCGGCCTATGTCAAAAGGCAAAATCCGGACAAACTCGAGGCACGGTTAGTTCTATGCAAGTTTGTGGGATATCCAAAACATTCACATGGATATCTTTTCTACCATGGAGAGGAACAAAAAGTGTTTGTTTCTCGACATGCCACCTTTTTGGAAAAGGAATTTATTGCAAAAGAAATTATTAGGGATAAGGTAGAACTGGAAGAAATTCCGGCTACACAAACTCAAACTGAAGATTTAGTGGAACCAGAAGATTCAGTAGCTCCCAATGAACCTCAGCCTCTCCGCCGATCTAGTAGGGTTCCTCGCCAACCTGAGAGATACTACGGTTTTCTCATGGATGGTGGGAGCAAGGATTGCATCATGGAGGATGATGACCCAACTAGCTTCGAGCAAGCCATCACGAGTAGGGACTCAGTGAAATGGCTGGATGCTATGCGGTCCGAGATGAAATCCATGTACACCAACAAAGTATGGACTTTGGAAGTTGCTCCTGAAGGGGTAAAACCCATTGGGAGCAAGTGGATCTTTAAGAAAAAACTTGGTGTAGATGGGAAAGTGGAGACTTTCAAAGCTAGACTTGTTGCAAAGGGTTTTCGTCAAAGACCAGGTGTGGACTATGACGAGACCTTTTCTCCAGTGGCTATGCTTAAATCCATCCGGATCATGCTTGCCATCGCTGCATATCATGATTACAAAATCTGGCAAATGGATGTTAAGACCGCCTTTCTAAATGGTGATTTAGAAGAATGCGTGTACATGACTCAGTCAGAGGGCTTCGTAGACAGTGGGAGCAGCGGGAAGGTGTATAAGCTGCTTAAATCCATTTATGGATTAAAGCAAGCATCACGGAGTTGGAACATCTGCTTTGACGTCGTTATCAAGGAGTTTGATTTCGTCAAAAACCCAGATGAACCTTGTATTTACAAGAAGGTGGCAGAGAGTAAGGTTGTCTTCCTCGTATTGTACGTGGACGACATACTCTTGATAGGAAATGATATTCCTATGCTGCAATCGGTCAAGCTCTTCTTATCACAAAGATTCTCAATGAAAGATCTTGGTGATGCCTCCTGCATATTGGGGATAAGGATCTATAGAGATAGATCCAAACGGATATTGGGATTGTCCCAATCCAGGTATATTGACACCATACTAAAGAGGTTTAGTATGGAAGATTCCAAGCGTGGGAACTTGCCCACGATCTCTGGAGTCACTCTCTCCAAAGAGATGTCTCCCAAGACTGATTTGGAGAGAGCTCGCATGCAAGGGATACCCTATGCTTCGGCGGTAGGCTCTATCATGTACGCGATGCTATGTACCAGACCTGATGTTGCATACTCACTAAGTGTAGTGAGCAGGTATCAAGCTGATCCTGGAGAGAGTCACTGGACAGCTGTGAAGAGCATTCTCAAGTACTTGCGAAGGACTAAAGAGATGCTCTTGGTGTATGGTAACGGAGAACTCCAAGTGGAGTCCTTTACCGATTCGAGCTTCCAGAGTGATAAGGTCGACTCTAAGTCGCAGTCGGGATTTGTCTTTACCCTTTACGGAGGGGCGGTTAGCTGGAAGAGTTCCAAGCAGGAAACCGTGGTAGACTCAACGATGGAGGCTGAATACATCGCTGCCAACGATGCTGCTAAAGAAGCTGTCTGGATCAAGAAGTTCATTACTGAACTTGGAGTGGTTCCATCCATTGAACATCCAATACCTTTGTATTGCGATAACAATGGAGCGGTGGCTTTGGCCAAGGAACCTAGGTCCCATCAGCGATCCAGGCATATTCTGAGGCGGTATCACCTGATCCGGGAGATAGTTGATCGCCGGGAGATCGAGGTCAGGAGGGTTGACATGAAGAACAACACGGCGGATCCACTCACGAAGGCCATTCCCCAGATACAGTTTGAGAGACTCTTCGGGATGCTCGGTATGCGATACTACAGCAGCTGGCCCTAGTGCAAGTTGGAGATTGTTAGTTGTATGTATGCCCTAGAGGCCAGTATTGTACAAATGATGTATATTATATTGGATGCTTGGACATATATAGAGATGACTTTCTTGCTCGATATGATAGTATGTTATCTGGTTACTCTTTATCTTAATATGTACACTAGTCTCTTTAAACTGTCTTATAGTTACATGTTGGTAAAGCCCTTAGGATGTGTACTTGACTACCTGGACTATGATGCAGATCATACTAGTGGGGACATGGTAGTCCATAAGTACATCCTTCAAGGTCCCTAGTCGTAGGTGTATCGAGACGGGGCATCGATATACCAGAGTAGACTAGCGTATACGCTTCTCGACCCATGAGATGGGCGATGGATGATCCCATATCCATTGGTGTTTGACTTCAGAGATGGTATACGGATGCTCAGTGGAGACTGGGTACACTGGACGGACTCGCTGAGAACTCCCAGATGGTATTATACCTCACGTCAGATGGCAGTTCTCAGGTGACACTTGTACATGTTAGTCTGTAGACCCGAGATCGTCATAGAGTCTTGTGTGATTCTCACTGTGCTTTGATCTCCACCTTACCACGTCCATGAGGGCGTGCAAAACGGTGGTCTTTGGGTACAGTCTCGAGTCACATGGAGGCAATGAGCGATAGGAGGGGTTTCGTCTCTCCCGGTATTGGGGGTTGATGTTGCGCTGTGCTCGATTCGCCGTAACAGGGAAGTCCCTGGACAGGGATGATCAGAGATTTGCTGGTAAGTGTTACCAGTAGTTTCTCGACCCGTTATGAGCCTCACATCAGCACGACTTATCGGTTATTGGGGTCTGACGTTTACCACCCCTAGACTTGATATGCGACATATCAAACGAACAGACCGGACTGTATGGTAAGTGTTACTGGTTGGATTCACAGGAGTGTGAGTGGGCTAGCTCGTCGATCTTCTGATCGCTCAATACCTGGATGGCCGTTACGTTTAGCAGACCGCTTGCGGCTTGTGGGTGCTTAATATGATCATCATCTGCTACCGGCGTATTGACGAGTCTTTAGAGTCCTACACAGAGGTTTCCTGGCTCAAGCGAAACGAAATACGAGCGCATATGAGATATGTGCGGGACCGAGAATAATGCGTGTATGTGATACAGTATTTCATTCTCGCGATGAATGTTTCGATTGGTTGTATGCGATATAACCTAGTTATCGAATCATTGATTCGATAAATCGATACATTGTATACTAGTCGGTTATGTGCGACATGACCGGATCATTGAATCAAGTGTTGATTTAATGATTTAATGTATAATTATATATTTGATATATTAATTTGCATTAACTAGTATTGGTTCATTTTAAAAGGATTTTCTCACTTGAAGTGCACATTGTATATGTGATATGCTTTTGTGTCCACTTGATTGTATCATGTTTGATGATACATACTTACTTTGGTTTGTGCAAAGAATTAAACCATGGTTTTGATAATGGTTAGGGTTTTGAGTTATTCATCTATTTATTTATCCATTCTTTATTTATTTAAATAGATAAAAGAAAAGAAAATGGTTTCTTTTTATCATGAAGCTTGTTGAAGCTTCATGAAGCTTTGACTAAAGAGACCATTTTGTCTTCATGCTTAACCCTAACCATTCCCACTTACCATGGTCTATTCTCTACACTTAACCTTAGTTAGGATATGATAAGTATTGATTTCTTTTCTATTATGAAAATACTTTTATCATATTCTTTCTTCTTCTTCATCATCTTCTTCTTTAAGAAAAGCTTAAGTCCATCAATGGCAACTTGAGCAAAAGTGAGAGAAATCCAATTCTAAAGTGAACCCACCTCCTATTTCTTCACCCTCTACCTCTTGCCAAGTAGTATAGGGTGTTTTCTTCACAAGTTTCACAACTTGGTGAAGTTGGAGCTTGAACTTGTGATGCCTCGACGTAGATCATCTTCGACACGAAGCCGACGACCTAGTCCGCCCAATTCTCCGATGAAGCCGACGTTTGAGTTCGGGATTCGAGATGGACAGCGAGAGGACGACTACATGGAGCTAAGGAAGTGGATAACCGGATCTACAAAGGTTGTAGCTTCTCACTTATAGTTAAGTCGTTAACTAGTTTAATGTTTCGCCTAGAATTCTAGTCGACGATCCGTATTAGGGTTTCTCGGCACCCATAAAATTTGAAATTGGCATGGTTGATGCCTTGTGAGACTTCATTAGCGTGCCTAGGAACCCTACAGTGGTATCAGAGCCTAGCTAGAGCCTTAGGCGAAGTCCAGACGACGTTTGAAGTCCGATCGAACCAAAACCCTAACCCGAAAACGGCTCTCTGTACAATTTTTAAAAACTGAGTTTTTTCCAAATTAAAAATATGCAGAAAATTCAGCAGGAATTTCTAAGAGTTACTGTGAAATTCGACAACCCAATTCCATCAACCCACCGCGGAACCGCGGCAGAAGCATGGATTCTGCGGCGGTTCCGCGGCCGTATGGTCACAATGCCCTATAATTTTTGCACAGTAATTCCTCTTTTCTGATGCTGGATAATATCACATCCGATACCATATCTATAATCACATATTCCTAAGTCAAGAGTGCAGATCTATCATCGATATATAGCTCGTATGTAAATCCGTCGTACGGCATCCCAAATCTGGGTACGGGTCAATATCACATTCATCATATTATTCATCTGGTATCCTCTTTATCAAAGATCATAATCCGGCGTACTAATCTACGTCTAGTACAATACTAATATCATCAATATAATCATGATCTGACTACCGATCTACAGTCTCGTACAAACCGATATTATCAGCACATATCATCATAAAGAAGTATACATCGCCCAATGCGTCCTATTATAAACATCCTAGCATATCATATCTCATATCACGATCACATGTCGACCATTTTATTTATATCACTATTCACATGGTATCGTCTTCCAAAAATCTGCTATAACATCATGACGTATCTCAAATACGAATTCTGCCATATCACCGATCTCACGGTCTCAAATCACATCTCATCGACTCACCTCAAATCCCAAATACTATCCTCAAATCCAGTATATGAACACATAGTCCCATACCCATGTGAACACAAAAATATATATTCTCATATAGGCATATATGAAAGAAGAATGTATGCAAGTATGGGTGTGTGTGTATGTGTGGTGCAACCACTACTCTAGGGTTTCGTAACACTAAACCAATCCAATTACACCAAATATCCATCTTTATCATCAATAATCTCAAACAATATATAATCAATATATGTGTGTATACGTATTCGTATACATCACCACGAACTGTGGGGGTGCTATACGCCATCCACCCGACTTCTCCTCGTAGATATAAATCTACTCACCTTGCTTTATGTGTGCCGATGCCGATGTCGCCATCTCTATCTTCAACGCCACGACGTCATGTGGGGTACCTACAAGGATATCAAAAACGCTAAAGCATATGAAAATTACATCGAAAACCAAAACGGCACACGCTACGCCTATAGGTAAAAACCTATAGCCTCGCATGCAAACACGATCAATAATTCTTTGCCGTTGACGTTCAAACGCCACCCTACAGAAACGAATCCCAAATACCAAAATCCATGCTAACAAGTCATAAACCTTGCGCCAATACAAGAAAACTACCCCAGATTCTATCTTAGATGGAATCAGTCAAAATTGCATATACCAAAGGTCAAGTTTATAGGGTAAAAGGCTACAGAACAAAAACGAAAGGGTTCCAACCTGCTCTGGCCGCAATTTGCGGCCAGAAGGGATAAATTGGTGGCCTGGGGAAGGAGATAGGGGCTAGGGTTTTGTGTGGTGGCTCCTGGGTGCCTGCGCATCTCACTGTCCAACCAAAATTATTTTAGGAGTCTCGGGGTGAAAGCAGATTTCAAAACACACTCACAGAATTACAGTTTTTCCCGATATCGATTCTATAAATCTGTATTCTAGGTTCTAACCTCTAGTTTGGTCCAATGTAACATCACTAACAGGATTTTATGGTCACTACAAGCCTCAATTTCACTTTACAATTCAATTCAACTCCTAACCCTAACTTGAATTTTCCAAAGTCCATCAAAACCCACAATATCGACATGAAACAAGTATTGATGCACAAGAAATCGAAATATTATACCAGGGGTGCAGAATTTACCTCCTTTGACAACTAAAGAATTTTCTTGAGTTGCTCAAAGTCCTCAAGATCCATTCTTTCTAGGTCTAATGTGTAGCTAGTGAGCTTGGGAACATTTTTTGTGAAATGGGAATAAGGTTTTGGAGTTGTATTCATGGTGGATCTAGGCTTGAAGAGGGAGGAGGAAGAGGGAGGTGAAGGAGCAGCAGCTCATGAGGGAGAGGGAGAGAGAAAATGAGAAGAGAAATGATGGGGGTCATGGTTCAAAAAAGGTTGACATACTCTTTTCTCTCTCTTCATCATTCCTACCTTTTTCTTTTCTTTTCCTTTATTTATTCTCACACAATGATAACCCTAGGCAACCAACTACCCACAACATGTAAGAAAATGTAACAAGTGTGGAAAAATGATATGTGCATGTTTTGCACCAAAAATGATAAAACCCGATTAGCGATTTTTAATCGCGATTAGCACCAAAATAGCATATAATTAATCATAAAAACTTAAAAATGGCAAAATTCCATAAAATACCCTATTTTAGAATTTTACATAATTTTTTCCAAAATTTTCGCCATTTATCGGTATTTAATTATACCGAAATATTAAAATATTCATTAAAAATTAATATTAAATTATAAAAATTCCTAAAAATAATATTTTATTTTCTTGAAATGTTACACCTAACTCGAGAATTGGCAGGGTTACTTGTCACTCTCATAGGGATCTAGGGATGTGGGTTTGGCTATTCGTCACGACCGTGGAATCCGTGTTTTACATTACTGGCTGGATTTAAAACATGGACCTCCTAGTATATCCAATAATTCATATATTGCTTCTGATGCTTGGTTCTATGATGTGATCATATAACTGCGTGAGACGAATGCTATATATATATATATATATAATAATAATAATAATAATAATAATAATAATAATAATAATAATAATAATAATAAACGTTGCTTATGTTTTGCACCCGCGCTAGTCCCGCCCCCGCTCAGCCGTTAGTTAAGTAACCTAATGGTGAAGACGGGGCCCCGTGGCAAATGCGGATGACATAAGCATACGTTCTATTTTCGTTTCATTTTTCTGTGATGTTTAGGTAACATTAATTGATGGGACTTCATTAATGAGATTAATGAAAAGAAAAGAAACCAAAAGATGTTGTAAAATTGAAATTTTAAAATGGTAACTCTAGTTTTTGCATTGCATAGTGGTATTCCTTGATGAATATCTAGCACCTATTCGATGAGGAAAGAGCCAGGATCCCTTCACCGGGAGTGACCTTTTTAGCAAAACTAACAAATGCTACAACCCACTCGGTTTTGTTTTTATAGATTCTCTAGTTCTTGTCTTGCATAGTGGTATTCCTTGGTGAATATCCAGCACCTCATTCGATGAGGAAAGAGCCGAGATCCCTTCACCGGGAGTGACCTCATTAGGGAAACTAGCAAAAGCTACAAAAGACACTCCTTTTTCAAATCACTAGATTCTACACCGATATCAAGTTCATTACGTTAAACGTTTTCTTAAAAACCAGCCGTAACCCTCCGTCATTTCAGATAAGTAATATTTAGTATTCATGCTGCATTTGTTGACCTCCGTCCAGCTGCAGTGTGCGGTAGCTGATTAGTGTTTATCTGCTGCATGTAATGCGATTGGATTATGGTAGTCGTACGGCTTTGTTGACCTCCGTCAAGGGTCATGCGGGTGGGTTTAATTCAATCAAGAAATGAACTGGTTGAACTTGACTAGCGGCTTATGGTTTGTTGACCCCCGTTAAGGTCATAGGAAGTTAGGGGTAAAAACAATTATTTGGAATTTCAAGTGTTGAAATTTTCAATGAGATTGCATACCTTCTATATGATAGTTGGATCCCGATACCCACTGCGAGTAAGAGTTACTCCTGAGAGAGTTTTACACTTTACAATTAGCCAAGCCATTAGGTGTCTAAGAAAGGTGTTAACGGGGTGATGCCCCTGCGAAAACAGGGTTATTTAATTAGTTCCATGCGAAAGCATGGGAAGACTCCCTTGGAGTACCAATACCTGCCTGGCCGAACGATTGGCGAACTTGTAGGGTGTAATTAATCCCGGCTAATCATACCTTTTATGGTTTGAAGGAAGATTTGATAAAAACAGTGGGAGCCATCTTGATTAGATAAAATAATAACCAATCTAATTTTGCAAAGAGCGCACACAAAGTGATTATTCTTCTCTCTCTCCTGGTAGCGACCAATGACATGCCTTAATCAACATAATAATATGGATGTATTGACCGAACCCACTTATTATACTGACCTAGGTTCCGCTTTTTCTTATGATTTTCATAAGTCTGAGCAAGGAATATGGCAATATCTGAATTCCCACGCCACCCAAACGAAGAAGGAGCATACAGATGCATCTTCTTCGAGTATCAATTTGCTCTACGTCCTGGGTATTGGATACCGGGTCAAGATCCCACGTATGTAATTTGTTACATAGGCTAAAGAAAGGCAGAGAACTGGGAAAGGGTGATATGTCTCAAGAAGTAGGGATGGTGCAATTGTTGCAGCCAAATCGGTTGGCGAATATCACCTGGTGTTACCAACTGGTAATACAATGATTCTGAGCGATTGTTATTTCATACCAAAAATATTGCGAATATTTTCCTAAATCAAGTGTCGATTGGATATGGTACGTTATATACCGGTAAAAACATTCTAAATCAAATTACATTTCTAAGTATACAGAACACACGCAAGAGGAACAGTTCATAAATTAACGAAGACTTTTTGTGGCATTGTTGACTAGCTCATATCAATGCGACAAGACTGGCTGAGTTGCATAAGGATGCATATTTGAATCCGTTCGAATGTACATCTTATGAAACTTACCAGTCATGTCTCAAAGGCAAGATGACCAAAAACTCCATTTACTGGATACGGAGAAAGAGCTACTGAATTCTTAGGACAGATACATAGTGATGTATGCGGTCCTATGTCTACACATGCTAGGAATGGTTCCTCGTACTTTATTACATTCACCGATGATCTCTCAAGATACGGAAATGTGTTCCTGTTGAAACACAAATCTGAATTTTTTGAGAAATTCAAGGAATATAAGTACAAAGTTGAGAACCAGACGGGTAAAAGTATTAAAATCTTTCGATATGATCTGGGAGAAGAATACTTGAGCACGGAATTCAGAGACTACTTAAAAGAGAATGTGATTCTTTTTCGGCTTACTCCTCCGTATATACCACAGCACAATGGAGTTTCGGAGCGGAGGAATCACACTCTATTAGATATAGTGTGCTCTATGATGAGTAATGTTGAGTTCCCTATTTCCTTTTGGGCTTATGCACTTGAGATAGCCGCATTCCGATCGAATAGAGTTCTGAACAAATCCGTTGCCTACCACTCCATATGAGATATGGAATGGGAAGAGACCATCTCTTAAACGAGTTAAGATATGGGTTGTCCGTTCTATGTTAAAAAGCAAAATCCGGACAAGCTCAAGGCAAGGCCAGTTCTGTGCAACTTTATAGAATATCCCAAACATTAGTGAGGGTATATATGCTACCACATCGAGGAACAAAAGGTGTTTGTTTCTCGACATGCCACCTTTTTAGAAAAGGAATTTCTTATGAAAGAAATTAATGGCAATGAGGTAGAACAGGAAGAAGTTCCATCTACACAAAGTATAACTGACGATTTGGTAGAACCGGAGGATTCAATAGTCCCCAATTAACCTAAGCCACTCTGCAGATCTAGTAGAGTTCCTCATCCACCTGAGAGATACTACGATTTTCTTATAGACGGTGGGAGCGGGTATTGCATCATGGAAGATGATGACCCAACTAGTTTCGAGTAGGCCATCACAAGTGGAGACTCTGTGAAATGGCTGGATGCTATGCGATCTGAGATGGAATCTATGTACACCAACAAAGTATGGACTTTTAAAGTTGCTCCTGAAGGAGAAAGTGGATCTTGTGAAGATATTTAGTGTAGATGGAAAAGTTGAGACTTTCAAAGCTAGACTTATAGCAAAAGGTTTTTGTCAACGACTAGGTGTCGACTATGATGAAACCTTTTTCTCCAGTGGCTATGCTTAAGTCTATCAGGATCCTACCTTCCATTGATGTATACCATGACTACGAAATCTGGCAGTTGCACGTCAAGACCGCTTTTCTAAAAGGTGATTTAGAAGAGAGCATATACATGACACAGCCAGAGGGCTTCGTAGATAGTGGGAGCAGCGGAAGCGTGTGCAAGCTGCTTAAATCCATCTACGGATTAAAGCAGGCATCGCGGAGATGGAACATATGTTTTTATGAAACTGTCAAAGAGTTTGACTTCAAAAATGTAGATGAACCATGTATATATAATAAGGTTGTAGAGAGAATGGTTGTCTTCTTCGTATTGTACGTAGATGACATGCTCTTGATAGGAAACGATGTTCCTATGCTACACTCGGTCAAGCTCTTCTTATCACACAAGTTCTCCATGAAAGATCTAAGTGATGCTTCCTACATCCTGAAGATATAGATCTATAGAGATAAATCTAAACGGATGTTGGGATTGTCCTAATCCAGACCGGATGTAGCTTACTCATTAGGTGTAGTGAGTATATATCAAACAGATCCTGGGGAGAAATACTGGACATCTGTGAAGAACATTCTTATGTACTTGAGAAGGACTAAAGAGATGTTCTTTGTGTATGGTAACGGTGAACTCCAAGTGGAGTCCTTTACTGATTCGAGCTTCCAGAGTGATAAGGACAACAGTAAGTCGGTCTCGGGTTTTGTCTTTACCCTCAGTGGAGGGATGGTATGTTGGAAGAGTTCCAAGCTAGATACCGTAGCAGACTCGACGATGAAGGCTGAATATATCGCTACCAACGATGCTTCCATAGAGGCTGTCTGGTTGAAGAAGTCTATGAGATGAACTTGGTGTGATTCCTACCATTGAGCATCCAATACCTTTGTATTGTGATAACATTGGAACTGTGGCTTTGGCTTAGGAATCCCAGTCCCATCAGTGATCCAGACACATTCTTAGGCGGAATCACCTGATCAGGGTGATAGTAGATCGCCGGGAGATCGAGATCAGGAGAGTTGACATTGAGGATAACACAGCGGATCCACTCACTGAGGCCCTTCCCTAGATGCTAAAGGAGAGACTTTCTGGGATGTTGGGTATGAGATACTATAACAACTGGCCTTAGTGCAAGTGGGAGATTGTTAGTGATATGTATGCCCTAGAGGCCATTATTGTATGATATAGTGGATGCTTGGACATATTTATAGAGGACTTTCTTGCTCGACATGATAGTATGCTATCTGGTTTCCTTTATCTTAACATGTTCACTGGTATTATTATATCGTCTCTCATATACATGTTGATAAAGCCCTTAGGATGTAAGCTTGACTACAGGACTATGATGCAGATCATACTATTGAGACCCGGGTAGTCTACAAGCACATCCTTCAATTGTTCCTAGTGGAGCGTATATTGACATAGGGCATCGATACACCAGAGTAGACTAGTGTGTATGTTTCTTGACCCTGTATGGGGGCGATGGTTGATCCTATATCCATTGGTGTTTGACATCAAAGATTGTACATATGTGCTCATTAGAAAATGGGTACACCGAATAGGACTCACCGAGAAATCCTAGTTGGTATTATACCTATCGTCAGATAGCAGTTCTCTGGTGACACTGGTATATGTTAGTCTGTAGACCCGAGATCGTCATAGAGTCTTATGTGGCTCCCACTATGCTTTGATTTCCTCCCTACCACGGCTCAAAGGAGTCGTGCAAACAGGTGGATTTTGGGTACAGTCTCGAGTCACATGAAGATAATGAGCGATATGAAGGGTTTCGTCTCTCCCGGTATTGGGAGTTGATGTTGCGCTATTGATTGATTCTAAAAAGTGTTTGTAGTTAACCGCAATCAATAACGGTTTCACGTGTAGCCGAGATAAGTACGGGTCGTCCACAGGGATGCGTGAAACATTTAGTCTTGCTTTAGACTAGTTGATTAGAAGAAAAGAATATGGAGAATAGTTTCTAGATCTATGTTAAACACGGATATAGAATATATAAGAAGAGGGTTTGTAGGGTTCGTTAGGATTTAGTAGTCATGGATGACTAATAAAGATGACTCCTTTTATCTATTGATAGATTTAAAACTAGATTGATAGTGATGAATGAGGATTAGGGTTCTTGGAAGAAACTAGGATTTCCCCACTATTGACCCTTGTCCCTTCATTGATCTCTATTCATGTCTAACCCTTAACAAAACAATTGTTAATCTGATCTCAAATCGCGGTCTAGACTATCAATAAATTGGTAGCGCGCCCGATTAGGATGTTATCGGTTCTTTTGCTAAAGTTTATAAACTTCATAAGACTTAAAATAAGCTAAAATATTTTCTCATCCATTGTTCTACTCTAATTCTACGAACACTATCAAGCGGAGAATTACTCGCGCAAGATGGAGTTAGAAGAAGAAGAACGGATAGAGATCATAATGTAAATATATAAAATAAATGCAATAAGAATAAAACAACTATCTTTATTAATCAACTTGATCAATTACACTTTTTATTCCTTTAGAAAGTGCAATACAAAACCCTAGTTTGCTTCTCGATCTATCTTGAAGGAGGTAGATGAACAACTGATTGATCAACCTGGATGCGTGAGTCGACTTGGAGTTCGTGATCTCTTCGGTTTGATACTTTTCCAAGTGAGGCTCTCGGTCCTTTATGTAGTCCCAAAACCAGAAACCCTAGATTCCATTGGTTAAGATATGCTGTTAAGATCATGATCCTGAAATCTCACATCGTACGGCCACTAAAGCGTCGTGGATCCGCTGCGTTTACCTCTATTTGGCCGCCCTTCCGCTGCGGTTTGGTGGAGTTAGGGTTTGGGAGTTTTTCTGGTATTTTGTGTTAGTATTTGGAGATCCCCTAGATGTCTAGATTCTGAAAATAATGCTCTGGGTCTCTGCCGTTGCTAGATCTCATGATTTGTTTCAATATTTTGGCCGATTCGATTTTGACACCTTGATTTATCTCGGGTCTCCATGATTCCAAACCTGAGCTAATATCTGCACAATATCTCAAATCAAAGTGTTAGTAATATTTTTTTTTAATCCATTTTATATGATATTATATTTTAAGAATATTGATTAGGGTTATTTGATATGATATGCATATTTAAATTACTAAAATATTATATAAATATTATATGCATATATTTTCCTTCATAATGTTAATTATAATATATAAACATATGACAATAGATATTTTACAGATAAAGCCTCATATGTTTCATATTTATAACAAACACCTTTAAAAATTTAAGAAAAGTAAGTAAAATGTTATATGAATGTGCGATATTTTTGACTGAACCAATACCCCCAAACTTAACTTTGATCGTCCTGAGCAAACTAGTTATTAAAGATAGGGAGAAAAGGAAAAAAAAGAAAAACCTAAGTAGTACACTTTCGTAGGCAACACGATTGCACTGAGCACGTGCAACAAGCTGTTAAACCTCTAGGTGTCCCTAGTAGGAGGAGTGTTGTCTCCTGAGGTTTTTCAGTGCATTACACCCACAAAATCCTATAATAAAAGAAAGAAGATGAAAGTTACGTACAAAGATAAGAACTATAAAAGAAAGAACTTGAAAATAGGAGTTTCCAACTACACTATCTTTTCGGTTGCTATGAGCCCTAACTTAATGATCGTGAAAAGATGTTAGAAATCACATCATCACTCAATAAAATATCTTCTTTAGTCTTCCTCCCCATCTTTCTTTCAAACATCGATCATATACCCATACGTGTTTGTAAAAGACATTCTTACACTTAGAGAATTCAATTCAAGCTATCATACTCTTGTCCATCTAGCAAAGTACTTTATAGTCGATGAATAATTTCTATGAAATTGCTCACACATGCTTCATGCGACCGTTAATACTTCTTGAGGTACTAACCGACCGATTACCAAATGTGCTTGCTTATTTAGGCGTACTTCCTCATTTTGCAACACCTAAGGTTTAGCAGTAGCTCCCAAACCAGTTGATCTTAAGGCACTAAGCGATAAAGCACCCTCGCTGTATTTTTTTATGCTGCCTTAAGCAATTACAAAACCAGTGTTCATTTTTTTCTTCACCACTTATACTTTACATTATTTTATTTTATTTTTCATACTAAGGCTTTTAGACAAGAGCATTTCAAGCTATACTCTACTATCCTAAGTTTCAAGATGTGTGTAAGTGCGTATAGTAGGGTATCAACGTTCAAAATTTTGGACTCAAGAATAAGGACTATTTTTCAGACTTATTTTTATTCTCAGATTAGTAATTTCCTTCATCTTACTAACCCTTGGGACAACGGCTCATAACTACTTATTACTAGTTTCGTTTAAGAAAACATTAAATTTTCTTACTTTTCTCAAACAATTCCTTTTCATATGTAATTTTTCACTTTCAAACTTTCATTATCAAATTTTTTTTGTGCTTATGTATAGTATAATGCAAAATAATACGTAAATAAGCACAAACCTCCCCCAAACCTGTTTGCAGCAGTGTCCTCAATGATGTCATCTGTTAAGCTAAAAACTGTAGACTTGGGAGGAAAAGTTATCAAAGGGAACAAGAAATAATGAATGTGAAATTCTCTCCCAAACTTATTTTTGGCTCACAATTTCATAAAAAAATTCTTTTCGTCCAAGAGCCAAAAGATTCCCCCCCCCCCAAACTTGAGTAAAATAGTATTAAACGTTTAAAATTAAAAATAGGGGGAGTAAAGTTATTGGTCAATATAAAGTTTTACAAAGACCAAAAGTCAACCCCAACCATTCAAAGATTTTATCGGTGTAGCACCAAGGTTGGTAGAAGAACATGTAACCTATCGACGTGAAGAAGTGGGGAGGGGATAAGAGGTGGAATAGAACGATTTTACGTCTCGGTTTGTAGAGACGAAACAACGATAATGGATTACTCGCATTCTCGTTATTGATAAGAAGAAGGGGTATAGGTTCAACTTCTTTGCGTGGGGGTTGATTCATCACAACGCCCATGTCTTTTAAGAATGCGAGTTCTTCAGCGAAGATTTCTTCAAAGCTTTCATCGATATCCTGAATAATAATCTCATCAGAAAGAACGGGATGATACTCGGACTCTATAAAAGGTTCATAATTAGCGTTAGATGTTGACCCGGACAACTTGATAGAAGGGTCCGCATGTGTATAATAAATAGCAGGGTCAAACAACAACGTACTAGCGGAGTCAAGATCAGTATCATGAAGTTGTTCAAATTCGCTACTATCGGAATCCATCCTTTCGACAGAACATACTTGAGCATAGGGTTCAGAGAGTTCACTTCTCAACTTGTAAATTTTAAGCTCAATTGACATCTTCCCGAAGGATAGGGTCATAGAGCCGTTTCGACAATTGATTATTGCGTTGTAAGTCGCAAGAAAAGGTCGACCTAGAATCACCGGAATTTGGTTTCGTGGGTGTCACGACCCGAAATATTAGCTCGTGACCAGCACTTAAATCACGCAACGTCTAAAGGCGTAACGTAATTCAAGTAAGCTGAAAACCAGAAATCTAAACCTTTTAAGAAAAATAAAGGAGGTGAAGTTTTGAAATAAAGGTATAATGAAATCAAATTTTCTTAATGCATAGAAAAGGAACATGAAAATGCAAGTGGATTATGCAAGTTTAAAAACATGTTTCGTCTTTTTGAAAATTTGGGCAGCACCTCCTTTGTATATTTTGATCCAAAACCACAAATACATAATAAGAATAATGGCATCCCCAAGCGGGAGCTAGCTCTTCGCCAAACAGCGGATCACAACCACGCAAGACAGTAAATATAAGTATACGACGCCCAATGGCGAAGTTCACCAAAAAAGATAAAGAATTAAGTAAGGCATCAACTACAAGTAGTGGAAAACCCCTCGCTCTAAGTCTCGCAACAACAATCTCACTAAGTCTCATTACTTATACAATTTACTAATTTTGATTGATGGAGATAAATAGATACAATATGAAATATAAATACAAGAGTGAGTATGATACAAATATCCCACCTATCAAGGCAAAACACCCGAATGCAACTGTATGCCAGCGAAGCCGCTACTGTTCCAAGCGGTCAAGCTGCAAGAACTGTAGCACAACGGGGGTGAGTTACCAACTCGTGAGTAGAAAATATCAACAGATAGAAATCGAATAAACAACGACTCCTAGGTCAACTATATCATGAAGGTAAAACTATAATATCTAGGGTGACCGGGTCTGTATATGTGCCAACAAGGTAGTCAATATCTATAAGCATGTGTATAACATCCAACAGTAATATCAATGCATGTATGCGTGTGGATCTCGTCCAACCATAAAATCAATGTCTGTGAATATCATAACAGCATATGCATGAAAGTATGAGGATATAAATCAACGGGTGTCACTCGCGACACATCAAAATCATGGAACCTGAGTGTCCAGTATCGACACTCGAAACATCATGAAAACCATGTCCAGCATCGACACGTAAATCCTCATATATCTCAGGCGCCGCATCCTCAGATCGGCCCTCAGGCACCGCACACCCTGGTCGGCCCTCATATCCATCTCGCTACTCCGGTCGATATTCTCTGGATAACCGCCGAGTCTAAATACTATCACCGGTAGGTAGTGCTCCACTGCCAGGTTCACCGTCTAACATATACGAGTCTTCTTGCCCCGAGGTACCTCACCGGGTCCACCATGTACCCGCAGACGGTGCCTACCGCTCACATGCCACTCTCAGAACAGAGAAAACACAATGTGGACACACTGAAATATCATATCAAGAGAAACTGGGTTTTTAAAATAATACATACTTTTTTTTGAAATTACCACAGTTCTCAAATCCAGAAATCTCATGAAAACGACATATCTCAATGCGTAAAATCATAAAGCATGATGTATGCGACATATAATAGAAATGCAAGCATATCCGTATATCATGCAACATGGAATAATGATATGACGTATTAAGGGAAAACCGCTCTTTTAAATGATTCCAGTTTTTAAAATGTAACATGCGGTTCCCAATTTCCTAATAAAACCAGTTATCTATGTAGGTACAATATGTATATGCACAAGTATAGATGTACCAATGTATGTGTTCACCAATATGGATATACAATGTGTATGTGCGCAAATATGGACGTATCAATGTATATATGCCAATATGGATGTACAATATGCATATCATGATGCAGCAACCCTACTGTGTAGTGACATGGCAATTATCGATGATGAAGTGTGTGAGCCAGCAAATCTGTATACGTGTAACATACGCACCATCAATAATGGTTTAAGTGTACTAACACAGGTATAAGTAATGCAATGCGAATAACATGGATGCATCATAAGGTAAATCGTCAGCTAAAAGCTATATGTGTACATATCTATCATGGTCGAGTCGGTGAATCTATCAATCAGCATCCAGCCTAAACAACATCGCGTACGGTTAATCCATCGTACGGAAACCTCGAGTCAATGGTTGGGATCAATCATCAAGTCAACTCATCACGCACGGAAAATCATCGTACGGCGGCATTAAGCTAATAGGGATCCTATCAACCTATAAGACAACGAGGGTACGACCTAATATCACATACAGCCTATCATCCATGATTCACAACATTATATATATATATATATATATATATATATATATATGTCCCAGGTCACATCCCTAGCGATCTCATATCAGGGGACCGACAAGGTATCAATCGACTCGCATCCGTATACCAACATATCATCAGATCATCATATTCGTCTTATATTCTTTTCATCACATTTATATCTCAAATCAAGTCGAGTTTACATAAACAATCTATCTCTACTATAAGTATAAATATCTAATCTAACATACACACCCGAACCATATAATCAGATTTTTAAAGAAGTGAATCGTAGTTTTCAAAATAGGGGTTATGGTGTTTTTAAGGAAAAGATATCATTTGAAAATCCGTAACGTTCCTCAAGGTAACTATTTAAAAGATGCATACGATTCTTCAGTTTAGAAATATGTATGGTTCGGATGACACATCTACGTCGACTATCTAGTCCTATAGAACCCTAAACGACAATATCATCAAACGTCATCCTCAAAATCCCGTCATCACATACAAGTCGTATCATATCGCTTCAAACTATCCTTAGTTTCAAATATGGTTTCACTAACTATCATTTAACTCTAACCCTAGTTTCCAAATCTAAGTTTCCTTAACCATACTCTATAAATCAGTTTCCATCAAAACTTTGCGGGGTGCTATACGCCATCCACCCGACTTCCCCCGTGGATATAGATCCACTCACCTTGGTCTTCGCTTTCCGAAGTCGATGACGCCATGATCCGTCGCCTAGTAATCCACGCGAAGGTACCTACAATAATACATAATCGCAATGCGTGTTAAAATCAAGGCGGAAAACCAAAACGACACACGTTTCGCTCATAGGTTAAAACCTATAGCCCACGTATGCAAAACCAACAAATTACCCCTGGTCCTTGATGTACAAACATTCAACAACCAAAAACAAATCCAAATATCAAAACTCATCATTCAAAATATGGAAACATATCCTAAATCACACACAAGTGTTCCCAGATTTTGACTTAGGTCAAATGGGGTTGCCCAAACAAGTTTAGGGTGTAGTAGAAGGTGTATATGACATACTGGACCAATTTAGACCCCAACTCCCACTACAAAACCGTCCACTACCCATAAAATTCCGGCCAGGCCGGTTTTACTGGCTTCTCTGGGCTTCGTCTTCGTAGGGTGGTCTCCTGGTGGTGTATCTAGGCCTTTGGTATTGTTTGGTTGTCTCAGAAATTCCCCGGGTCATCCCAGATTCACTGTAGGCATACTAAAAGTCACAAAATCGATACGGAACAAAATCCTAAGCTCATGTATCGGTTTCAAATCTATGGATCAGTCTGGAAACGTGTCACCATGGTCAAGTAAGCACTCACAACAGCTCCCAGATCTCACCTGTGGTCCTTACATAAAAATCCAGTAGTACCAAACACTCTTAAACCTCTACATAGATCTACCCTCCAAACTACAACCCCAACTCCCTCCTATGGCCGTGGTCGCCAGATATGGTCCCCACCTCGCCGGCCAAAACCGCCCAGATTGGTCTCGTTCTTCAGGTGGTCACTTAGGGTAAGTAGTACATCATTACCACACTGTTTGATCTCACCAACAAGTCTCGGGGTCACAGCAGATTGTCGATATCTCAAAACGAAAATAAAACATGATATCGCACCAAACTAAACTAAAAAGGAAGAAGTTATACCTCATTTAGGCCACTCTATACAACACTAACTTCCCATTGTCGTCAAAATCCCACTTTGCTTGGTTCAATATACAGAGGAAGAGATAGGGAATAATTTTTATGAAGGGAGTGTAGGGTTTTGGGGATTATTTGGAGATGGATCTAGGGTTTGAAGTGGAGGGATGTGGGGTTGGAGGAAGATGAAGAAGGAGGGGGAAAATGATGGGGGAAAGTTAGGCAGCAGCCCCCCTCTCTTTCTCACTTATTCACACACCCTCTCTCTCCAATCATACCCTTTTCACTAAATTACCCTTTTGCCATCCCTTTATCTTTTTTCTTTCAAATTTCAAAACCAAATCACATAATACCCATAAAACAACACAAATACTATATCATGTAACCAAATGGAACATGACATGGTGCACTAGCCATGGAAAACTGTAGAAACACGGATTTGGCTTAATCGCGATTAGCAGTGCACTAATCGGGTTTTTATCGAAACTGCGTATAATAAATTTTAAAAATGCCAAATCCTGTAATTATATTATTAAATGAATAAATAATTTTAATTTTCATTTATTTCACAATTATTGGTATATATTTATACCCTTTTTCTGTTAGTGTATATGCCCTAGAGGCCATTACTGTATCATACTAGTATGTATATTACTTGATGGAAGCTTGGGATATTCACAGTTGTATAGACAATCTTGCTCGAAATAGTAGTATGCTACTTGGTTTGTCTCGGCTTTAATGTGTACATGTGTTTCTTTATTATATCGCCTATACGCATTAGTAGAGCCCTTATGATCTTTGCTTGATTACCGGCGTTGTGATGGCGATCACACTCGTGGGGGCTGGGTAATCCACAAGCACATCCTTATGCATGTCCCTAGTCGTGGGATTATCGAGACAGGGCATCGATACTCCGGAGTAGACTAGCGTATACGCTTCTCATCCCAGTGCAGGAGGTGGTCTGTCCCACAGCCGTCAGTACGTCGTACTTGAGATAGTATACGGGTGCTCGTTAGGTTACGAGTACACTGGACAGGACTCGTCGGGGACTGTTGGTTTGTATTATACCTATCGTCAGTTAACAGTTCCCAGGTGACATGAGTACAGCTTAGTCCGCTGACTTGACACTGTCACTTCGCCTCAAGTGTGTTCCCACTGTTCTTTGACTACTACCCTACCACGGCTCTACTGAGTCATGCAAACAGGTAGTAGTTGGGTGCAGTCCCGAAACACTTGGAGGCAGTGACGGTTAGACAGGATTCGTCTCTCCCGGTATTGGGGGTTGACATCGCGCTGTGTCTAGGAGAGCCATTACATAAAGTCCCTGGCCAGGGCTAGCGAGATATACTGGTAGGTTTCTAGTGATGTCTCAGGGTGTTCTGGGCTACACTCCGACACGACTTGTACCACTATTAGGGAACTGACGTTTGCCACCCCCTAGGGCCGCCATACGATGTATCAGACGAACAGACCGGACTGTACGGAGATTGTCACATACAGGCTCAGTCGGAGTTCGGATGGGTTTATCTCATCGGCCTTCTTATCGACATCTACCTGGGGACCGTTACGTACAGCTAGTGCCGCTTGCGGTCTGTGGTTAAACCCACTGCCAGCGTAGTGTCGAGTCTTTAGAGTCCCACACAGAGAGTTTCCCTGCACTGAGCGAAACATGTAGAGGCCGTATGGTTTTACGGTAGGGCTGCGATCACCTACGTACACTTGTGTGCGTGTGGTGTTCGGGCAGGCAATACTAATGGGCTTTGGTTTAAGCCGGATCCTAGTATTGCACGGATGGATTTATTTTGTCTTCTGTGCATCCGCATTCTACGGAATGCGGATGCAGGTGTGTATGCACAGTTTTCCGGAGCGATGAAGGAGGAGGTGCCTCATTAGGGTTTTGGCAGTTGGTTCGGCCAAAACCGTTATGTGGCAGGCTCATTAGGGTTTTGACAGTTGATTCGGTCAAAACCATTTTGAGGCGGACTCATTAGGGTTTTGGCAATTCGTTTGGTCAAAACCATTATGAGCCGCGGACATCATTTACTAATCCTTTTAGTGATAATTTTATGATGGCTAATTGCATGGACCATTTGACCACCATGACCTCTCTTGGCTTTGTTAACCGGTTGACCGGTGTTGACCATTGACTTTCATGAGAGGTCTACACTCTTCTTTTCATTTTCCTTTTCTTTTTGATTATGATAATGGTCATTTCAATGTAGCCATCAACTTTATCTTGATTGGATTAGTAATGATGATGTTTTGGGATTATTGAACCATGGTTCATTTTCTTTAGCACATAATTCTTTTCTCATTCTCTCTCTTGCTCTTTCTCATGAGAAGAAAAGAAATGCTCCATGGTTGCTAGCTCCTCCTTCCTCCTCCTCTTGATTCATCTTTTGATCTAATGTGTTGAGAGAAAAAGATCCCACAAAGACAAACACTTCCATATATCTCCTCTACACATCTTAGGGCTTCTTGACTAGCAATCTTGTTGCCCTAGTTACCTTGGCTCGAGGTGGAGCTCGGTATACATCTCTCGGGTGGATCGTCATCGACTCAAGAAGGCCGCGGAGGTGACCAAAGTCCGGATCAACCCTCGGAGCATGGATGGACAAACGGCGCAGCGGAGTGAAAACTTGAAGGACCGGTATCGTGATGTATAATTTCTATGGCATAGTAGTTAGCACCTCCTTTAGTTTGCTAGTTTCTAGTTTAGCAAAGATCCGGCTTTTACGGTCCATGTTACAAAGTCTTGAAAAATTTTTGTTTTACCGTTTCCGCAGCCCCGAAAGTACCGGGAGAAGTAACGTGGACCTAACAGTGGTATCAGAGCCTAGATAAACATAAACTAGCAAGTTATCAAAGTATCTAGAATTTCGACCGGACGAAAAACAGCAATACACCCCGGAAATTTCAAGTTTCTGCCGATTTTTAGATCTGTTAAAAAATTAATAAATCATGCACTAAAAATCGGCTCAGGCTTTTTATAGAACACTTGAAAATTTTGATCCCCTAAATCGGTTAAAGCGCCGCGGAACCGCGGCATAAGCTTGCTTATGCCGCGGAACCGCGGCCGAGTTAACTCGGTTTGGGGTCCTGTTTCCTGCAGTGTTCTTATATGGGTATTTTGGGATTTTTAGAATATGATTTTTCTGCCCAGATTTTCCAGAAAGCAAAATTTGTTTTTGGGGCTTAAAAATCCGTATTTTTGGTCGATTTTCTGTAGACTTTGACTAATGGTTATATCTGTAATGTTATATGTGTATTGAACGTCTACTAATCGCTATACGTCGATTAGTAGGGGTTATACATATCTGTGATCTATGTTGTTGATGGTATGTGTATATGAACTCGTTGGATTGTCGCGGATGAATAGCCGGGGTGGATGTGAGATGAGAGTTTCTTTTTCTTTCCTTCATGTAATAAATTTTTAAATTGATGTAATATTATTTGTATGGCCGCACAACCGGGTCGGGGTTGTAGCCGCCATTGTATAATTCTTTTTACTGTTTTTACTCCTAGGATAGACCCATGGAGGGGGTGCACAAACTACCGGGTATCCCGAAGTGCCGAGTGGCCTACTCACGGGTTGAGGGAGGTTGCTTCGCTTCGGGTACTTGGCGGGTAGTTTGCCGCACCCGTAGGGGTCTAGGGTGGGGTATTGGTTATTCATCGCGACCGTGTAATCCGCTTTTCGTTGCAGGCTCGAACGAATCGCGGGTTCCTAGTATATCCAAAGTGTTCATCTGTGATCTGGATTGGCTATCATTGCTATATATCTATATATGATAACTATTTAGGCGTTACTTATGTTTTTCAGTCGCGCTAGCCCTGCCCCCGCTCTGTCGTTAGTTATGTAACCTAACGGGTGATGATGGGGCCCCGTGGCGAATGCGAATGGCATAAGCGTACGTCATATTTTGGTTGTTTTCTACAATGGTAGGATTAAATGATGGGACGCATTAAAAGAACTAATGCAAGAAAATAAACCTAAAAGACGTTGTTGGAACAATTTTTCAAAAAGCTGTTATTGCAAGGACGTTCATTTTTGTTTTGCATCGAGGTATTCGGTTATGAATGCCTAGCATCTCATTCGACGAGGCAAGGGCCGAGATCCCCTCATCGGGAGTGACCCCTTGGACAAAAGTTTGCGTCAGGGTGATAACTTCACTATAGTCGATCATTCTTGCTTTGCATCGAGGTATTCATCTTATGAATGCCCAGCACCACACTCGACGAGGAAAGAGCCGAGATTCCTTCACAGGGAGTGACCTCTTTAGCAAAAGTTTTCGCCGCTATATTTTCAAAAAGTGTATCACGTTCCTTCAATGATATCAAGTTCATTACGTTAACGGGTTTTCGCCAAAACCCTGTCGTAGCCCTCTGTCATTTCTTATAAGTTATACTTAGTATTCGTGCTGCGTTTGTTGACTGTGTCAAGATGCAGTGAACGGTAGCTGAGTATAGCTTATCTGCTGGATACAATGTGATTGGTTAGGACAGTCGTGTAACCTTGTTGACTGTGTCAAGGGTTATGCGGGTGGGTTTAATGCAATCAAGATAATGACGGGTTGAACTTGAGTAGGACCCTTTGATTTTTTGACTGTGTCAAGGTCACTTGGGTCCTAGGGGCAAAAATCCACATCGGGAGTTTCTAAAGAAACTGAAACTTGCAGATTTAGCATACCTTCTGGAGTGTGGTGACTAGAGTGGATTCCATCTAGGTCATCGCACAATGATAGTTGGATCCCGATCCCACTGATGAGTTGGACTACTCTCGGGAGATTATTTCACTTAACGATCAATGCTATAAACCAAGTAGGTGTCTAGAACGGTGTTAGCGGGGTTACGCCCCTAGGGAAAAGAGGTTATTTAATTAAGGAACTTCGCGAAAGCGTTGGAAAACCTCACTCGAAGTACCAACACCAGCCTGGCTGAAAGGTTAAGCAAGTATTGTAACGTGCGATTAATCCTGACTAGTTCTTCTTTTAAGGTTTTAGGAAGAATTTGAGGAAACAGTGGGAGCCATCCTGGTTAGATAAACTAATAAACCAATCTAATCTTGCAAGAGCGCACGCTGAGTGTTTCCTTTCTCTCTTTCCAGGTAGCAACCATTTCACGCCCTAATCAAGATAATAAAATATATCGCTTGACCGATCCGAATTCTTATTCGGGGCTGGGGAACGTTGGTTCGGCTCTAACTTGTGACAACAGTCATAAGTATGAGCAAGGGAAAGAGGATTTTATGGATTCAAAGGATACCCAGTTGAAGAAGAAGCATGGTTTTGCATCTACTTCAGGTGTTCTTGTAATTGAGAACTGCTTTACGGTCAGCCCTACCTCCTGGGTACCTGATACCGGATCAGGATCTCATATCTGCAATTTATTGCAGGGACTGAGAAAAAGGAGGAAAGTTGCACCTGGTGATATGTCGCTCAGAGTAGCGAACGGAGCACAAGTAAATGCTGTAGCTGTCGGTGAATATCACCTAGTATTGCCAAATGGCAAGACTATGATTTTGAACGATTGCTACTATGTACCTTCCATGGTTTGCAACATAATATCAGTTTCTTTACTCGATAAAGATGGATATAACTTTGTTCTTGATAGAAATATCATGAAAATCTACCTTCATAAGGTAATGGTTGCAGAAGGTACACTGTGTAATAGTATCTACGTTCTAAATCAGAATACAGTTCTCAATATACAAAACACACGCAAGAGGAAGAATTCAGATACGAATGAATCCTACTTGTGGCATTGTAGACTTGGTCATATCGGAGAGAAAAGACTGAGTAAGTTGCATAAAGATGGACTCTTGGATACGTTCGAGTTTTCATCTTATGAAACTTGTCAGTCTTGTCTCAAAGGAAAGATGACCAAATCTCCGTTCACCGGACATGGAGAAAGGGCAGCAGAGCTCTTAGGACTCATACACAGTGATGTATGTGGTCCGATGTCTATACATGCAAGGGGTGGGTTCTCGTACTTCATCACATTCACTGACGATCTCTCTAGGTTCGGATATGTGTATCTGATGAAACACAAATCTGAAGCTTTTGAGAAATTCAAGGAATTCAGAAACGAAGTAGAGAACCAGACTGGCAAAAGTATCAAGATCCTCCGGTCTGATAGAGGAGGGGAGTACTTAAGCACGGAATTCCTAGATTACTTAAAAGAGAATGGTATTCTCTCTCAGCTTACTCCTCCTTATACACCACAGCACAACGGTGTATCGGAGCGGAGGAATCGTACCCTATTGGATATGGTTCGCTCCATGATGAGTAGTGCCGAGTTGCCTCTTTCATTCTGGGGATATGCACTTCAAACTGCAGCGCATCTATTGAATCAAGTTCTATCCAAATCCGTTCCTAAGACTCCGTATGAAATATGGAGTGGTAAGAGTTTGTATCTTAAACGTATTAGGATTTGGGGTTGCCCAGCTTATGTCAAAAAGGAGAACCCAGAAAAACTTGAGGCACGGGCAGTTTTATGTAAGTTTGTGGGATACCCAAAAGATTCAAGTGGGTATCTATTCTACCATGCAGAGGAACAGAAGATAATTGTTTCCAGGAATGCCACATTTTTGGAAAAAGAATTTCTTGTTAAAAATATAAGTGGCAGCACGGTAGAACTGGATGAAATTCCAGAAACACGAACTTTAACTAAAGATTTGGAGGAACCGCTAGATTTAGTTACACCCAACGAACCTCAGCCACTCCGCAGATCTGGTAGGATTTCTCATCCGCCCGAGAGATACTACGATTTTCTCAAAGACGGGGATCGAGAGGATTGCATCTTGGAAGAAGATGACCCTACCAGTTTCAGGCAGGCCATTATCAGTAGGGACTCTGATAAGTGGCAGGAAGCAATGCAATCCGAAATGGAGTCCATGTACACCAATAAAGTGTGGACCTTGGATACTGCTCCACCTGGAGTAAAACCCGTTGGATTCAAATGGATCTACAAAAGGAAACTTGGTGTGGATGGGCAGGTGGAGACCTATAAGGCTAGACTCGTTGCAAAAGGTTTTCGTCAAAGACCTGGTTTGGACTATGACGAAACCTTTTCTCTAGTGGCTATGCTGAAATCCATTCGGATCCTACTTGCCATTGCTGCCTTCCATGACTATGAAATCTGGCAGATGGACGTTAAAACGGCTTTTTGGAAGAGTGCGTTTACATGGATCAGCCATAAGGTTTCGTAGACAGTGGGAGCAGCGGGAAGGTTGCAAGTTGCTTAAATCCATTTATGGATTAAAGAAGGCATCGCGGAGCTGGAACATCTGTTTTGATGAGGCAATCAAGGAATTTGATTTCATCAAGAACGAAGATGAACCTTGTGTTTATAAGAAGATTGTAGGACGAACTGTCGTGTTCCTAGTCTTGTACGTGGACGACATTCTTTTGATAGGTAACGACATTCCTATGCTACAATCGGTCAAGCTATTTTTGTCACAACGGTTCTCCATGAAGGACCTGGGTGATGCCTCGTACATTTTGGGGATCAAGATCTATAGAGATAGATCTAAGAGACTACTAGGATTTTCGCAGTCCAGGTACATAGAGACCGTACTAAAGAGATTTAGTATGGAGGATTCCAAGCGCGGTAACATACCCGCATTGCACGGAATTACCCTCTCTAAGAAGATGTCTCCTAAGACTGACGAGGAGAGGGTTCGCATGAGCACTATACCCTACGCTTCGGCGGTAGGACCTATAATGTTTGCGATGCTATGTACAAGACCAGATGTAGCTTACGCGCTGAGCGTGGTGAGCCGGTATCAGTCAGACCCAGGTGAGGACCACTGTACAGCAGTGAAGAACATTCTCAAGTACCTGAGAAGGACTAAGGAGATGTTCCTGGTTTACGGTAATGGAGACCTCAGGGTCAAGTCCTTTACCGATTCAAGCTTCCAGAGTGACAAAGATGACATCAAGTCTGTGTCGGGTTTTGTGTTTACCCTCAACGGTAGGGCGGTATGTTGGAGGAGTTCCAAACAGGATACCGTCGCAGACTTGACGATGGAGGCTGAATACATTGCTTCAAGCGATGCCGCAAAAGAGGCAGTCTGGATGAAGAAGTTCATTAGTGAACTTCCGGTGGTTTCGTCCATTGTTGACCCAATACCTTTGTATTGCGATAACAATGGGGCTATAGCTTTAGCGAAGGAACCAAGATCCCATCAGAAATCCAGACACATCTTAAGGCGGTATCACCTGATCAGGGAGATCATTGATCGCCAGGAGATCGAGGTACGGAGAGTGGACACAAAAGACAACACGGCGGATCCATTCACGAAGGCCTTACCCAGACTCAGTTCGAGCGGCTGATCGAGATGATAGGTCTTCGATACGCCAGTATATGGCCTTAGTGCAAGTGGGAGATTGTTAGTGTATATGCCCTAGAGGCCATTACTGTATCATACTAGTATGTATATTACTTGATGGAAGCTTGGGATATTCACAGTTGTATAGACAATCTTGCTCGAAATAGTAGTATGCTACTTGGTTTGTCTCTGCTTTAATGTGTACATGTGTTTCTTTATTATATCACCAATACGCATTAGTAGAGCCCTTAGGATCTTTGCTTGATTACCGGTGTTGTGATGGCGATCACACTCGTGGGGGCTGGGTAATCCACAAGCACATCCTTATGCATGTCCCTAGTTGTGGGATTATCGAGACAGGGCATCGATACTCCGGAGTAGACTAGCGTATGCGCTTCTCATCCCAGTGCGGGAGGCGGTCTGTCCCACAGCCATCAGTACGTCGTACTTGAGATTGTATACGGGTGCTCGTTAGGTTACGAGTACACTGGACAGGACTTGTCGGGGACTGTTGGTTGGTATTATACCTATCGTCAGTTAACAGTACCAAGGTGACATGAGTACGGCTTAGTCCGCTGACTTGACACTGTCACTTCGCCTCAAGTGTGTTCCCACTGTTCTTTGACTACTACCCTACCACGGCTCTACTGAGTTATGCAAACAGGTAGCAGCTGGGTGCAGTCCCGAAGCACCTGGAGGCAGTGACGGTTAGACAGGATTCGTCTCTTCCGGTATTAGGGGTTGACATCGCGCTGTGTCTGGGAGAGCCATTACACAAAGTCCCTGGCCAGGGCTAGCGAGATATACTGGTAGGTTTCCAGTGATGTCTCAGGGTGTTCTGGGCTACACTCTGACACGACATGTACCGCTATTAGGGGACTGACGTTCGCCACCCCCTAGGCCCGCCATGCGATGTATCAGACGAACAGGCCGGACTGTACGAAGATTGTCACATACAGGCTCAGTAGGAGTTCGGATGGGTTTACCTCATCGGCCTTCTTATCGACATCTACCTGGGGACTGTTACGTACAGCTAGTGCCGCTTGCGGTCTGTGGTTAAACCCACTGCCAGCGTAGTGTCGAATCTTTAGAGTCCCACACAGAGAGTTTCCCTGCATCGAGCGAAACGTGTAGAGGCCGTATAGTTTTACGGCAGGGCTGCGATCACCTACGTACACTTGTGTGCGTGTGGTGTTCGGGCAGGCAATACTAGTGGGCTTTGGTTTCAGCCGGATCCTAGTATTGCACGGATGGATTTGTTTTGTCTTCTGTGCATCCGCATTCTACGGAATGCGGATGCAGGTGTGTATGCACAGTTTTCCGGAACGATGAAGGAGGAGGTGCCTCATTAGGGTTTTGGCAGTTGGTTCGGCCAAAACCGTTATGTGGCAGGTTCATTAGGGTTTTGACAGTTGATTCGGTCAAAACCATTTTGAGACGGACTCATTAGGGTTTTGGCAATTCGTTTGGTCAAAACCATTATGAGCCGCCTACATCATTTACTAATCCTTTTAGTGATAATTTTATGATGGCTAATTGCATTGACCATTTGACCACCATGACCTCGCTTGACTTTGTTGACCGGTTGACCGGTGTTGACCATTGACCTTCATGAGAGGTCTACACTCTTCTTTTCATTTTCTTTTTCTTTTTGATTATGATAATGGTCATTTCAATGTAGCCATCAACTTTATCTTGATTGGATTAGTAATGATGATGTTTTGGGATTATTGAACCATGGTTCATTTTCTTTAGCACATAATTCTTTTCTCATTCTCTCTCTTGCTCTTTCTCATGAGAAGAAAAGAAATGCTCCATGGTTGCTAGCTCCTCCTTCCTCCTCCTCTTGATTCATCTTTTGATCTCATGTGTTGAGAGAAAAAGATCCCACAAAGTCAAACACTTCCATATATCTCCTCTACACATCCTAGGGCTTCTTGACTAGCAATCTTGTTGCCCTAGTTACCTTGGCTCGAGGTGGATCTCGGTGTACATCTCTCGGGTGGATCGTCATCGACTCAAGAAGGCCGCGGAGGTGACCAAAGTCTGGATCAACCCTCGGAGCATGGATGGACAAACGGCGCAGTGGAGTGAAGACTCGAAGGACCGGTATCGCGAGGTATAATTTCTACGGCATAGTAGTTAGCACCTCCTTTAGTTTGCTAGTTTCTAGTTTAGCAAAGATCCGGCTTTTACGGTCCATGTTACAAAGTCTAGAAAAATTTTTGTTTTACCGTTTCCACAACCCCGAAAGTACCGGGAGAGGTAACGTGGACCTAACATTTTCGACAACCCCAATTTCGCAAATCGGGCAGTTTTCGGGAAAAATATTGTTTTAATATTAAATTCCAAAAATAATATTTTATATTTTCTGAAATGTTACAATCTTTCCCCCTTAAATAAATTCGGTCCCCGAATTTAAATTTAAACCCCCAAAATCTAAAATATTTCAATAATCAGCTCAAATCAACGGGGCTCCGAAATCACGGAAGATACAGAAACAACACAGCGAGTCAAGTGCGCATGAAAACGAGTACAAAACTCAAAATAGAACTCCGTCAAGCGTCACGCAATTCATTAGATTTGCACGCATATCCTCGGAGTTACAATAGAGATACAGACTTCGAAATCTACTACTAAATCCAATATACACTAGTCAAATACTATAATACGTGTATAGTACGCATCTTTGGAAAACATTCAAGAACTAAATAAAACTCATGCAAAAATCTTTTCTAAATCTCCGTGTGGTGCGTAACTCACGGCCTAAGTGACGGCGCTCATTTGTGAAATAATAGTATATGTCCATATATGTTTTTGATCAAATATGCGTTCCGCCTTTTTTTCCAAAATATCCCAAAAGGTTTTCCTTTATAACGTTCGTGTCGCCCACGGACATGTAGGAAATAGCGAGACTATAGCTCTTTTTCAAGAACCTCTTGGTAAACTTTTAATGCATGCAAAGTACTCAGGTACTGTTCTCGGATCAGTCATGTTTGGCTACTACACAACATAGTACCCAATATGAAAACAAGTGCTCAAAAGCAAAATCAGCCTCAAAAGGCGTATCCCACAATCACATGCGTCTGGTGCGCACGGAAATCAAATCCAAATACAGGTGCCATAATATGCACAAAAGCAAAACTAAGTGCAACGGTGTGCACAAAAGTATCTGTCCAGTCTAACGGGTGTGTGATTTAGAGAGATTTTATTGATCAAAAATATATTACCACAATCAAGAACGGCGTCGCTTGGTAGCTAGCCGGTGAGTACGGGTCGGTCCACAGGGATTTTGTGTTTTCCTAATCGCGCTAACGAGTTAATTCCGATGGGTGTCGGATTGATTTATTAAATCTAAAAACCACCAAATTAAGTTATACTAAGATTATCTAGATCTAACTCTTGTTAGGGTTAGGTTTAGGGGAAGTTGAGAGATTAAATGTTTCCTCACCGCTTTCAAGGCTCTATTATAGATCTATTCGGTGTTATGGTAATTATCAATAAAGTGGATTAGAATCATTAGGGAATATGTTTCTTCCTCTAGGTTCTTGTCCTTCCTTTATCGATCCTTACCCTAACCTCCATGGAAAACACGCGCAACCGGTCCTTTATACTACGGTATCACCATTACCTCGAGGAGTAAGGTGCCGCAAGGAGCGGTGTGTGCGTGTATGCATGGAGTTCTAATTATTATGTGTGAAGGGGCAAGAAAGGGGCGAGAGATCTCATCTCTCAAACCTTTCCCAAAAGCTAACCCTAACAAGCGAGGAGACTACTCGCTTGTTAGGAAATTTAAAGACATTCTAAATTAAAGTAAACTAATGAAAAGAAAATAAGGGAACTTACTAATTTTTATTGATGGCTCTCTCCAAACATGAACACAGTACAGATCTGAATTTATGAAGTGAAAAGAGGCATACCCTAGAAAAGGTTTTTAGGGTTCTATTTATAGATTCATAGAAATCCTAGGTTACAATTGATTCACACATCTGCTTTTACAAAAATGCCCTCTAAGAAAAGACCTAGTCAAAGATTTGCGCCACCTCTAGTATTTTGGTAAAATTTTATTCAATTTTGGGCTCTTGATGGCCGCGGAACCGCGGCCTCAGCAGGGTTTGGGCCGCGGTTCCGCGGCCCAATAGTTGACTTGATGGCTCAATTTTCTGCTACAGGCTCTGGATTTTTTGGGCTTCTTATTTCTTTGGTTCTTTTATTAAAATAGCTTCTAGGTTACTTCCAGATCTCCAGTGAACAATTGCAGTGGACTTTTAACCGTTTGCTTTGTAATCTTGGACCTTGCGTTGTCTTGTACTGATTTTTGTGTAGGATTTATCAAAATCCTTCTGTTTGCTGGTCGTAGTTCCACTTTTGCATCGTCTTTTCTCTTTTTCACTGTTTTAGATCCAAGAACCTGTAACCTATAATATGTAGCAGACATGCGTCAAAAGCACCTGTTTATTTATAAAACGAATAAGAATGGGGAATATAATAATACAATATTATGGTGTGAACAAATACCCCCAAACTTATCTTTTGCTCGTCCTCGAGCAAACTTATTTTTTATTCTCGACAAAAAACCTAACCGCACTTTCTCAGGGAAACGCGATTGCACTGAGCACGTGCAACAAGCCGTTAAACCTCTAGGTGTCCCTAGTAGGAGTAGTGTTGTCTCCTGAGGGTTTTCAGCGGATACTACCCATAAAATCCTATCAATTTGGCCCGTTGATTTTTATTCATCATTTAGGTTTTCTAACAAGGAATTCTATTATCTTCGACATGCAAATTATCCACTCATATTTTTCACACTTCCTCATTATCTAACTTAAGATTATACATGTTCTATTGACTTACATAGCTTTCGGCATCTCCTAAGTTTTCCTTCTAGGGTCCATCTCCACTTAGGAATTTTTATCAACTCTATTAAAGATACAAGTTCTATTCTTCATTCCTCTCTCTTATCTAAATCCCAATCACATACCCCTACGTGTGTGTATATATCACCCCTACACTTGGAAATTCAAATCAAGCAATCATACTCCTGTCCGTTGTCCAAAGCACTTCTTAATTGGTGAATTTTTTTAATGAATTTTTCTTACACATGCTTCATACGACCGTTAATACTTCTTGAGGTACCAACAACCGATTACAAGATGTGTTTGCACAATAAAGCGTACTTTCTAGTCTTGAAACACCGAAGGCTTTTTAGCAGTGACTCCCAAACCAGTTGGTCTAAGGCAATAGGTGATGAAGCACCCTCGCTAAATATTTTTTCTTTCTATTTTTGCAGCCTTAAGTAATCACAAAAACCAGTGTTCATTTTTTTATTCTTTATTCACACTTGTATTTTTCTTTTCTTCGTACTAAGGACTTTAGACAAGAGTATTTCAAGGTCTCTTCTACTATTCCAAGTTTTAAGATGCGTGATTGTGCAAATTGTAGGGTATACATTTTCAGAATCTAGACTTAAACTTGGAATTATTTTTCAAACTCATACTCTAAAAATATCAATATTTTTCCTTTGTTTTAACTTAGCACAAGAAGTGAACTCAAAATTTGCCTATTTCTAAACAAACTACAAAGACATATACATTCTACCGTTAAACTTTAAGAAAGGTTATTTTTAGGGGTTTTAATTTACTAAGTCTAAGATTTAGTTGTTTCTAACTAGTTAACCTTTTTGTCAAACTCAAGTCAATTAAGCCAAAATTGAATACATTAATTTTTATAATTTTTGAATTTTTTTAATTTTTATGGGTTTTAAAATCAATATACAAATGCAAAAATATGTACAAATGAATGCGAAGGAAAGAAGGCTTACCGAGCATACCCCCAAACTTAACTTTGACAGTGTCCTCACCGTCATGCTATACCAAGAGGGTTGAGAATGTCGGCACTCCCCTGTTTATTTATTGATAAAAAAAATTATTGGTAAAAGAAAAACAAAAATATATATACAGAAAGGCCCCCCCAAACTTCATTGAAACAATGTTAAACGTCATTACCAAACTTTGCAAAGACCAAACGTCATCACCAACCATTCGAAAAATTTATCTGTAAAGAGTATCGGTTGGTTGAAGAACATGTTGTACCGATCCAAAAAGAATTGGGGAAGATAGAAGTGGTGGTATGGAAAGTGTGGAAGTGAATAGATAGGAGGAGGTGATGAATCAAAATGAGAATGTGAATGATTAGCAATCAGTGGAATATTGGCATTCTCGTAGCTTATTAAAAGAAATGGGGGTGGTTCAACTTCTAAAGGAGGAGGTTGACTAACCACACTATCCGCAAGATATTTCTGAGGATCCTTTATCGACTTGGCATCATCCATCATAAGCATATGATATTCAATTATGAGGGAACTAATCTCCTCGATGTCCGAAAAATTTCCAGCCGAAAGCTTGCCGCCTATCTTGTAAGACCATTAAAAGGGCATTCTCTTGCTCGAGAGCTAGAGAGGCCGATATGATAATGGGGAGTGTCTCATTTTCACCTATGTAAGAATATTTAAGGTGAGACGGCAAGGGCGTGAGTTCGAGTTTCGGAGGTGAAACAATCATAGGTACAATTGGGAAATCTACCTCGAACTCAAAGGACTCCAACACAGGTTCGAAATTAATGCAAACAACCGATTCGGATGGTTCAACTAACTCATCCAAAAATTCAAAAGACTCATATTCGGGTTGTGAGCCGTCATCATCCGAAAAAGTGAAACTTTCATGATCAATATCGGTTGTGTCAACTGTGGTGGATTCAAGGAGGGACGCACTAGTGGCGTCAAAACTATTCTCATCAAATAAAAATCTTTCAAGCTCGCAGTCCTCCTGCGTGATTTCGTGAATAGAGCAAACTTCTCATGTCCTAGTTTTAGGCATGGGGGGGGGGCAGACTTCCTAACTTGTAAATATTGAACTCACTAGACGTCTTCCCGAAGGATAGAGTCATGTAGCCATTGCGACAATTTATTACGACAATGGAAGTGGCCAAAAATGGTTGACCAAGGATCACCGGAATTTGGTTCCGTGAGTTAGCAACAGGTTGTGTGTCCATAATAATAAAATCAACGGGGTATATGGAATCCCCAACTTTGATCTGTTGGAGATAGTGCCCTCTGAGTCAATTATTGGATCACAGGCACGTGATTGAAATGATTGAGGGAGGACCTATCCCGATAGGACAGTCTTACTCGAGATGATAGTATGCTATCTGGTTTATCTTTATCATCGTGTACTGCTTTAGGTGACCAGACAGGTCGCTATTACATGTTGGTAGAGCCCCTAGGATTCTTACTTGACTACCAGCAGTATGAGGGCGATCATATACGTGGGAGCTGGTAGTCTATAAGCACATCCTTAAAAGGTCCCTAGTCGTGGGAGTTTCGAGACAGGGCATCGATTCTCCAGAGTAGACTGGTGTATACAGTCGAGACCCCGACGAGGGGCGGTGGCCGGTCTTACAAGCCACTGGTGTCAGTTGGTTCACCTAAGATGTATACAGGTGCTCATTGGGTTATGAGTACACCGGACAGGACTCGCCGGGAACATGCTAGTTGGTCTTATACCTGACGTCAGATAGCAGTTCCCTGGTGACATGTGTACAGGTTAGTTCATCGACCTGGGGATCGTTATTTGTCTCGTGTGAGTTCCCATTGTACTTTGATTACTACCCTACCACGGCTCAAAGGAGTCGTGCAAACAGGTTTTAGTTCGGTACAGTCCCGAGCCACATGGAGGCAGTGAGCGTATCTTTAGGGGTTCGTCTCTCCCGGTATTGGGGGCGAGGTCGCGCTGTGTCTAGGAGAGCCATTACACGAAGCCCTCGGCCGAGGCAGGAGATTTACTGGTAGGTATTCCAGTAGTATCTCAGGGTGTTCTGGGCTACGCTCCGACACGACTTGTACCACTTTTGGGGGTCTGACTTTTACCAACCCCCTAGGCCCGCCATGCGTTGCTCATAGACGAACGGACCGGACTGTACGGATATTGTCACTGACAGGCTCAGTAGGGTGTCAGGATGAGTTCGCTCATCGACGTCCCTTTTGGTCAATACCTGGTAGCCCGTTACGTATTGGCTTATACCTCTGACGTGCTAGTGGTTAAATCCACAACCAAGGTGTTGACGAGTCTTTAGAGTCCCCCACATTCAGTTACTCAAGCTTTCGGGCGGAAAGCTGTAGAGGCCGTATGGGGATATGGCAGCGTTCGATCAGATACGTGCGGTATTGCACGGATCAGGATCGGACAGTTTGTACTACAGGCCGTATGGATATATGGCAGGGTTCGATCAGATACGTGCGGTATTGCACGGATCAGGATCGAACGGATATCACTAGCCGTCTTTGGTTTAAGCCGGATCCTAGTATAGTACAGTGTAGATTTTGTCTCATTGCATTTGTATTTCGGTCGGAATACAAATGCGGGTGTGTATGCACAGTATCGGGGTTTTCCTGTAATTTATTACGGGACCAGTTTTCTGGAGTTGCTAGTTTGCTTTCCGTTTCGGCCAATTTCCTTTGTATCGTTCATTGGCCGAAGATTGGTGGAGGAGGGCTTATTTGCATTGTTGCAAATAAATTTTTGTGGAGGGGGTCTTTGCATTTTGTTGCATCATGATGGGAGCACCATACCTTGACTTTTTGACTTCATGATGGTTGTTGATGATGGCATGACTTTTGGAGGTGATGATTGTTGTTTGAGTGTTGGACTTTCCTAGCTATCATTTCTTTTTGCATGATAGCCTTCTCTCTCTCCCTTGGATTATTGGATGGCTCTCTCATTCTTTGCTACACTCTCCACTCTCTCATTCCCCCCCTCTCACAAGATGCATGGCCGGCCACCAAGAGGGAAATGGGCTGTCCAAATATTTGAGTGTGGGTTTTTGCTTCATTTCATGCTCAAAAAATCCCCAAGTCCCTCCACATTGTTCTTGTATCATCCCTCCACCAAAATGGCACCTCCATGAACTTCAAATGAGACACAAGCCTCTACACTATATTCTACAGCAAACCTTGGGCACGTCGACTAGCCAGCTTCGTGCCCGAGTTGCCTCGGCATTGAGGTGGGAGCCCGTAAAAGAAGTAGGCGATGTGGTGCACTTCCGGCATCGAGGTGGAGACAGGACATTCCGCGGGAGATCGGGACGACGACGAGAAGACCGGAGGACTCGGATCAGTCGGTATATCTCTATTCCCTATCTTGTAGTTAGTTAGGACTAGTTAATGGTTCGATCCGGGTGTTTAGTGCGCGGTGGTGCCGGTTTGCTAGTTTGCAAAAATTAAAGTTTATCACTGCTTCCGCATTTGGCCGTCGGATTGACGGCCGGGGCGCCGCCGTGCACTTACAGTGGTATCAGAGCCTCGCCATTAACTTAGTCTAGCTTTGTTTAATGTGTTTACGTTTCCGATCGACCAAAATTCCAAAAACCGTATTCTCTTCAAAACAGTTTTCTGTCAAAATTTTTTTAAGCCCAAAAATTTTTCAGGTTGTAGAAAATTGATGTACTGGAAATTATAAGCATACTGTAGAAATTAGGTACAGTGATTCGTCTGTGGGAGCGCGGAACCGCGGCCAAACCCCCCTTTGGGCCGCGGTTCCGCCGCAGAATGATGAGATGGTTGTACCAATTTTCTTCAGTTGCTTTCTGGGATGATTTTAGGGGTTTTGGAATATTAATATTGGGCCCAGAATTTCTTGATGTGCTACAGTAGTACTTTGGGGCCCACTTGTTAAAATTTGATCGATCGGATATTTTAAACACATTTTTCACAGTATTTACATTATATCTGCGACCGTGAATGTCACTTGATCGGTAAATCCAGTCTAACTGCTATAGCCCGGTTAGACGGATTTGCGAACGTGACCTTCACGTTGATGTTCTGTGTTATGCTGTAATGTTGCGGATTGGTCGTGGGGGATAGCCTGGATGCAATGCTAGTACAGTTGTGGTTGTATTATGTACATTTGATATTGCGGGGCGAGCGTCGGACATGTGGACTGCCGTCACTGCCTGTTTGTATTATTATTTTGGGGCACGGCCAGGTTGCGGTCGATGTACCCGTTGTATGTATATTTTACTTTCTGTACTAGGATTACCCTGCGGAGGGGTGCACGGATAGCCGGGTTCTAGAGGGCAACAAGCCCGCATCTCATGGCATTGAGATGGAAGGGGCTTCACTCTAGGATTGGCGGGCTATTCGCCGCACTCGTAGGGGGTACAGGTTGACCCAGGAGGGGTGCCCAAGTTACCGGATTCCGTGAAGTGCTGGGTGGTCCATTCACGTGCTGAAGGGGGCTGCTTCGCTTCAGGTTTTGGCGGGTAACTTGCCGCACCCGTAGGGGTCTAGGATTTCATTGCATAGGCTATCCACATGACCAGGGGAACGTCGGGTTTCAGTAGTGGCTCTGTGAAACCCGGGGATCCCAGATATCTGTATTGTTCTGTGATGCTGTACATTTCTGTGATGTTGCATTTCTTTCACTCCTTGAGCGAATATAATATATTAGTAGATGTTGTATATGTTTTGCATCCGTGCTAGTCCAGTCCCCGCTCTGTCGTTAGTTAGCTAACCTAACGGGTAATGATGGGACCCAGTGGCGAATGCGGATGGCATATACGTACATCATATTATTTTCGTTCTTTGTGGTGTGATCAATTGATGGGATTGCGTTGATTCGGATCAATGCAAGTTAAAAACAAACCTAATCTGATGTTGTTGGAACACTTTTCAAAAAGCTGTTATTGCAAGGACGTTCACTTTTGTTTTGCATCGTGGTATTCAGTTGGAATATCCTACTCCTCAGTCGACGAGGCAAGGGCCGAGATCCCTTCACCGGGAGTGACCCCTTGAACAAAAAGTTTGCGTCAGGGCATTAACTTCACTATTGCCGATTACTTTTACTTTGCATCGTGGTATTCAGTTGGAATATCCTGCACCTCATTCTACGGGGAAAGAGCCGAGATCCCTTCACCGGGAGTGACCTCTTTAGCAATGGTTTTCGTCACTATATTTTTAAAAGCTATCCGTTCCTTCAACGATATCAAGTTCATTACGTTAAAGGTTTTCGCCAGAAACCATTCGTAGCCCTCCGTCGTTTCATATGGGTGGTCAATAGTATTCAAGCTGTGTTTGTTGGCCAAAGTCAAGGCACATTGTTTGGTAGCTGTTGGTTATTCATATGCAGCATAGATAGATGCGTTGGTTTGGGACAGTCGTATAGCCTTGTTGGCCAAAGTCAAGGGCTTGTGCGGGTGGATTCAAATCAACCTGGAGAATGACGGGTAGAACTTGACATGTGACTTATGATTTGTTGGCCAAAGTCAAGGTCATAAGTGCATGGGGTAAAAATCACATCGGGAGTTTCAAAAGAATTGAAACTTGCCAGATATGCGCATACCTTCTGGAGTGTGACACCGTGAGCGGATTCCGTCACGTTATCATACGATGATAGTCGGATCCCGATTCCCACTGATGAGTTGGTTTACTCCTCGGGTGATCCCGACTAATTCTTCTTTCAGGTTTGGAGAAGAATTTGACGGTACAGTGGGAGGTTTCCTGATTAGATAAATTGGTAACCATTCTGATTTAGGTTAGAGTGCACGCTGAGTGTTTCTTTTCTCTCTCTCTTCGGCAGCGACCATTGACCCGACCCTAAGACTATGACTCAGAGACCAAATTAACCGAACCTTCTTTAACACTGGCTTTTGGATTGTCAGAGTTGCAAACCTCATTGCCACTCCCACTTTTACCCTTTTCTCCAGGACACCCTGTATTACTACGAACGTCCACTTCCATTGGACAAAACCATCCTATAGTTAGATACGAACTCGAAGGAATTTATTCGAGGATGGTTTCCGGTTATGGAGAAAACGGATAGGACTATTCAGTTGTCTTTTCCTTTTACCTTCTCTCAGGTTGCGAGTACTCCTTGGTTTAGGAGATAGTACACCTATTACTCAAATTGGATAGTCTTCTTCCAAACCTTAGGCTGGTGTCGAATGGTGGGGAATGAAGAAAACCAATTAGCCTAACGATGGTGTATAGAAGGTATTAAGTTAAGACAAAACAAGGGATTAGTAAGAGGGCAAAGTAAATTGCGACTGCTATTCACGACCAAACCAAGTATTTCTTCGCCAATCCTAAATCACCTTTGTATTTCTCCAGGACACTCCGTATCACTACGAAGATCCACAGTTTATTGGATACTCCATCGTATGGTTATATACGAACTCGAAAGGAACTTATTCCAGTTCGGGGATGGATTCTGGTTCAGGAGAAATAGGAATAAGGTTCGTTCAGTTGTCTTTTATCTTCACCTTCTCTCGCATTGCGAGTGTTCCTAGGATTAGGACAGCACACCCATTATGCTTATTGGATAGTCTTCTTCCAAACCATAGGCTGGTGCCGAACGGTAGGGAAGGGAGAAAACCATTTGGCCTAAAGGGGTGTACAGAAGGTAATGACTAAAGACATATGAAGGGATTTGGTGAGGTGGGAAAGAATTACATGGTTACAGTTGTGAATCTGGATAATGGAAGAGGCATTACTAGGAATACCGGGATACCCCATCGAAACATTTCAATGTTTCAGTTTCACTGTGTACTGTTAAAGGAAAACTGATTTCCCAATTAACACTTGCTCCAGGGTATGTATTTACCAGGTATGATTCTCACATCTGTATGGTTTTACAGATGATGAGTGGGAGTAAGCTATTGGGAATTGGGTGATCATCCTCATTATATCGGGATTCGTTGTAATCGATGATATTTGAGAAAATCACCTGGGCAGTTTGCCGGTCGGCAAATATTTGGTTTTGAATATCCGCTGTTATGCACCAATTTCAAATTGATATATCTGTACGTCTATTTTCATAGAGTGAGATATACTTTTTGAAATTATATCAGTGACATTTACCTATATCAGTGGATGGTTAGGTAAGGAGTATTAAACAGCGGTGTAATTCTTCATAACCAAAGGTACAGTTTTCAACCTACGACACACAGTGAATGAGTTATCAGACTCAAAGGACTTATACAGAGTATTGTATGTTGTCCAGGGTCCATCAGGACAGAGGGGTTGGTCCTCGTACTATATTCGGTTTACTTATGACTTCTCTAGTTTTTAGACAGGTGTTTCGTGGAAACACAGGGTCCGAATTTTGAGAAGTTATAGGTATTTGAATAAAGTAGAGAACCAGGTGTTGCAAGTATCGGGATTCTTCAAGGAGATCGAAGATGTAGATACTTGTGAATGGTATTCAGTTGATAGTATTGGTTAAGAGAACTTGCTTCTCTTTTAGGTTACTCATAATTGGAAGCATTCCTAAGTTGAGTAACGCTGATCGGCCTCTCTCCATTTAGTTGACATGCACTGGAGATAGCTGCATGATTTGAATCTGGTTCAATTAAATCAGTGCCTCTGGTTCTGTATTGGATATAGAACAGTTCATATCTTAACGATGTTAAGGTATGGGGAGTTGTCCGGCTTATGATTAAAACCAGACGCTGGACAACTCAAGGCACGTTTCTGTAATGGCTGTTTGTGGGTTGACCCAGGCTATGACAAGGGTTGAGTTTCTAGCATCTGGAAGATCAATAGTGATATTGTTCTTGACTCGCCACAGTTTTAATAAAAATGTTTTTTTTTTTCAGAAAACGGTAATGGGAGTATGGTAGAACTGGAAGTGATTCCAGAACCACAAACGATTACTGAAGATTTGATAGGAACCTAAAGATTCAATCTGGTTTGACATTCCTTTGGCCACTCCGCAAATATGGTGGGTAACCTCAGGCACCCGAGAGGTACTTCGGTATGCTCAAGGACGGTGACAGGGAAGTTCTTGTTTACCTACGCTTACCATTGCTGTTGTTCCAGACTGTGAGACCCGGCAGGAGGATGAGTATAGCGTCGTTCTAAACTGGCTTTAGAAGTGTACGTCTATATGACTCTGCCAGAGGGTTGTCATGATCAGTGGGAGCATCGGAAGCATTGGTGGACAAGTGGCTTATGTCTATTTATAGACTAAAGCAGATGTAGCGGAGAAAGATCATCTATTTCTGACGTGACAATCATAGGTTTGACGTCATCAGAATAGGGGATGGATCTGTTGAGAAGGTAGTAGGGTGTGATGTCATGGTATTTGGATGACATACACAGAGTAGGAAGTGATATTCCTATACTACGATCGGTTATACTTTGGTGGTCACACAGTGGTTTCTCCACATGGGATTTGGACATTATATCAGACATACTGGTTACTGGATCTATGGTTTTAGATCTAGATTTGGGTAGTTTCCCAATCAGGGTACTTACACAGCATTCTATGAGTATTTAGAATGGTTGACTCCTGGCACGGTAGTATACCTGCAGGTGATTGAGTCACCCTCTCTAAAGGTGTCTTATAGACTAAAGTAGAGAGGGATGTGCATGATTGGCAGATCACTTGCTTAGGCAATTGAGTCAATCATGAGATGTCAAGTACCGCACCAGATGTTGTTCTTGTACTACATGCAATAAGTTGACATTAATCCAATCCTGGAGAAACAGTCGGAAGCAGTTTTAGAACATAAGTGGATGTTCTAGGGACATGATAACGACAGCCTCATTCAGGAGACAGTTATCATTCCAGGCTTCCAAGGTGACCTGGACAACAAGGAGGTTGTCAGAGTTATAGTTTTTCCCTCTGACGAGGGGCAGTATTTTGGACAGGTGATCCAAGGCAATACTGAGGGAGGCATAGCGCAGGATACTGATTAAGTTCAGTTGACGATACAGTCTAAGAAGTTTGGATTTGGAGTTCATTTATGAGCTAGGTCCCATCAGACATCTAGACTTATTCTAAGACAGGTATTGCTCATTTCGGGAGATGACTTTCTCCGCGAACTTGAGATTTAGAGAGACATAGAAAGAAACAACAAAGCGGATCCACTCACTAAGGCTATTCCTCGAACGCAATAGTTTTGCAGACGAGCTTTGTGAGACTGACTAGTAAAGGAGTTGGGTGTTCGGTATCACACGGGCTGTGAGTATACGACATCGCAATAATTAGCCTTGAGTGCAAGTGGGAGATTGTTGGAGATAGTGCCCTCTGAGTCAATTATTGGATCACAGGCACGTGATTGAAATGATTGAGGGAGGACCTATCCCGATAGGACAGTCTTACTGGAGATGATAGTATGCTATCTGGTTTATCTTTATCATCGTGTACTGCTTTAGGTGACCTGACAGGTCGCTATTACACGTTGGTAGAGCCCCTAGGATTCTTGCTTGACCACCAACAGTATGAGGGCGATCATATACGTGGGAGCTGGTAGTCTATAAGCACATCCTTAAAAGGTCCCTAGTCGTGGGAGTTTCGAGACAGGGCATCGATTCTCCAGAGTAGACTAGTGTATACAGTCGAGACCCCGACGAGGGGCGGTGGCCGGTCTCACAAGCCACTGGTGTCAGTTGGTTCACCTAAGATGTATACAGGTGCTCATTGGGTTATGAGTACACCGGACAGGACTCGCCGGGAACATGCTAGTTGGTCTTATACCTGACGTCAGATAGCAGTTCCCTAGTGACATGTGTACAGGTTAGTTCATCGATCTGGGGATCGTCATTTGTCTCGTGTGAGTTCCCACTGTACTTTGATTACTACCCTACCACGGCTCAAAGGAGTCGTGCAAACAGGTTTTAGTTGGTTACAGTCCCGAGCCACATGGAGGCAGTGAGCGTATCTTCAGGGGTTCGTCTCTCCCGGTATTGAGGGCGAGGTCGCGCTGTGTCTAGGAGAGCCATTACATGAAGCCCTCGGCCGAGGCAGGAGATTTACTGGTAGGTATTCCAGTAATATCTCAGGGTGTTCTGGGCTACGCTCCGACACGACTTGTACCGCTTTTGGGGGTCTGACTTTTACCAACCCCCTAGGCCCGCCATGCGATGCTCATAGACGAACGGACCGGACTGTACGGATATTGTCACTGACAGGCTCAGTAGGGTGTCAGGATGAGTTCACTCATCGACGTCCCTTTTGGTCAATACCTGGTAGCCCGTTACGTATTGGCTTATACCTCTGACGTGCTAGTGGTTAAATCCACAACCAAGGTGTTGACAAGTCTTTAGAGTCCCCCACATTCAGTTACTCAAGCTTTCGGGCGAAAAGCTGTAGAGGCCGTATGGGGATATGGCAGCGTTCGATCAGATACGTGCGGTATTGCACGGATCAGGATCGGACAGTTTGTACTACAGGCCGTATGGATATATGGCAGGGTTCGATCAGATATGTGCGGTATTGCACGGATCAGGATCGAACGGATATCACTAGCCGGCTTTGGTTTAAGCCGGATCCTAGTATAGTACAGTGTAGATTTTGTCTCATTGCATTTGTATTTCGGTCGGAATACAAATGCGGTTGTGTATGCACAGTATCGGGGTTTTCCTGTAATTTATTACGGGACCAGTTTTCTGGAGTTGCCAGTTTGCTTTCCGTTTCGGCCAATTTCCTTTGTATCGTTCATTGGCCGAAGATTGGTGGAGGAGGGCTTATTTGCATTGTTGCAAATAAATTTTTGTGGAGGGGGTCTTTGCATTTTGTTGCATCATGATGGGAGCACCATACCTTGACTTTTTGACTTCATGATGGTTGTTGATGATGGCATGACTTTTGGAGGTGATGATTGTTGTTTGAGTGTTGGACTTTCTTAGCTATCATTTCTTTTTGCATGATAGCCTTCTCTCTCTTTCCCTTGGATTATTGGATGGCTCTCTCATTCTTTGCTACACTCTCCACTCTCTCATTCCCCCCTCTCACAAGATGCATGGCCGGCCACCAAGAGGGAAGGGGCTGTCCAAATATTTGAGTGTGGGTTTTTGCTACATTTCATGCTCAAAAAATCGCCAAGTCCCTCCACATTGTTCTTGTATCATCCCTCCACCAAAATGGCACCTCCATGAACCTCAAATGAGACACAAGCCTCTACACTATATTCTAAAGCAAACCTTGGGCACGTCGACTAGCCAGCTTCGTGCCCGAGTTGCCTCGGCATTGAGGTGGGAGCCCGTAAAAGAAGTAGGCGATGTGGTGCACTTCCAGCGTCGAGGTGGAGAAAGGACATTCCGCGGGAGATCGGGACTACGACGAGAAGACCGGAGGACTCGGATCAGTCGGTATATCTCTATTCCCTATCTTTTAGTTAGCTAGGACTAATTAATGGTTCGATCCGGGTGTTTAGTGCGCGGTGGTGCCGGTTTGCTAGTTTGCAAAAATTAAAGTTTATCACCGCTTCCGCATTTGGCCGTCGGATTGATGGCCGGGGCGCCGCCGTGCACTTACATGATCAACACATCCTCTAGCTCACCCCTAGGATAGGTGATTGATCGATCAGCCATTTGGAGAGTACAACGAGTGGGTTTCAACTCTCCAACCCCTAATTTCTCGTACACGGAGTAGGGAAGCAGGTTAACACTAAACCCAAGATCTAAAAGTGCTCGATTCATTTTCTTATCCCCAATTGTTATTGAAATCGTAGGACAGCCGGGGTCCTTTCGTTTTTGGTGTAAGGGTTGAGGTTGGTTAATAGCATTGCTCACTGCACTAGCCACTAGCACTTTCTTGGGTATTTGAGACGACTTTCTCTTTGAGGTGCATAAGCCCTTTAAGATTTTCGCGTATGAAGGGACTTATTGGATTGCATCCAAGAGAGGTATATTTATGCTAACCTGTTTAAATAACTCCACAATCATCTCTATTTGTGCAGTTGGTTTATTAGGACTCAACCTGTTTGGAAATGTAGCATTCTGAAAATTTGTCAAGTCCAATGTATGTGGAGTAGAATGTGGAGTTGGAACGGATTCCAGTGTGGATGTGTTCTTGAAGTGAGAAGTGGGTCCGTTCGGATTAGAAGAAGAAGAGCCTTTTGAAGAATGGAGAATAGGCTCTAGTGGAAGAGATGAGGGTGAAGAAGAAGAAGGAGAAGATGAAGATGGAGAAGAAGAAGAAGAACCACCGGCGGGGATGTCATCACTAATACCCACATTATTCTGCAACACTCTTCCGGATCTCAACGGGGTCACCGCATTTACATTGTGATTGTGATATGCGTTTTGTGTATGACCGGGATTTGGCAATGGTTGAGATGGAAGCTTTCCCTTTTCTCTCTCGCTCAATGCAGCAGTTAATTGTGCAATTTGTGCCTCTATAGATTTGGTACTTTGATCGTGTGAAGCATTGTTGTGCACCAAAGACTGGACGCAATTGTTAGTGTATATGCCCTAGAGGCCATTACTGTATCATACTAGTTTGTATATTACTTAATGGAAGCTTGGGATATTCACAGTTGTATATACAATCTTGCTCAAAATAGTAGTATGCTACTTGGTTTGTTTCTACTTCAATATGTAGATGTGTTTATTTTAGTATATCACCTATACACATTAGTGGAGCCCTTAGGATCTTTGCTTGATTACCAGCGTTGTGATGGCAGTCACACTAGTGGGGGCTGGGTAATCTATAAGCACATCCTTATGCAGGTCCCTAGTCGCAGGACTATCGAGACAGGGCATCGATACTCCAGAGTAGACTAGCGCATGCGCTTCTCATCCCAGAGTGGGAGATGGTCTGTCCCACAGCCATCAGTACGTCGTACTGGAGATAGTATGCTGGTGCTCGTTAGGTTACGAGTACACTGGACAGGACTTGTCGGGAACTGACCGGTTGGTATTATACCTATCGTCAGTTATCAGTTCCCAGGTGACATGAGTACAACTTAGTCCGCTGACTTGACACTGTCACTTCGACTCGAGTGTGTTCCCACTGTACTTTGATTACTACCCTACCACGGCTCAAAGGAGTCGTGCAATCAGGTAGTAGTTGGGTGCAGTCCCGAAGCACTTGGAGGCAGTGACGGTTAGATAGGATTCGTCTCTCCCGGTATTGGGGGTTGACATCGCGCTGTGTCTAGGAGAGCCATTACACGAGTAGTCCCTGGCCAGGGCAAGCGAGATATACTGGTAGGCTTCCAGTGTTATCTCTGGGTGTTTTGGGCTTCACTCCGACACGACTTGTACCGCTGTTAGGGAACTGACGTTTTCCGCCCCCTAGGCCCGCCATGCGATGTATCATACGAACAGACCGGACAATACGGAGACTGTCACATTCAGGCTCAGTAGGAGTTCAGATGGGTTTCACCTCGTCAGTCTTCTTATCGGCATCTACCTGGGGACCGTTACGCACAGCTAGTGCCGCTTGCGGTCTGTGCTTAAACCCACTGCCAGCGTAGTGTCGATTCTTTAGAGTCCCACACAGAAAGCTATTCGCTTTTAGGAAAAAGAGTAGAGGTCGCATGGTTTTGCGGCAGGGTTCGGTCACATCCGTGCACTTGTGCACGTTTAGTGTCCGGACAGTTAACACTAGCGGGCTTTGGTTTAAGCCAGATCCTAGTGTACGTTTTGGGATTGATTTTATCTCGTATGTATTAGTGTTCCTCGGAACGCGGATGCGGGTGTGTATGCACAGTTGACGGAGAGACAGAGGCAGAGGATTCTCATTAGGGTTGCTGACTGTTGACTGTTGACCATTGACTTCTTGCTAAACCCTAATGAGAATATGATATATGATTAACAATAATATTAATTAAGTATTATGGTGACATGGTTGTTGAGGGGTTGACTTTATTGACCTGTTGACTTTGTTGACCGGTTGACTAGGTTGGACTAGTTGACCATCATGATGAAAATGGCTATCATTTCATGGCAAAGACTTTTTGCTTGCTTGTTCTCTTGTGAAAAATGAGTGCATGAAATGATATGGCTATTGTAGCTTAAACCATCACATAATACTTGATTGCTATGTTTTGTTATGATGGCTTTAGATTATGAGAGCCAAGAGAGAAAAGTCTTTCTCATTCTATCATTTTCATTCTCTCTCTTGTTCTTGAGCTCTCATCTTCTTCCTCTTGCTCTCCCTCTCTCTAGTCTATGGTTCACTTGTCTCATGTATTGAGAAGCAAGAACCATAGAGGAAAATCCCAACACACTCTTCTCTACTCACTCTAGTTCACAAGGTTTAGCAAACCGAGTGAACTAGTTTCTTCAAAGTTCGAAGAAGAAGCCAAAGGTAGAAGCTTTCGGGTGGATCGATCTTCGGCGCAAGGAGACGACGGGGTGAAGCCAATCCGGACAACCATCAAGTGTAGAAGACGAAGGAGTTCAAGAAAGAAAGGTATAACCCCCTAACCGAGTAGTTAACAACTCTTAGTTAGGTTGTTAGGTAGCTAAGTTTAACAAAGATCCGGTTTTGAGTCCATGTTACCGCCTCTAGAAAATTGTTTTTCATCAAATTCCGCATGCCCGAAAGTACCGGGAGAGGTAGCATGGACTTACAGTGGTATCAGAGACAGGTTAAACACTACCTAACATGTTGGCATAGTAACTAGAAATTCGATCGGAGAAAAAGTCACGAAATACACCCAAAAATCCAAGTTGCTGTCGATTTTTTTAAGTCTGTAAAAATAATAAATCATGCTTTAAAAATCGACTCAGGGTTTTTTAAAGATACTGTAGAAAAACGATGCAGAGATTCCATCAAACCGCCGCGGAAACGCGGCAATAGCTTGCTATTGCCGCGGTTCCGCGGCCGTCTTGGCTCTTCTCTGGATCGTCTTTGCTGCAGTATATTCAGTGGGGTATTTTGGGAATTTTGGTATAAGTTTTTTCAGCCCAGATTTTCCAGAAAGAAAATTTTGTTTTTGGGGCTTTAAAAACCGTATTTTGATCGAACTTCTAAAGACTTAAGCTGACGGGTTTTTATCTGTGATGTGATATTTGTATTGAACGTCTGCTAATCGCTATATGTCGATTAGTGGGGGTTATACAAATCTGTGATCTGTAATGTTATTGGTTTGTGTATATGAAATCATTGGATTGTCGCGGGTGAATAGCCGGGGGTTGTGAGACGAGAGTTTTCTTTTCTTTCAATTCATGTAAATTTGTAAATTGATGTAATAATTATTTGTATGGCCGCACAACCGGGTCGGGGTTGTAGCCGTCATTGTATAATTTCTTTTTACTGTTTTTGCTCCTAGGATAGACCCATGGAGGGGGTGCACAAACTACCTGGTATCCCAAAGTGCCGAGTGGCCTACTCACGGAGTTGAGGGAGGTTGCTTCGCTTCGGGTACTTGGCGGGTAGTTTGCCGCACCCGTAGGGGTCTTGGGTGGGGTATTAGCTATTCACCGCGACCGTGTAATCTGCTTTTCGTTACAGGCTCGTACGAATTGCGGATTCCTAGTATATCCAATGTATTCATCTGTGATCTGAAATGGCTATCATTGCAATCTATCTATATATGATATTATTTAGGCGTTGCTTATGTTTTACAGCTGCGCTAGCCCAGCCCCCGCTCTGTCGTTAGTTAAGTAACCTAACGGGTAATGACGGGGCCCCGTGGCGAATGCGAATGGCATAAGCGTACGTCATATTTTGGTTGTTTTCTACAATGGTAGGATTAAATGATGGGAAGCATTAAAAGAACTAATGCAAGAATAACACGCATTAAAAGAACTAATGCAAGAAAATAAACCAAGTAAAAGTCGTTGGAACACTTTCGAAAAACCAGTCGGTTCTTTTCAAAACCAACTTTTAAATGCGGAGCTTGAGCCACTCCTTTTAAAAGCTATCTCGTTCCATCGATTATATCAAGTTCACTACGTTCACGGTTTTGCCAAAACCATCCGTAGCCCTCCATCATTTCAGTTAAATATTCGGTAGTATTCAAGCTATATATTTTGACCTCACGCCAAGGCATAGTGATTGGTAGCTGCCGGATATTTATCTGTTGCATAGATAGAATGCGTTGGTTTGGGACAGCCGTACTGCCATTTTGGCCTACGTCAAGGGTAGGTACGGGTCGGTTCAAATTAACCTGGATAATGATGGGAAGAACTTGACATGTGACTTATGACATTTTGACCTCACGCCAAGGTCATAAGAGCATGGGGCAAAAATCCACATCGGGAGTTTCATAAGTACTGAAACTTGCTAGCGCTGCATACCATTTGGAGTGTGATGATTCTGGTAGGATTCCTTCAGTTTTGTCACGCGATGATATTTGGATCCTGATCCTACTGTGAGTATATGCTACTCCTCGGGAAATTTCTCGCTTAACGATCAATGCTATAAACCAAGTAGGTGTCTAGAAAGGTGTTAGCGGGGCTACGCCCCAAGGGAAAAGAGGTTCTTAAATTAAGGAACTTCGCGAAAGCGCTGGAAAACCTCCCTCGAAGTACCGACACCAGCCTTGCCGAACGGTTAAGCAAGTATTGTATGGTGAGATTGATCCTGACTAATTCTTCCTTTTTGGTTTGAGGAGGGATTCGAGAGACAGTGGGAGCCATCCTGTTTAGACAAACTAAAAACCACTCTAAACTTGCAAGAGCGTCATGCCGAGTGTTTCTTCTCTCTCTCCTAATTGCAGCGACCAATCGACATGACTGGACTTAAGTTACTTCTAGATAAAAACATACTGACAGGGCCAAACTATAAAGATTGGCTCAGGAATGTCAAAATGGCAATCACTTACGACAAGCTGGGGTATCTTCTTACCACCAAAGCTCCCCCTGTCCCAGGTCCCACCTCCAGCTTCACGGATAAGGAAATCCGTAATACTTAGGAGATCGATTGCGCGAAGGACAGGTGCCTCGTGCTTGCCTCTATGGACAACGAACATCGGAGGAGGCACGAGAATATGGACCTCGAATCTGTTAGTGTATATGCCCTAGGGCCCATTATTGTATCATACTAGTTTGTATATTACTTAATGGAAGCTTGGGATATTCACATGTATATAACAGTCTTGCTAAACATGGTAGTATGCTACTTGGTTTTTCTATCTTAATATGTGAGTATACGTATTGATAGAGCTCTTAGGATCTTGCTTGATTACCAGCGTTGTGATGGCAGTCACACTAGTGGGGGCTGGGTAGTCTACAAGCACATCCTTATTCAGGTCCCTGGTCGTAGGATTATCGAGACAGAGCATCGATACTCCGGAGTAGACTAATGTGTACGTTTCTCATCCCAGTTGGGGAGATGGTCTGTCCCACAGCCGTCAGTACATCGTACTGGAGATAGTACACAGGTGCTCGTTAGGTTACGGGTACACCGGACAGGACTCACAGGGAACTGTTGGTTGGTTTTATACCAGTCGTTAGTGAGCAGTTCCTAGGTGACATGAGTACAGCTTAGTCCGCAGACTTGACACTGCTGCTTCGCCTCGAGTGTGTTCCCACTGTTCTTAGATTGCTACCCTACCACTGCTCAAAGGAGTCGTGCAAACAGGTAGCAGTTGGGTGCAGTCCCGAAGCACTTGGAGGCAGTGGCGGTTATATAGGATTCGTCTCTCCCGGTATTTGGGAGTTGATATCGCGCTGTGTCAGAGAGCCATTACGCAAAGTCCCTGGCCAGGGCAAGCGAGATTTGCTGGTAGGTTCCGGTAGTTTCTCAGGGTGTAATGGGCTTCGCTCCGACACGACTTATTCCGCTATTAGGGGACTGACGCTTGCCGCCCCCTAGGCCGGATATGCGATGGTCTTAGACGAACAGACCGGACTGTACGGAGATTGTCACAGCAGGCTCAGTAGGAGTTCGGATGGGTTTCCTCATCGGCCTTCTTATCGACAACTACCTGGGGACCGTTACGTACAGCTAGTGCCGCTTGCGGTCTGTGGTTAAACCCACTGCCAGCGTAGTAGTCGAGTCTCTAGAGTCCCACACAGAGAGTTTCCTACTCCAGGCGAAACGATATAGAGGTCGTATGGTTTTACGACAAAGGGTTCGGACGCATACGTGTGTTTACGCACGTACGACTTTCGGACAGTTTTTACCAGTCGGCTTTGGTTTAAGCCAGTTACTGGTATCCGGTTATTGGATTTATACAGTCTAAAGTTTTTCCGTATTTTTGCGGAAAGGAGGGGCGTTCTCGTAATTGTGCGAGAAGCTTCTAGAAGATGGTGACTAAGGAGGTTTAGGTGTCATATGCATTAAATGAGTTTAGTGAGTCATGAGAGTGATTCATCCATATCATTAATGCACAATAAATGCTTAATGAGTCATGGTTATGAATCACCATTTGATATTTATGAAACTTGATTATTCATCATTTGTTTTTCTTTTATTGATGAATTTTAAAGTTTCATATATATTATGATAACTTACTATTCTCACTTGATAATTATATTCACATTCTCTCTCCTCAAGCTCTCTCTCTTCAAACCCTAATCCTCACCTCTGATGTGTTGAGAACAAGGATTAGTTAGACTAAACAATCCATAACCCTCACTCTATCTCATCTATCTTCTTTGATTAGCAATCCAAGAAGGTTAGTTGCCTCAAGTTTAGAGGCTAAGCTTAGAGTTTTGCTCTCGGGTGGATCATCTACTACATCGAGAAGGCCGAGGAGGACGAGGAGATCGTAAAGCCGAAGGACTTGGTTCGATAGGTATAATCCCTAAGCATAGTAGTTTAGAACAACTATGTGTACGGTTAGTTATCGTTTAGCTTCGATTTAAGCGGTTAGTCGATGTTCGTTCACTAAACAAGTTCGTTTTTGAAAATTCCGCCTCCCCACAAGGATTGGGGTGTAGTACATCGACTTACAGTGGTATCAGAGCCTCGCTAAACAATAAATAACTTAATTGCAAATTTGTACTAATTTCGAACGGAAAAACCGAAACCGGAAAACACTGAACTGTCAAGTTTCTGTCGAAATTTAAATGAAGTCTAAATTTTTTTCCGGGATGTTCAGAAAGCTTGAAAAGCATCCAGGAGAACACCCAAGAAAATTGGGCCCATGACTCGGCTAAAGCGCCGCGGAAGCGCGGCGGATCCCACCGATCCGCCGCGGTTCCGCCGCCGAGTTGCTGAGTCATGAACCCAAATTTCTTGTGTGGGTCCCCTGTGATATTTGGTATTTTCTGGAATTTTTAATATTTGCTCATGTTTCAGTTTTACAGAGCAGTAATGGAGCAATGTTAAATGCGTTTAATCGATCAAAATTGTACAGTATTTGCATATTGGTTTATATCTGTGATTGTTTAATGTGTTCGTAAACCTCCCCTAACTGCTAGTATGTCGGTTGGCAGGGGGTTGCACATTTCTGTAATGGTTTTATCTGTTTGTGCATATGAACTGTATTGAACTGTTGTGGTGTATAGCCGGGGTTATGCAATGGGTTATTATTTAATTCATTTGTTGTAAATGTAATTTGTTGTAATATTATTTTTTGCGGGGCACATCCAGGTTGCGGTTGTAGCCACCGTTGTATTATTTCATTTTACTGTTTCTGCTCCTAGGACTGACCCAAGGTGGGGTACACAAACTGCCGGGCGGGTAGTTTGCCGTACCCGTAGGGGTCGAGGGTGGGGTAATGGCTATTCATCATAACTGTGTTATCCGTCTTTTCTTGCAGGCTCAAAAGAAAATACGGATTGCTTGCAAATCCAATTAAGTTCATCTGTGTTCTGGAATGTATATCATTGCGTCAGACGAATGTAAAATATCTATATATATGATAGCTATTTTAGACGTCACTTATGTTTTACACCCGCGCTAGCCCAGTCCCCGCTCTGTCGTTAGTTAAGTAACCTAACGGGTAATGACGGGACCCAGTGGCGAATGCGGATGGCATAAGAGGACGTCATATTTTCGTTGTTTTCTGCAATGATAGGTTAATGATGGGACGCATTATCTATAATGCAAAGAAAATAAACCAAGTTTAAATCGTTGGAACAATTTAAAAGAAACCACTCGGTTATTTTTAAAACAGATATTTTTAAATGCGGAGATTTAACCACTCCTTTTAAAAGCTATCAGGTTCCTTCGGTTATATCAAGTTCACTACGTTCACGGTTTCGCCAAAACCAGTCGTAGCCCTCCGTCATTTCATTTGGGTATTCAGTAGTATTCAAGCTATGCAGTTTTGACCAACGTCATGGCATAGTGTTTGGTAGCTGCTGGGTATTCATTTGTTGCATAGATAGATGAGTTGATTTGGGACAGTCGTATTATCATTTGGCCAACGTCAGGGATATATACGGATGGGTTCAAATTAACAAGATAATGATGGATAGAACTTGACATGTGACTTATGACATTTTGACCAACGCCAAGGTCATAAGAGCATGGGGTAAAAACTTATATCGGGAATTTCTAAAGAAACTGAAATTTGCAAAGAGATGCATACCATTTTGAGTTTGATGAATGTTGGTAGCATTCCTACAACATTATCAGACGATGATATTTGGATCCCGATCCTACTGTGAGTATATGCTACTTATCAGGATATTTGTCACTTAACGATCAATGCTATAAACCATGTAGGTGTCCAGAAAGGTGTCAGCGGGGTTACGCCCCTAGAGAAAAGAGGTTATTTAATTAAGGAACTTCGCGAAAGCGTTGGAAAACCTCCCTCGAAGTATCGACACTAGCCTGGCTGAACGGTTAACCAAGTAGTGTACGGTAAAAATAGTCCTGGCTAATTCTTCCTTTATGGTTTGAGGAGGGATTCGAAAAACAGTGGGAGCCATCCAGTTTAGATAAACTAAAAACCACTCTAAACTTGCAAGAGCATCATGCTAAAGTGTTTTCTTCTCTCTCTCCTAATTGCAGCGACCCTGAAAATGACTGGACTTAAGTTAATTTTAGAGAAAAATATACTGACGGGGCCAAACTATAAAGATTGGCTGCGGAATGTCAAGATGGCCTTGACCTACGACAGATTGGGGTATGTCCTCACCACTAAGTCACCTGCTGCCCCAGGTCCAAAATCCAGCAATGCGGATAAGGAAATCCGCAAAACCTGGGATTTAGATTACGCGAAAGCCAAGTGCATCGTGCTTGCCTCGATGGACAATGAACATCAGAGGAGGCACGAGGATATGGAACTAGATGCCATATTTCTCCATACAAAAGAACTTTATGGAGAGCAATCTCGTATAGCAAGATACGAGACCTCAAAAAACTTGTTTCGAGCGAGGTTGGCTGTCGGGTCATCGGCAGGAGAACATGTCCTAAAGATGATCGGCTATATAGAAGAGCTCGCAGACCTTGGGACGACTTTGGATAATGAGCTCTATACAGACCTCATTCTCCAGTCCCTTCCTTCCACCTACGCCGAGTTTATCCTGAACTTCAACATTCAAAGAAAAGAAGTTGAACTTCCGGAACTCCTGAACATGTTAAGGAGTGCAGAGGGCACCTTGCAGAAAGCAAGGGAAACACCCGCTATGTTTGTTGGCGGTACATCTTCTTCCGGGTCCAAGGCTAGGGCCAAAGGAAGGAAGAAGAAGGCCGTCCCCAAACCTAGAGGAGGTGTAAGTAAGGTGGGAGGAAAGGGAAAGAAAAAGTTGCCGGTACCAGTAGTGGCTCAGGATGAGTGCTTCCATTGTCATAGGAAGGGGCACTAGAAAAAGGATTGCAAGGCGTGGTATATCCAAGAACCAAGGACCGAAGCAAGCTGTGGCTTCGACTTCAGGTGTGTTTGTAATTGAGAATTTTTTGTCAATCAACTCTACTTCCTGGGTATTGGATACCGGATCAGGATCTCATATTTGCAATTCATTGCAGGCACTGAGAAACCGTAGAGTGCTGAAGGAAGGTGATATGATCCTCAGGGTTGCTAACGGAGCTAGCGTGGGAGCTGCGTCCGTCGGAGATTATCACCTAGGATTGACGAGTGGACATATTTTGGTTTTACATAACTGTTATTTTGTACCCAGCTTAACGTGTAATATCATATCAGTTTCCTTGTTATCAAATAAAGGTTATGATTTCACGTTTGTAAGAGATGTTGTTAACATCCACCTTAATCATGGTTTGATTGGGTCCGGTACATTAAATAACGGTATATATGTTTTAAACCAAATCCAGATTTTCAATGTCCAGAACACACTAAAAAGAAAGTCTCCAGATTTAAATAAGGCTTCTTATGGCATTGTAGACTAGGTCATATCAATGAGACAAGGTTAACTAAGTTACATAAAGAAGGATATTTGGACTCGTTCGAATATCAAACTTATGCCACTTGCGAATCATGTCTCAAAGGAAAAATAACAAAGACTCCATTCACTGGACATGGAGTAAGAGCGAGCGAGCTCTTAGGACTCGTACATAGTGATGTATGCGGTCCAATGTCTACACATGCGAGAGGTGGTTTTTCCTATTTCATTACTTTTACGGATGATTATTCAAGGTTCGGATTCATTTATCTGATGAAACATAAATCCGAAGCTTTTGAAAAATTCCAAGAGTATAAGAATGAAGTAGAAAACCAAACAGGCAAAAGTATTAAGAAACTGAGATCTGATCGAGGTGGAGAATACTTAAGTGCCGAGTTCCTAGGTTATTTAAAATAGAAAGGAATTCTCTCTCAGCTTACTCCTCCATACACTCCACAGCATAACGGTGTATCGGAGAGACGGAATCGAACCCTATTGGATATGGTACGATCCATGATGAGTAATGCTGAGTTACCGCGATCTTTCTGGGGATATGCGCTAGAATCAGCGGCATATATTTTGAACAGAGTTCCAACCAAAACTGTGCCTACCACACCATATCAGATGTGGAGTGGGAAGAAACCCTATCTTCAGTATATGAGGATTTGGAGATGTCCAGCTTTTGTCAAAAATCAGTTTGTGGACAAGCTCGAGGCACGATCAGTAAAATGTATGTTTGTGGGATATCCAAAGAACTCCAAGGGATATTGTTTTTATTACGCAGAGGAACAAAAGGTTTTTGTTTCTCGTAATGCCCATTTTCTAGAACAGCAAGTTTTAGAAAAGGATACTAATGGGAGCGAAATAGAACTGGAAGAAATTCCAGAACCACAAACTACTGCTGAAAGTGTGGTGGAACCAATAGTTCAAGAAGAACAGGACATTCCCGCACCCCTCCGCAGAAGTAGTAGGCCGTCTCGTCCGCCTGAGAGATACTACGGTTTTCTCATCGATGGGGATAGAGAGTGTTAGTGTATATGCCCTAGAGGCCATTACTGTATCATACTAGTATGTATATTACTTAATGGAAGCTTGGGATATTCACCTTGTATATACAATCTTGCTCAAAATAGTAGTATGCTACTTGGTTTATTTCTACTTCAATGTTTACATGTGTTTATCTTTGTATATTGCTTATACACATTAGTGGAGCCCTTAGGATCATTGCTTGATTACCAGCGATGTGATGGCCGTCACACTAGTGGGGCTGGGTAATCTAGAAGCACATCCTTATGCAGGTCCCTGGTCGCAGGACTATCGAGACAGGGCATCGATACTCCGGAGTAGACCAGCGCATGCGCTTCTCATCCCAGTGTGGGAGATGGTCTGTCCCACAGCCGTCAGTACGTCGTACTTGAGATAGTATGCGGGTGCCCGTTAGGTTACGGGTACACTGGACAGGACTCGTCGGGAACTGACCAGTTGGTATTATACCTATCGTCAGTTATCAGTTCCCAGGTGACATGAGTACAGCTTAGTCCGCTGACTTGACACTGTCACTTCGCCTCGGGTGTGTTCCCACTGTACTTTGATCACTACCCTACCACGGCTCAAAGGAGTCGTGCAAACAGGTGGTGGTTGGGTGCAGTCCCGAAGCACTTGGAGGCAGTGACGGTTAGACAGGATTCGTCTTTCCCGGTATTGGGGGTTGACATCGCGCTGTGTCCAGGAGAGCCATTACACGAGTAGTCCCTGGCCAGGGCAAACGAGATATACTGGTAGGTTTCCAGTGTTATCTCAGGGTGTTTTGGGCTTCGCTCCGGCACGACTTGTACCGCTATTGGGGGACTGACGTTTACCGCCCCCTAGGCCCGCCATGCGATGTATCAGACGAACAGACCGGACTGTACGGAGAATGTCACACTCAGGCTCAGTAGGAGTTCAGATGGGTTTCGCCTCGTCGGTCTTCTTGTCGGCATTACCTGGGGACCGTTACGCACAGCTAGTGCCGCTTGCGGTCTGTGGTTTAACCCACTGCCAGCGTAGTGTCGAGTCTTTAGAGTCCCACACAGAAAGCTTTTCGCCTTTAGGCAAAAGAGTAGAGGTCGCATGGTATTGCGACAGGTCGCATGGTTTTGCGACAGGGTTCGGTCACATCCGTGTACTTGTGCACGTACAGTGTCCGGACAGTTTACACTAGCGGGCTTTGGTTTAAGCCAGATCCTAGTGTACCTTATGGGATTGGATTTATCCAGTTTGCATTCGTGTTCCTCGGAACGCGGATGCGGGTGTGTATGCACAGTTGACAGGGAGGCACAGACAGCGGATTCTCATTAGGGTTGTTGACAGTTGACCGTTGACTTTTTGACTTTTTGCTCAACCCTAATGAGAACATGATATGTGATTAACTATTATATTAATTAAGTATTATGGTGACTTGGTTGTTGACTTTTGTTGACTTTGTTGACTTGTTGACTTTTGTTGACTTGTTGACTTTGTTGACTGGTTGACTAGGCTTGACTAGTTGACCATCATGATAACCATGGCTATCATTTCATGCCAAAGACTTTTACTTGCTTGTTCATTTGAATAAAATGAGTGCATGACATGATAAGGTTATGGTTGCTTCAACCATCACATAAGACTTTTGTTAATATGATGAGTTATGATTACTTTGGATTATGAGAGGGTGAGAGACAAAAGAGTTGCTCATTCTTTCTTGCTCATTCTCTCTCTTGTTCTTGAGCTCTTCACTTTGCTCTCACTCTCATCCTCTTGCTCCCTCTCTTGACTCTATGGTTCATATCTCTCATGTGTTGAGAATCAAGAACCATAGATAAAATCCTATTCTATTTCTTCTCTACTCATTCTAGTTCACTAGGTTTAGCAAACCAAGTGAACTAGTTTCTTCAAAGAACGAAGAAGGAGCTAAAGGTTGGAGCTATCAAGTGGATCTATCTTCGGCGTACGGAGACGAAGAGAAGGAGCCATCGGACCACCACCGAAGCTTGAAGAGAAGGAGTTCAAGACAAGCTAGGTATAACCATCTTCATCCGAGTAGCTAAATCTCTTTAGCAAGTTTGCTAGTTTAGTTTAGACACGATCCCGACCTTGTTTAGTCCATGTTGCCTCTTGCGATAAAAATTTGTTTTTTATACCGTTTCCGCCTCCCCGTAAGCACCGGGGGTCGCAACGTGGACTTACAGTGGTATCAGAGCCTAACTAAACTTAAACTAGCTTGATAGTGAAGTGTAACGAAGTTCGGAACCGGAAAAATCCAAAAACCAAACTTTTTCAAAATCCTAGTTTCTGTTGAAATTTTTTCTGGTCAAAACAAGTTTTGTTATACACCTAAATTCGGCTCAGGGTTTTGTGTGAACACCCAAGAAAAACGATGCCCTAATTCATTCAAACCGCCGCCCTTCCGCCGCACGAGGTAGGCATGTGCCGCGGAAGCGCCGCGGTTTGTCGTCTTCTGTGCATCGTTTTTCATGCAGTGTGTGTCTGTGTTGGTTTTGGGATTTTTAAAATATATTATATGTGCCCAGATTTTCCAGAAAAGAAATTTACTTTTGGGGTCCTATAATTCCGTATTTTTTTCCGAACTTCACTGCACTTTGACTATGATGGTTATATCTGTGATGTTTGCATGTATTGAACGTCGGCTAATCGCTATAAGTCGATTAGTCGGGGTTATACATGATCTGTGTTTGATATTGGAATGTGTATATAAATATGTTGGATTGTCGCGGGTGAATAGCCGGGGGTTGTGAGACGAGAGTTTTCTTTTCTTGCAATTCATGTAAATTTGTAAATTGATGTAATAATTATTTGTTTGGCCGCACAACCGGGTCGGGGTTATAGCCATCATTGTATAATTTCTTTTTACTGTTTTTGCTCCTAGGATAGACCCATGGAGGGGTGCACAAACTACCGGGTATGCCGAAGTGTCGAGTGGCCTACTCATGGAGATGAGGGAGGTTGCTACGCTTCGGGTACTTGGCGGGTAGTTTGCCGCACCCGTAGGGGTCTTGGGTGGGGTATTGGCTATTCACCGTGACCGTGTAATCTGTTTTTGTTACAGGCTCGTACAAATTACAGATTCCTAGTATATCCAATGTATTTATCTGTGATCTGAAATGTTTATCATTGCAGTATATCAATATATGATATTATTTAGGCGTTGCTTATGTTTTACAGACGCGCTAGCCCAGCCCCCGCTCTGTCGTTAGTTAAGTAACCTAACGGGTAATGACGGGGCCCAGTGGCGAATGCGAATGGCATAAGCGTACGTCATATTTTGGTTGTTTTCTGCAATGGTAGGATTAAATGATGGGACGTATTAAAAGAACTAATGCAAGAATATCACGCATTAAAAGAACTAATGCAAGATAATAAACCAAGTTAAAGTCGTTGGAACACTTTCGAAAAACCACTCGGTTCTTTTCAAAACAAACTTTTAAAATACGGAGTTTGAGCCACTCCATTTAAAAGCTATCTCGTTCCATCGACTGAATCAAGTTCACTACGTTCACGGTTTTGCCAAAACCATTCGTAGCCCTCCGTCGTTTCACATGAATTGTGAATAGTATTCAAGCTGTGTTTGTTGGCCAAAGTCAAGGCATAGTGATTGGTAGCTATTGGGTATTCATGTGCAGCATAGATAGATGCGTTGGTTTGGAACAAGTCGTACTGCCTTGTTGGCCAAAGTCAAGGGTATGTACGGGTGGATTCAAATTAACCTGGATAACGACGGGTAGAACTTGACATGTGACTTATGATTTGTTGGCCAAAGTCAAGGTCATAAGAGCATGGGGCAAAAATCCACATCGGGAGTTTCATAAGTACTGAAACTTGCTAGATTTGCATACCATTTGGAGTGTGATGATTCTGGTAGGATTCCTTCAGTTTCGTCACGCGATGATATTTGGATCCCGATCCTACTGTGAGTATATGCTACTCCTCGGGAAATTTCTCGCTTAACGATCAATGCTATAAACCTAGTAGGTGCCTAGAAAGGTGTTAGCGGGGCTACGCCCCCAGGGAAAAGAGGTTCTCTAATTAAGGAACTTCGCGAAAGCGTTGGAAAACCTCCCTCGAAGTACCGACACCAGCCTGGCCGAACGGTTAAGCAAGTATTGTACGGTGAGATTGATCCTGACTAATTCTTCCTTTATGGTTTGAGGAGGGATTCGAGAAACAGTGGGAGCCATCCTGTTTAGACAAACTAAAAACCACTCTAAACTTGCAAGAGCATCATGCTGAGTGTTTTCCTTTTCTCTCCAAATTGCAGCGACCAATCAACATGACTGGACTTAAGTCACTCCTAGATAAAAACAAACTGACAGGGCCAAACTACAAAGATTGGCTCAGGAATGTCAAGATAGCAATCACTTATGACAAGATGGGGTATCTTCTTACCACCAAAGCTCCCCCTGTCCCTGGTCCAACTTCCAGCGTCGCGGATAAGGAAATCCGCAAGACTTGGGAGATTGATAGCGCGAAGGCCAAGTGCCTCTTGCTTGCCTCGATGGACAACGAACATCAGAGGAGGCATGAGAATATGGACATGGAATCCATATTGCTCCATACAAAAGAACTGTATGGAGAGCAATCTCGTATCGCAAGATACGAAGCGTCGAAAAAGTTATTCTCGACAAGAATGGCCGTCGGATCATCAGTAGCCGAGCACGTGCTAAAGATGATCGGCTACATTGAGGAGCTCGCTGACCTAGGGATCACATTGGAGAGTGAGCTATATACGGATATAGTTCTCCAGTCCCTTCCTTCCACTTACGCCCAGTTTATACTGAACTTCAACCTACAAGAAAAAGAGGTTGAACTATCAGAGCTCCTCAACATGCTGAGGAGCGCAGAGGGCACCCTACAGAAAAGTAGGGATACATCCACTTTGTTTGTAGGAGGATCATCTTCTTCTAGGTCCAAGGCGAAAGCCACGGGAGAGAAGAAGAAGGCCCCCGCCAAACCAAGGGGCGGTGTTAGTAAGATGGATACGAAGGGAAAAGGTAAAGCAACAAAGTTGGCGGGAAAGCTTGTGGATAAGGAAGAATGCTTCTTTTGTCATAAGAAAGGACACTGGAAGAATGATTGCAGGGCCTGGAAGGCCAGAACACAGGAATTTAAGCAGGTTGCAGCTTCAGCTTCAGGTGTGTATGTTATTGAAAACTGTCTTTCAATAAACTCTACTTCCTGGGTATTGGATACCGGATCAGGATCTCATATCTGTAATTCTTTGCAGGCGTTGAGAAACCGTAGGGTTTTGAAGGAAGGTGACATGACCCTCAGAGCTGCGAACGGAGCTAGCATGGATGCTAAAGCCGTGGGGGACTATCACCTAGGAATGTCAGATGGACATCTTTTGGTTTTGCGTAATTGCTTTTTTGTACCCAACGCAACTTGTAATATCATTTCTGTATCTTTAGTTTCTAAAGAAGGTTATGAATTTGCGTTTGTAAGTAATGTTGTAAACATTCACCTTAATCAAGTTCTGATTGGGTCAGGTACATTGAGTAATGGTATATACGTATTGAACCAACCACAGATTTTTAATGTCCAGAATACACACAAAAGAAAGTCTCCAGAAATAAATCAGACTTTCTTATGGTATTGTAGATTGGGTCACATTAATGAGAGAAGGTTGACGAAGTTACATACAGAAGGGTATTTGAATGCGTTCGAATATCAGTCGTATGCCACTTGTCAATCCTGTCTCAAAGGAAAGATGACAAAGACTCCGTTTACTGGACATGGAGTAAGAGCGAGCGAGCTCTTGGGACTCGTACACAGTGACGTGTGCGGTCCAATGTCTACACATGCCCGAAGCGGACATTCTTACTTCATTACTTTTACGGATGACTTCTCAAGGTACGGTTATGTCTTCTTAATGAAACATAAGTCCGAGGCCTTTGGAAAATTCCAGGAGTATAAGAATGAAGTAGAGAAACAGACCGGCAAAAGTATTAAGATTCTAAGATCGGATCGAGGTGGAGAATACTTAAGTGCCGAATTCCTGAATTACTTAAAAGAGAATGGTATTCTCTCTCAGCTTACTCCTCCATACACTCCGCAACATAACGGTGTATCGGAGAGACGGAACCGAACCCTATTGGATATGGTTCGGTCCATGATGGGTAACGCTGAGTTACCGCGATCATTCTGGGGGTATGCGCTAGAATCAGCTGCGTACCTTTTGAACCGAGTTCCGACTAAGACTGTGCCTTCCACACCATATGAAATGTGGTGTGGGAAGAGACCCTATCTTAAGCACATTAAGACATGGGGATGTCCGGCTTTTGTCAAAAAGCAGCATGCGGACAAGTTCGAGGCACGCTCAGTACAGTGCAAGTTTGTAGGGTATCCAAAGAACTCAAAAGGATATTTCTTTTACTGTGAAGAGGAACAAAAAGTTCTTGTTTCTCGTCATGCCTACTTCTTGGAAACTGAGTTTTTGGAAAACCAGATTAGTGGGAGCACAGTAGAACTGGAAGAAATTCCAGAACCACGAACTAATACTGAAAGTTTAGTGGAACCAGAGGGTTCGGAAGAACAGGACATTCCTACGCCGCTCCGCAGAAGTAGTAGGCAGTCTCATCCGCCCGAGAGATACTGCGGTTTTCTCATAGACGGGGATAGAAAGGATTGCATCATAGATTATGATGAGCCTACTAGCTTCCAGCAGGCCGTTCAGAGCATTGACTCAGTGAAATGGCTGGATGCAATGCGGACCGAAATGGAGTCCATGTACACCAACAAGGTTTGGACGTTGGACGTTGCTCCAGACGGGGTAAAACCCGTAGGATGCAAGTGGATCTTCAAAAGGAAGATTGGTGTAGATGGACAGGTTGAGACCTATAAAGCAAGGCTGGTAGCAAAGGGTTTTCGTCAAAGACCTGGCTTGGAATATGACGAAACCTTTTCTCCAGTAGCCATGGTGAAATCCATTCGGATCCTTCTTGCCATTGCTGCCTTCCACGATTATGAGATTTGGCAAATGGACGTAAAGACAGCTTTTCTAAATGGAAATTTAGAGGAGTGTGTCTATATGGACCAGCCAGAGGGTTTCATTCAGAGTGGGAGCAGCGGAAAGGTGTGCAAGTTGCTTAAGTCCATCTATGGACTAAAGCAGGCATCGCGGAGTTGGAACATCTGCTTTGATGAGACGGTCAAAGAATTTGGCTTTATCAAAAATCCAGATGAACCATGCATCTATAGTAGATTTGTAGCGAGAACTGTAGTATTCCTCGTTTTATACGTGGATGACATTCTCTTAATAGGAAATGACATTCCTATGCTACAATCTGTCAAGGGGTTCTTGTCACACAGGTTCTCCATGAAAGACCTGGGTGATGCCTCATACATTCTGGGTATCCGGATCTACCGTGACAGATCCAAGAGGATATTAGGACTTTCACAGTCCAGGTACATCGACACCATACTGAAGAGATTCAGTATGGAAGATTCCAAGCGCGGTAACCTACCGGCTTGTCACGGGATCACCCTCTCTAAAGAGATGTCTCCCAAGACTGATTTGGAGAGGGATCGCATGTCTATTATACCCTACGCTTCTGCGGTAGGCTCTATAATGTATGCGATGTTGTGTACCAGACCGGATGTAGCTTATGCACTGAGTGTGGTAAGCCGGTATCAGTCAAACCCTGGGGAGAAACATTGGATAGCGGTAAAGAACATTCTCAAGTACCTGAGAAGGACTAAGGAGATGTTCTTGGTGTATGGCGGAAAGGACCTCCAGATCGAGGCCTTTGCTGACTCCAGCTTCCAGAGTGACAAGGATGATTCCAAGTCCATGTCGGGTTTTGTCTTCACCCTCAATGGAGGGGCGGTGTGTTGGAAGAGCTCCAAACAGGAAACCGTTGCAGACTCGACGATGGAAGCGGAATACATCGCTGCATCAGATGCCGCAAAAGAAGCTGTCTGGATGAGGAAGTTCTTGAAAGAACTTCAGGTGGTTCCGTCCATTGTTGATCCAATACCTCTGTATTGCGACAACAACGGGGCTATAGCTTTAGCGAAGGAACCCAGGTCCCATCAGAGATCCAGGCACATCTTGAGGCGGTATCACCTGATCAGGGAGATCGTGGATCGCCAGGAGATCGAGGTTCGGAAAGTCGCTTCGGAAGACAATACTGCAGATCCATTCACCAAGGCCCTACCCCAAACTCAGTTCGAGCGGCTGATCGAGATGATAGGTCTTCGATACGCCAGTACATGGCCTGAGTGCAAGTGGGAGATTGTTAGTGTATATGCCCTAGAGGCCATTACTGTATCATACTAGTATGTATATTACTTAATGGAAGCTTGGGATATTCACCTTGTATATACAATCTTGCTCAAAATAGTAGTATGCTACTTGGTTTATTTCTACTTCAATGTGTACATGTGTTTATCTTTGTATATTGCTTATACACATTAGTGGAGCCCTCAGGATCTTTGCTTGATTACCAGCGATGTGATGGCCGTCACACTAGTGGGGCTGGGTAATCTAGAAGCACATCCTTATGCAGGTCCCTGGTCGCAGGACTATCGAGACAGGGCATCGATACTCCGGAGTAGACCAGCGCATGCGCTTCTCATCCCTGTGTGGGAGACGGTCTGTCCCACAGCCGTCAGTACGTCGTACTTGAGATAGTATGCGGGTGCCCGTTAGGTTACGGGTACACTGGACAGGACTCGTCGGGAACTGACCAGTTGGTATTATACCTATCGTCAGTTATCAGTTCCCAGGTGACATGAGTACAGCTTAGTCCGCTGACTTGACACTGTCACTTCGCCTCGGGTGTGTTCCCACTGTACTTTGATCACTACCCTACCACGGCTCAAAGGAGTCGTGCAAACAGGTGGTGGTTGGGTGCAGTCCCGAAGCACTTGGAGGCAGTGACGGTTAGACAGGATTCGTCTCTCCCGGTATTGGGGGTTGACATCGCGCTGTGTCCAGGAGAGCCATTACACGAGTAGTCCCTGGCCAGGGCAAACGAGATATATTGGTAGGTTTCCAGTGTTATCTCAGGGTGTTTTGGGCTTCGCTCCGGCACGACTTGTACCGCTATTGGGGGACTGACGTTTACCGCCCCCTAGGCCCGCCATGCGATGTATCAGACGAACAGACCGGACTGTACGGAGAATGTCACACTCAGGCTCAGTAGGAGTTCAGATGGGTTTCGCCTCGTCGGTCTTCTTGTCGGCATTACCTGGGGACCGTTACGCACAGCTAGTGCCGCTTGTGGTCTGTGGTTTAACCCACTGCCAGCGTAGTGTCGAGTCTTTAGAGTCCCACACAGAAAGCTTTTCGCCTTTAGGCAAAAGAGTAGAGGTCGCATGGTATTGCGACAGGTCGCATGGTTTTGCGACAGGGTTCGGTCACATCCGTGCACTTGTGCACGTACAGTGTCCGGACAGTTTACACTAGCGGGCTTTGGTTTAAGCCAGATCCTAGTGTACCTTATGGGATTGGATTTATCCAGTTTGCATTCGTGTTCCTCGGAACGCGGATGCGGGTGTGTATGCACAGTTGACAGGGAGGCACAGACAGCGGATTCTCATTAGGGTTGTTGACAGTTGACCGTTGACTTTTTGACTTTTTGCTCAACCCTAATGAGAACATGATATGTGATTAACTATTATATTAATTAAGTATTATGGTGACTTGGTTGTTGACTTTTGTTGACTTTGTTGACTTGTTGACTTTTGTTGACTTGTTGACTTTGTTGACTGGTTGACTAGGCTTGACTAGTTGACCATCATGATAACCATGGCTATCATTTCATGCCAAAGACTTTTACTTGCTTGTTCATTTGAATAAAATGAGTGCATGACATGATAAGGTTATGGTTGCTTCAACCATCACATAAGACTTTTGTTAATATGATGAGTTATGATTACTTTGGATTATGAGAGGGTGAGAGACAAAAGAGTTGCTCATTCTTTCTTGCTCATTCTCTCTCTTGTTCTTGAGCTCTTCACTTTGCTCTCACTCTCATCCTCTTGCTCCCTCTCTTGACTCTATGGTTCATATCTCTCATGTGTTGAGAATCAAGAACCATAGATAAAATCCCATTCTATTTCTTCTCTACTCATTCCAGTTCACTAGGTTTAGCAAACCAAGTGAACTAGTTTCTTCAAAGAATGAAGAAGGAGCTAAAGGTTGGAGCTTTCAAGTGGATCTATCTTTGGCGTACGGAGACGACGAGAAGGAGCCATCGGACCACCACCGGAGCTTGAAGAGAAGGAGTTCAAGACAAGCTAGGTATAACCATCTTCATCCGAGTAGCTAAATCTCTTTAGCAAGTTTGCTAGTTTAGTTTAGACACGATCCCGACCTTGTTTAGTCCACGTTGCCTCTTGCGATAAAAATTTGTTTTTATACCGTTTCCGCCTCCCCATAAGTACCGGGGGTCGCAACGTGGACTTACAGAGAGGACTGCATCATAGATGATGATGAACCTACTAGCTTCCAGCAGGCCATCCAGAGCGGCGACTCAGTATGATGGCTAGATGCAATGCGAAGCGAAATGGAGTCCATGTACACCAACAAAGTATGGACTTTGGACTTTGCTCCAGGTGGGGTAAAACCCATAGGATGCAAATGGATCTTCAAGAAAAAGATTGGTGTAGATGGGCAGGTGGAAACCTATAAAGCTAGACTTGTTGCAAAGGGTTTTCGTCAAAGACCTGGTTTGGACTATGACGAAACTTTTTCTCCAGTGGCTATGCTCAAATCCATTCGTATCCTTCTTGCAATTGCTGCCTTCCATGATTATGAAATCTGGCAAATGGACGTAAAGACGGCTTTTCTGAATGGTAATTTAGAAGAGTGCGTCTATATGGATCAGCCAGAGGGTTTTGATCAGAGTGGGAGCAGCGGGAAAGTATGCAAGTTGCTTAAGTCTATTTATGGACTAAAGCAAGCATCGCGGAGTTGGAACATCTGTTTTGATGAAACAGTCAAAGAATATGACTTTATCAAAAATCCAGATGAACCGTGCATATATAGTAAAGTTGTAGCAAGAAGTGTCGTATTCCTCGTTTTATACGTGGATGACATTCTACTTATAGGAAATGATATTCCTATGCTACAATCCGTCAAAGGATTCTTATCACACAGGTTCTCCATGAAAGACCTGGATGATGCCTCTTACATTCTGGGGATCCGGATCTATCGTGATAGATCCAAGAGGATGTTGGGACTTTCGCAGTCCAGGTATATCGACACTATACTGAAAAGATTCAGTATGAAAGATTCTAAGCGCGGTAATCTACCGTCTTGTCACGGAATCACTCTATCCAAAAAGATGTCTCCCAAGACTGATTTGGAAAGGGATCGCATGTCAATTATACCCTACGCTTCTGCGGTAGGCTCTATAATGTATGCGATGTTGTGTACCAGACCAGATGTAGCTTACGCACTCAGCGTGGTAAGCCGGTATCAGTCTGACCCAGGGGAGAATCACTGGATAGCAGTAAAGAACATTCTCAAGTACCTGAGAAGGACTAAGGAGATGTTACTAATTTACGGCGGAAAAGACCTCAAGTTAGAGGGCTTTGCCGATTCTGGCTTCCAGAGTGATAAGGATGATTCCAAGTCCATGTCGGGTTATGTCTTTATCCTTAATGGAGGGGCGGTGTGCTGGAAGAGCTCCAAGCAGGACACCGTTGCTGACTCGACTATGGAAGCGGAGTATATAGCTGCTTGCGATGCCGCAAAAGAAGCAGTCTGGATGAAGAAGTTCCTAACAGAACTTCAGGTGGTTCCTACCATAGTTGATCCAATACCTCTGTATTGCAACAACAACGGAGCTATAGCTTTAGCGAAGGAACCAAGGTCCCATCAGAAGTCCAGACACATCTTGAGGCGGTATCACCTGATCAGGGAGATCATTGATCGTCAGGAGATCGAGGTTCGGAGAGTCGCTACTGAAGAGAACATAGCTGATCCATTCACGAAGGCCCTACCTCAGATTCAGTTCGAGAGGCTACTCGAGATCATCGGTCTTCGATACGCCAGTTTATGGCCCTAGTGCAAGTGGGAGATTGTTAGTGTATATGCCCTAGGGGCCATTATTGTATCATACTAGTTTGTATATTACTTAATGGAAGCTTGGGATATTCACATGTATATAACAGTCTTGCTAAACATGGTAGTATGCTACTTGGTTTTTCTATCTTAATATTTGAGTATACGTATTGATAGAGCTCTTAGGATCTTGCTTGATTACCAGCGTTGTGATGGCAGTCACACTAGTGGGGGCTGGGTAGTCTACAAGCACATCCTTATTCAGGTCCCTGGTCATAGGATTATCGAGACAGAGCATCGATACTCCGGAGTAGACTAGTGTGTACGTTTCTCATCCCAGTTGGGGAGATGGTCTGTCCCACAGCCGTCAGTACGTCGTACTGGAGATACTACACAGGTGCTCGTTAGGTTACGGGTACACCGGACAGGACTCACAGGGAACTGTTGGTTGGTTTTATACCAGTCGTCAGTGAGCAGTTCCCAGGTGACATGAGTACAGCTTAGTCCACAGACTTGACACTGCTGCTTCGCCTCGAGTGTGTTCCCACTGTTCTTAGATTGCTACCCTACCACGGCTCAAAGGAGTCGTGCAAACAGGTAGCAGTTGGGTGCAGTCCCGAAGCACTTGGAGGCAGTGGCAGTTAGATAGGATTCGTCTCTCCCGGTATTTGGGAGTTGATATCGCTCTGTGTCAGAGAGCCATTACGCAAAGTCCCTGGCCAGGGCAAGCGAGATTTGCTGGTAGGTTCCCTAATTTCTCAGTGTATAATGGGCTTCGCTCCGACACGACTTATTCCGCTATTAGGGGACTGACGCTTGCCGCCCCCCTAGGCCGGATATGCGATGGTCTTAGACGAACAGACCGGACTGTACGGAGATTGTCACAGCAGGCTCAGTAGGAGTTCGGATGGGTTTCCTCATCGGCCTTCTTATCGACAACTACCTGGGGATCGTTACGTACAGCTAGTGCCGCTTGCGGTCTGTGGTTAAACCCACTGCCAGCGTAGTAGTCGAGTCTCTAGAGTCCCACACATAGAGTTTCCTACTCCAGGCGAAACGATATAGAGGTCGTATGGTTTTACGAAAAAGGGTTCGGACGCATACGTGTGTTTACGCACGTACGACTTTCGGACAGTTTTTACCAGTCGGCTTTGGTTTAAGCCAGTTACTGGTATCCGGTTATTGGATTTATACGGTCTAAAGTTTTTCCGTATTTTTGCCGAAAGGAGGGGCGTTCTCGTAATTGTGCGAGAAGCTTCTAGAAGATGGTGACTAAGGAAGTTTAGGTGTCATATGCATTAAATGAGTTTAGTGAGTCATGAGAGTGATTCATCCATATCATTAATGCACAATAAATGCTTAAGGAGTCATGGTTATGAATCACTATTAGATATTTATGAAACTTGATTATTCATCATTTGTTTTTCTTTTATTGATGAATTTTAAAGTTTCATGTATATTATGATAACTTACTATTCTCACTTGATAATTATATTCACATTCTCTCTCCTCAAGCTCTCTCTCTTCAAACCCTAATCCTCACCTCTCATGTGTTGAGAACAAGGATTAGTTAGACTAAACAATCCATAACCCTCACTCTATCTCATCTATCTTCTTTGATTAGTAATCCAAGAAGGTTAGTTGCCTCAAGTTTAGAGGCTAAGCTTGGAGTTTTGCTCTCGGGTGGATCATCTACTACATCGAGAAGGCCGAGGAGGACGAGGAGATCGTAAAGCCGAAGGACTTGGTTCGATAGGTATAATCCCTAAGCATAGTAGTTTAGAACAACTATGTGTACGGTTAGTTATCGTTTAGCTTCGATTTAAGCGGTTAGTCGATGTTCTTTCACTAAACAAGTTCGTTTTTGAAAATTCCGCCTCCCCACAAGGATTGGGGTGTAGTACATCGACTTACAGAATCCATATTTCTCCATACAAAAGAACTGTATGGAGAGCAGTCTCGTATCGCAAGATACGAAGTGTCGAAGAAGTTATTTTCGGCAAGGTTGGCCGTCGGATCATCGGTAGCGGAACACGTGCTTAAGATGATTGGCTACATAGAGGAGCTCGCGGACCTTGGGACCACGTTGGGGAATGAGCTCTATACGGAATTGATTCTCCAGTCCCTTCCTTTCACTTACGTCCAGTTTATCCTGAACTTCAACTTACAAGAAAAGGAAGTTGAACTTTCAGAACTCCTCAACATGCTGAGGAGTGCAGAGGGCACCCTACAGAAAGGTAGGGAAACATCCATTTTGTTTGTAGGAGGATCTTCCTCTTCTAGGTCCAAGGCGAAAGCCAAGGGAAAGAAGAAGAAAGCCCCCGCCAAACTAAGGGGCGGTGTTAGTAAAATGGATACGAAGGGAAAAGCAAAAGCAACAAAGAAAGTGGGGCAGCTTGTGGATAAAAAAGAATGCTTCTATTGTCATAAGAAGGGACGCTGGAAGAATGATTGCAGGGCTTGGAAGGCCAGAACACAGGATCTGAAACAGGTTGCGGCTTCAGGTTCAGGTGTGTATGTTATTGAAAACTGTCTTTCAATAAACTCTACTTCCTGGGTATTGGATACCGGATCAGGATCTCATATCTGTAATTCTTTGCAGGCACTGATAAAGCGTAGGGTTTTGAAGGCAGGTGATATGACCCACAGAGTTGCAAACGGAGCTGGCATGGATGCTGAGTCCGTGGGGGACTATCACCTGGGCTTGTTAGATGGACATGTTTTGGTTTTGCGTAATTGCTATTTTGTACCCAATGCAACTTGTAATATCATTTCTGTATCTTTATTATCTAAAGAAGGTTATGAATTTGCATTTGTAAGTAATGTTGTAAACATTCACCTTAATCAAGTTCTGATTGGGTCAGGTACATTAAGCAATGGTATATACGTATTAAACCAACCACAGATTTTCAATGACCAGAATACACACAAAAGAATGTCTCCGAAAATAAATCAGACTTTCTTATGGCATTGTAGACTGGGTCACATCAATGAGAGAAGGTTGACGAAGTTACATACAGAAGGATATTTGAATTCGTTCGAATATCAATCGTATGCCACTTGTCAATCCTATCTCAAAGGAAAGATGACAAAGACTCCGTTCACTGGACACGGAGTAAGGGCGAGCGAGCTCTTGGGACTCGTACACAGCGACGTGTGCGGTCCAATGTCTACACATGCGCGAAGCGGTTATTCTTACTTCATTACTTTTACGGATGACTTTTCAAGGTACGGTTATGTCTTCTTAATGAAACATAAATCCGAAGCCTTTGGAAAGTTCCAGGAATATAAGAATGAAGTAGAAAAACAAACCGTCAAGCGTATAAAGATTCTAAGATCGGATCGAGTTGGTGAATACTTGAGTGCCGAGTTCCTGGACTATTTAAAAGAGAACGGAATTCTCTCTCAGCTTACTCCTCCATACACTCCGCAACATAACGGTGTATCGGAGAGACGGAACCGAACCCTATTGGATATGGTACGGTCCATGATGAGTAACACTGAGTTACCGCGATCATTCTGGGGGTATGCGCTAGAATCAGCAGCATACCTTTTGAACCGAGTTCCGACTAAGACTGTGTCTACCACACCATATGAGATATGGAGTGGGAAGAAACCCTATCTTCAATATCTGAAGATCTGGGGATGTCCGGCTTTTGTCAAAAAGCAGCATGCGGACAAACTCGAGGCACGCTCAGTACTGTGCATGTTTGTGGGATACCCAAAGAACTCCAGGGGGTATCTCTTCTATTACGCATTGGAACAAAAGATTATTGTTTCTCGTAATGCCCATTTTCTGGAACACCAGTTCTTAGAAAAGGAAACAAGTGGGAGCGAAATAGAACTGGAAGAAATTCCAGAACCACAGACTATTACTGAAAGCTTAGTAGAACCAGAGGGTTCAAAAGAACATAACATTCCTACGCCGCTCCGCAGGAGTAGTAGGCAGTCTCATCCGCCTGAGAGATACTACGGTTTTCTCATAGACGGGGATAGAGAGGATTGCATCATTGATTATGATGAGCCTACTAGATTCCAGCAGGCCGTTCAGAGCGTCGATTCGGTAAAATGGCTGGATGCAATGTGGACCAAAATGGGAGTCCATGTACACCAACAAAGTATGGACGTTGGACATTGCTCCAGACGGGGTAAAACCCGTAGGAGGCAAGTGGATCTTCAAAAGGAAGATTGGTGTAGATGGACAGGTTGAGACCTATAAGGCTAGACTTGTTGCAAAGGGTTTTCGTCAAAGACCTGGTTTGGACTATGACGAAACCTTTTCTCCAGTGGCTATGCTGAAATCCATTCGGATCCTTCTTGCCATTGCTGCCTTCCACGATTATGAGATCTGGCAGATGGACGTAAAGACTGCTTTTCTAAATGGAAATTTAGAGGAGTGTGTCTATATGGACCAGCCAGAGGGTTTCATTCAGAGTGGGAGCAGCGGAAAGGTGTGCAAGTTGCTTAAGTCCATCTACGGACTAAAGCAGGCATCGCGGAGTTGGAACATCTGTTTTGATGAGACGGTCAAGGAATTTGGCATTATCAAAAATCCAGATGAACCATGCATATATAGTAGATTTGTAGCGAGAACTGTAGTATTCCTCATTTTATACGTGGATGACATTCTCTTAATAAGAAATGACATTCCTATGCTACAATCTGTCAAGGGGTTCTTGTTACACAGGTTCTCCATGAAAGACCTGGGTGATGCCTCATACATCCTGGGGATCCGGATCCATCGTGATATATCCAAGAGGATATTAGGACTTTCACAGTCCAGGTACATCGACACCATACTGAAAAGATTCAGTATGGAAGATTCCAAGCGCGGTAACCTACCGGCTTGTCACGGGATCACCCTCTCTAAAGAGATGTCTCCCAAGACTGATTTGGAGAGGGATCGCATGTCTATTATACCCTACGCTTCTGCGGTAGGCTCTATAATGTATGCGATGTTGTGTACCAGACCGGATGTAGCTTAAGCACTGAGTGTGGTAAGCCGGTATCAGTCAAACCCTGGGGAGAAACACTGGATAGCGGTAAAGAACATTCTTAAGTACCTGAGAAGGACTAAGGAGATGTTCTTGGTGTATGGCGGAAAAGACCTCCAGATCGAGGCCATTGCTGACTCCAGCTTCCAGAGTGACAAGGATGATTCCAAGTCCATGTCGGGTTTTGTCTTTACCCTCAATGGAGGGGCGGTGTGTTGGAAGAGTTCCAAATAGGATACCGTTGCAGACACGACGATGGAAGCGGAATACATCGCTGCATCTGATGCCGCAAAAGAAGCTGTCTGGATGAGGAAGTTCTTGAAAGAACTTCAGGTGGTTCCGTCCATTGTTGATCCAATACCTCTGTATTGCGACAACAACGGGGCTATAGCTTTAGCGAAGGAACCCAGGTCCCATCAGAGATCCAGACACATCTTGAGGCGGTATCACCTAATTAGGGAGATCGTGGATCGCCAGGAGATCGAGGTTCGGAGGGTTGCTTCAGAAGATGACACTGCAGATCCATTCACCAAGGCCTTGCCCCAGACTCAGTTCGAGCGGCTGATCGAGATGATAGGTCTTCGATACGCCAGTACATGGCCTTAGTGCAAGTGGGAGATTGTTAGTGTATATGCCCTAGAGGCCATTACTGTATCATACTATTTTGTATATTACTTAATGGAAGCTTGGGATATTCATAGTTGTATAAACAATCTTGCTCAAAATAGTAGTATGCTACTTGGTTTGTTTCTACTTTAATGTGTACATGTGTTTATTTTAGTATATCACCTATACACATTAGTGGAGCCCTTAGGATCTTTGCTTGATTACCAGCGTTGTGATGGCAGTCACACTAGTGGGGGCTGGGTAATCTATAAGAACATCCTTATGCTGGTCCCTAGTCGCAGGACTATCGAGACAGGGCATCGATACTCCGGAGTAGACTAGCGCATGCGCTTCTCATCCCAGAGTGGGAGATGGTCTGTCCCACAGCCATCAGTACGTCGTACTGGAGATAGTATGCGGGTGCTCGTTAGGTTACGAGCACATTGGACAGGACTCGTCGGGAACTGACCGGTTGGTATTATACCTATCGTCAGTTATCAGTTCCCAGGCGACATGAGTACAGCTTAGTCCGCTGACTTAACACTGTCACTTCGCCTCGAGTGTGTTCCCTCTGTACTTTGATTACTACCCTACCACGGCTCAAAGGAGTCGTGCAAACAGGTAGTAGTTGGGTGCAGTCCCGAAGCACTTGGAGGCAGTGACGGTTAGACAGGATTCATCTCTCCCGGTATTAGGGGTTGACATCGCGCTGTGTCTAGGAAAGCCATTACACGAGTAGTCCCTGGCCAGGGCAAGCGAGATATACTGGTAGGCTTCCAGTGTTATCTCAGGGTGTTTTGGGCTTCACTCCGACACGACTTGTACCGCTATTAGGGGACTGACGTTTACCGCCCCCCTAGGCCCGACATGCGATGTATCAGACGAACAGACCGGACTGTACGGAGACTGTCACATTCAGGCTCAGTAGGAGTTCAGATGGGTTTCACCTCGTCAGTCTTCTTGTCGGCATCTACCTGGGGACCGTTACGCACAGCTAGTGTCGCTTGCGGTCTGTGGTTAAACCCACTGCCAGCGTAGTGTCGAGTCTTTAGAGTCCCACACAGAAAGCTATTCGCCTTTAGGCAAAAGAGTAGAGGTCGCATGGTTTTGCGACAGGTCGCATGGTTTTGCGGTAGGGTTCGGTCACATCCGTGTACTTGTGCACGTTTAGTGTCCGGACAGTTAACACTAGCGGGCTTTGGTTTAAGCCAGATCCTAGCATACGTTTTGGGATTGATTTTATCTCGTATGTATTCATGTTCCTCGGAACGCGGATGCGGGTGTGTATGCACAGTTGACGGAGAGACAGAGGCAGAGGATTCTCATTAGGGTTGCTGACTGTTGACTATTGACCATTGACTTCTTGCTAAACCCTAATGAGAATATGATATATGATTAAAAATAATATTAATTAAGTATTATGGTGACATGGTTGTTGAGGTGTTGACTTTGTTGACTTGTTGACTTTGTTGACCGGTTGACTAGGTTGGACTAGTTGACCATCATGATGACAATGGCTATCATTTCATGGCAAAGAATTTTTGCTTGCTTGTTCTCTTGTGAAAAATAAGTGCATGAAATGATATGGCTATTGTAGCTTAAACCATCACATAATACTTGATTGCTATATTTTGTTATGATGGCTTTGGATTATGAGAGCTAAGAGAGAAAAGTCTTTCTCATTCTATCATTTTCATTCTCTCTCTTGTTCTTGAGCTCTCATCTTCTTCCTCTTGCTCTCCCTCTCTCTAGTCTATGGTTCACTTGTCTCATGTGTTGAGAAGCAAGAACCGTAGAGGAAAATCCCAACACACTCTCCTATACTCACTCTAGCTCACAAGGTTTAGCAAACCGAGTGAACTAGTTTCTTCAAAGTTCGAAGAAGAAGCCAAAGGTAGAAGCTTTCGGGTGGATCGATCTTCGGCGCAAGGAGACGACAGGGTGAAGCCGATCCGGACAACCATCAAGTGTAGAAGACGAAGGAGTTCAAGAAAGAAAGGTATAACCCCCTAACCGAGTAGTTAACAACTCTTAGTTAGGTTGTTAGGTAGCTAAGTTTAACAAAGATCCGGTTTTGAGTCCATGTTACCGCCTCTAGAAAATTGTTTTTCATCAAATTCCGCATGCCCGAAAGTACCGGGAGAGGTAGTATGGACTTACAGCAATTTTCCAATCTTGCTCCGGATTCTGTAGATTGCTTGAGAAACGCATCTAGACTTTTTTCTAGCGAGATAACCTTATCATCATTTGGTTGAACCAAATTGTTCGTTTGATTTGGTAAGGCTGCGGTTGGAAAGGTTGCTGGTATTGAGTTTGTTGGGGTGCTTGTTGTTGTGGAGGAGGAGGCCTTTGAAAGTTGTTGTTTCCTTGGAATTGCTGATTTTGATTCCAAGAAAAATTTGGGTGACTCCTTCAACCCGGATTGTAGGTCGAAGAGTAAGGATCAGTTCTTTTTCGTTGCTGAAAGGCAGCATTGACTTGATCTTGTCCTTGAACAGGTGGATTGTAAGCCCGTGGGGGCGCCCCGGCCGTCGATCGGACGCCGGAAACGCGAAAACAAAAACTTTGCGAACTTTGCAAAACGGCACCACCGCGGACTTTTTACCCGGATCGGGCCATTAACCTAGCTAGCTAGCAAAATAGAAAAGAGTAGAGATGCTATACCAAGCGATCCGTGTCCTTCGGTCTTCGTCTCCACTCCGATCTCCCGCGGAATCTCCGTCACCTCCTCGCTCGTCGGAAAGGGCACCACGTAGCCGGAATCTTTTACGGGCTCCCGCCTCTTGACCGAGGCAACTCGGACGCGAAGTTGGCTAGCCGACGCGTCCAAGGCTTGCTATAGAAATAGTGTAGAAGGTTATCTCTTTGGGGTTTATGAGGTTGCCATGTTGGAGGAATTTTGCACAATGATTTTCATGGATGGATGCTAAAGAAAAATTGAGCATCATTGGAAATGAGCTCGGCCAGCCAAGAGAAAGTGCTCACTGGAAAATCAGAATGAAGCATCTCTCTCACCCTCTTGCTGTGAAAAATAAGCCTCATTTTTTTAGCTCATTCATTTCCAAAGAAATCAAACCCTCATCTCACCAAACAAAACTCCAGCACACTCATATGGGGGGGGGTCCACTAAAATTACATGAAACAATAATCCATACACAAATTAAAACCTCACTCCAATCCCAAACAGTGGCCGGCCCAACTCAAAAAAGAATGAAGGAATTTATCAAGTGGGAAAAAGGAATTGATAAAGATTAAGCAAAGAAAAATGTCACACCAAACTATCCCTCACAATCTTTTCATTTCCCTTTTCTAATAAATGCAAGGAATGACATGAAAGGCATCTCATGATTATGAAGCCACATATGCAAGAAAGCCCCTCACAACTAAGTTAATTGCAAACTTGCAATTAACCCCCTCCAACGAAAAGTCCGGCCGTGAAGGAATAAAAGAAAACCGGCCGGAACGGAATGCAAACTGGCAACCCCAGAAAACCGATCCCGTAATAAATTACAGGAAAACCCCGCTATTGAAAATACATGCCCGCATTTGTATTTCCACTGAACAAAAATGCAAAGAGACAAAACTACACTATTTAAAACTAGAAACCGGCTTAAGCCAAAACCGGCTAGTAAAAACCGCCCGATCACGATCCGTGCAATACCGCACGTATCTGATCGAACCCTGCCATATCTCCATACGGCCTCTACAGCGTTTCGCCCGAAACTTGAGTAACTGTCTGTGTGGTGGACTCTAAAGACTCGTCAATACTATGGCTGTGGATTTAACCACTAGCACGTCAGAGGTATTAGCCATACGTGACGGGCCACCAGCTATCGACCAAAAGGGACGTCGATGGGCGAACTCATCCTGATACCCTACTGAGCCTGTCAGTGACAATATCCGTACAGTCCGGTCCGTTCGTCTATGAGCATCGCATGGCGGGCCTAGGGGGTTGGTAAAAGTCAGACCCCCAAAAGCGGTACAAGTCGTGTCGGAGTGTAGCCCAGAACACCCTGAGATACTACTGGAATACCTACCAGCAAATCTCCTGCCTTGGCCAAGGACTTTTCATGTTCTGGCTCTCCTAGACACAGCGCGACCTCACCCCCAATACCGGGAGAGACGAACCCCTGCAGATCCGCTCACTGCCTCCATGTGGCTCGGGACTGTACCCAACTAAAACCTGTTTGCACGACTCCTTTGAGCCGTGGTAGGGTAGTAATCAAAGTACAGTGGGAACTCATACGAGACAAATGATGATCTCAGGTCGATGAACTAACCTGTACACATGTCACCAGGGAACTGCTATCTGACGTCAGGTATAAGACCAACTAGCATGTTCCCGGCGAGTCCTGTCCGGTGTACTCATAACCCAATGAGCACCTGTATACATCTTAGGTGAACCAACTGACACCAGTGGCTTGTGAGACCGGCCACCGCCCCTCGTCGGGGTCTCGATTGTATACACTAGTCTACTCTGGAGAAACGATGCCCTGTCTCGAATCTCCCACGACTAGGGACCTTTTAAGGATGTGCTTGTAGACCCCCAGCTCCCACTTATATGATCGCCCTCATACTGCTGGTGGTCAAGCAAGAATCCTAGGGGCTCTATCAACGTGTAATAGCGACTTGTCAGGTCACCTAAAGCAGTACACGATGATAAAGATAAACCAGATAGCATACTATCATCTCGAGTAAGATTGTCCTACCGGGATAGGTCCTCCCCTCAATCATTGCAATCACGTGCCTGTGATCCAATAATTGACTCTGAGGGCACTATCTCCAACATGGATTGTAAGGACACTCTTCAGTAAGGTGTGATGGATCCGAACAACAAGCACAAACAGTTCGTGGGGGTAAAGCAGGGGCAGGAGAAGACGATGAGATTTTGGTTTCAATGGCTTCTAGCTTTTTCATAAGTATAGCCATTTCGGCCTTCATAGCAATCGACATATCTACTTGATGTATGTCTTCCCAAGATTGACCAATAGAAGAAGATGAGGTGGTCTTTGTGCTCTCCCACTGAATTGTTTGTTCACTAAGATCCTCGAGAAACTGCCATGCTTCCTCACTAGATTTGGTTAGAAAGTGACCTTGACAAATGGTTTCTAGCAACTTCTTCGTTGACGAGTTCAATCCCCCGTATAATGTTTGGCAAAGTTGCCAATTTTCAATCCCATGGTGAGGGCATTGAACAAGTAGGTCTTTGAATCTTTCAAAACACTTCCAAAATGGTTCGGAAGGAAGCTGGGCAAATTGTATAATCTCATTGCGAATTCTCGCGGTCTTGTGATGAGCATAAAACTTTTTAAGAAAAGCTTTAACAAACTCGTCCCAATTTCAAATTGAATGTGATGCTGTGCTGTATAGCCACTTCTCGGCTAAGTCACATAAGGTGAAAGGAATGACCCTTAGCCTTATAGCATCATCACTTAATTGGGTAGTTTTCATCATGGTGCAAACGTTTTGTAATTTATTGATAAAGATATAAGCATCTTCAGATTCCAATCCATGAAATTTTGGCAGCATATTGATGAAGTGGGGTTTTATTTCAAAATTGTCCCCATTTGCCAGTGGAGGTGAAAGATAGGTAGGTAAAGAGGTACGGACAGGATAGAAGAGATCCTGGAGCGCGATTCGTTGGGGCACTACAATAGGCGGGAGATTCGGGTTATTCGCACCTAACGGAGGTGGAATCAGTCCCGTGGGTATGGTGTTGTTGGGATTATATCCCGACATAACTTCGGAAGAAGAATTTTAAGGTGGAGGTAAGGAGGTGGACGGAATTTCGACTTCGGTGTCGAAAGGTTCGTCGGTCGGTACCAACGAAACACGGACTAATCGGACGCTAGTGTCCCTAGTCCAACCGGACATACACTTAATGAGGTAGTGTAGTCAAAAAATGAAAAACAGAATGTGGGGGTAAGAAAATGTCAATGAGAAGAAACTGAGTGGTGGTGGGATGCAAGGATTTAACGTGACAAGTTGCAAGTTTTTATAAAAGATTTTTTTCCTTTTCCCCCCTTTTTTATTTGCAACTGTTTGCAAAAAAGATTTTTGATAAAGAGCTAAGACACACTTTCGATCAACCAAAAATGCACAATCAGGCCTAGCTCTAGGGTCACCTAGGTCAGCTAGACAGCTCCTAACTGTTCCAAAGGGCTAGAGATAGGACCTCAAACTGCATCTTCACCGCCAATTGCGGCCAGGTAAGCGCCATGTAAGTGGGAAGGAACCACAGTAGTGGGCCTAATTAATAACCACTAGCCATTGACACACTTGCCTAGACACCGCAAAGTCAGGTTGGGATAAACGGTCGATGCCTATAACTAGTCCTCTGTCCTATTTGTAAGTCGATGTAGTACACCCCAATACTTGTGGGGAGGCGGAATTTTCAAAATCGAACTTGTTAAGTGAACGAACATCGACTAACCGCTTGAATCGAAGCTAAACTATAAATAACTAAACACAAAGTGTTTCTAAAATACGGTGTTTCGGGATTATACCTAATGAATCAACTCCTTCATCTTTACGAACTCCTTGTTCTCCTCGGCCTTCTCGAAGTAGTAGATGATCCACCCGAGAGCAAAACTCCAAGCTTCGCCTCTAAACTTGAGGCAACTAACCTTCTTGGATTGCTAATCGAAAAAGATAGATCGATATAGAGTGATGGTTATGGATTGTTAAGTCTTACTAACCCTTGTACTCAACTCATGAGAAGGGAGGATTAGTCTTTGAAGAGGGAGAGCTAGAGGAGAGAGAATGTGAAAATGATAATGAGCATTCTTATGAGAATAGTAAGTCAAGAAGATATATATCTAGCATTTCTTTTTACTAGAAAATAATAAATAATGAATTTAGCAACCATGCTAGATAATATCTTGTGATGATTCATTAGAATGACAAAAGACTTCTATGAATCATCAAGGTGACTCATTTTTACACTCATTTCATTTTACACCTTAACCTCTTTAGTCACCTCATTCAAGAAGCTTCCCGCAAAATTACGAGAACGCCCCTCCAATCCGTAAAAATACGGAAAAACTTTAGACTGTAAAAATCCAATAACCGGATACCAGTAACTGGCTTAAACCAAAGCCGACTGGTAAAAACTGTCCGAAAGTCGTACGTGCGTAAACGCACGTATGTGTCCGAACCCTTGTCGTAAAATCATACGACCTCTATATCCTTTCGCCTGGAATATGAAACTCTCTGTGTGGGACTCTAGAGACTCGACTACTACGCTGGCAGTGGGTTTAGCCACAGACCGCAAGCGGCACTAGCTGTACGTAACGGTCCCCAGGTAGTTGTCGATAAGAAGGCCGATGAGAAAACCCATCCGAACTCCTACTGAGTCTGATGTGACAATCTCCATACAGTCCGGTCCGTTCGTCCAGGACTATCGCATATCCGGCTTAGGGGGCGGCAAGCATCAGTCCCCTAATAGCTGTATAAGTCGTGTCGGAGGGAAGCCCATTACACCCTGAGAAACTACTGGAACCTACCAGCAAATCTCGCTTGCCCTGGCCAGGGACTTTGCGTAATGGTTCTCTGACACAGCGCGATATCTACTCCCAATACCGGGAGGGACGAATCCTGTCTAACCGCCACTGCCTCCAAGTGCTCGGGACTGCACCCAACTGCTACCTGTTTGCATGACTCATTTGAGTCATGGTAGGGTAGCAATCTAAGAACAGTGGGACACACTCGAGGCGAAGTAGCAGTGTCAAGTCTGCGGACTATGCTGTACTCATGTCACCTGGGAACTGTTCACTGACGACTGGTATAAAACCAACCAACAGTTCCCTGTGAGTCCTGTCCGGTGTACCCGTAACCTAACGAGCACCTGCATACTATCTCCAGTACGACGTACTGACGGCTGTGGGACAGACCATCTCCCCAACTGGGATGAGAAGCGTACACACTAGTCTACTCCGGAGTATCGATGCTCTGTCTCGATAATCCAACGACTAGGGACCTGAACAAGGATGTGCTTGTAGACTACCCAGCCCCCACTAGTGTGACTGCCATCACAACGCTGGTAGTCAAGCACGATCCTAAGAGCTCTATCAATACGTATGCTCACATATTAAGATAGAAAAACCAAGTAGCATACTACCATGTTTAGCAAGACTGTTATATACATGTGAATATCCCAAACTTCCATTAAGTAATATACAAACTAGTATGATACAGTAATGGCTTTCTAGGGCATAAACACTAACAATCTCCCACTTGCACTAGGGCCATGTACTGGCATATCGAAGACCAATGATCTCGAGTAGCCTCTCGAACTGAATCTGAGGTAGGGCCTTCGTGAATGGATCAGCAATGTTCTCTTCTGAAGCAACTCTCCGAACCTCGATCAGATCTAAGTGTCTTGATACTTTTGCCGGTTTGGTTTTCTACTTCATTCTTATACTCTTGGAATTTCTCAAAAGCCTCGGATTTATGTTTCATCAGATAAATAAATCCGTATCTTGAGTAATCATCCGTGAAAGTAATGAAATAGGAAAAACCACCTCTCGCATGTGTAGACATTGGACCACATACATCGCTGTGTATGAGTCCTAAGAGCTCGCTCGCTCTTACTCCTTGTCCAGTAAATGGAGTCTTTGTCATCTTTCCTTTGAGACAAGATTGACAAGTGTCATAAGATTGATATTCGAACGAGTCCAAATATCCTTCTCTATGCAACTTAGTCAACCTTCTCTCATTGATGTGACCCAGTCTACAATGCCATAAGAAAGCTTTATTCAAATCTAGAGACTTTCTTTTTAGTGTGTTCTGGACATTGAAAATTTGGAGTTGGTTTAAAACATATATTCCGTTATTTAGTGTACCTGACCCAATCAAACCATGATTAAGGTGGATGTTGACAACATCTCTTACAAACGTGAAATCATAACCTTTATTTGATAACAAGGAAACTGATATGATATTACACGTTAAGCTGGGTACAAAATAGCAGTTATGTAAAACCAAGATGTGTCCACTCGTCAATCCTAGGTGATAATCCCCGACGGACGCAGCTCCCACGCTAGCTCCGTTAGCAACCCTGAGGATCATATCACCTTCCTTCAGCACTCTACGGTTTCTCAGTGCCTGCAATGAATTGCAAATATGAGATCCTGATCCGGTATCCAATACCCAGGAAGTAGAGTTGATTGACAAACAATTCTCAATTACAAACACACCTGAAGTCGAAGCCACAGCTTGCTTCGGTTCCTGGTTCTTGGCGTTCCACGCCTTGCAATCCTTCTTCCAGTGCCCTTTCCTGTGACAATGGAAACACTCATCCTGGCCAACTACAGGTGCTGCAAACTTTTTCTTTCCCTTCCCTCCCACCTTACTAACACCTCCTCTAGGTCTGGGTGCGGCCTTCTTCTTCCTTCCTTTGGCTCTTGCCTTGGACCCGGAAGAAGATGCACCGCCAACAAACATAGCGGGTGTTTCCCTTGAATTCTTCAAGGTGCCCTCTGCACTCCTTAACATGTTCAGGAGTTCCGGAAGTTCAACTTCTTTTCTTTGAAGGTTGAAGTTCAGGATAAACTGGGCGTAGGTGTGAGGAAGGGACTGGAGAATAAGGTCTGTATAGAGCTCATTATCCAAAGTCGTCCCAAGGTCTGCGAGCTCTTCTATATAGCCGATCATCTTTAGGACATGTTCTCCTACCGATGACCCGACAGCCAACCTCGCTCGAAACAAGTTCTTTGAGGTCTCGTATCTTGCTATACGAGATTGCTCTCCATAAAGTTCTTTTGTATGGAGAAATATGCCATCAAGGCCCATATCCTCGTGCCTCCTCTGATGTTCATTGTTCATCGAGGCAAGCACGATGCACTTGGCTTTCGCGCAATCTAAATCCCAGGTTTTGTGGATTTCCTTATCCGCATTGCTGGATTTGGGACCAGGGACAGCAGGTGCCGTAGCGGTGAGGACGTGCCCCAATTTGTCATAGGTCAAAGCCATTTTGACATTCCGCAGCCAATCTTTATAGTTTGGCCCTGTCAGTATATTTTTCTCTAAAAGTAACTTAAGTCCAGTCATTTTCAGGGTCGCTGCAATTAGGAGAGAGAGAAGAAAACTCTTTAGCATGATGCTCTTGCAAGTTTAGAGTGGTTTTTAGTTTATCTAAACTAGATGGCTCCCACTGTTCCTCGAATCCTTCCTCAAACCATAAAAGAAGAATTAGCCAGGACTATTCTCACCGTACAATACTTGCTTAACCGTTCAGCCAGGCTGGTGTCGGTACTTCGAGGGAGGTTTTCCAACGCTTTCGCGAAGTTCCTTAATTATATAACCTCTTTTCTCTGGGGGCGTAACCCCGCTGACACTTTTCTGGACACCTACTAGGTTTATAGCATTGATCGTTAAGTGACGAATATCCTGATAAGTAGCATATACTCACAGTAGGATCGGGATCCAAATATCATCGTCTGATAATGTTGTAGGAATGCTACCAACATTCATCAAACTCCAAATGGTATGCATCTCTTTGCAAATTTCAGTTTCTTTAGAAATTCCCGATATAAGTTTTTGCCCCATGCTCTTATGACCTTGGCTTTGGTCAAAGCGTCATAAGTCACATGTCAAGTTCTACCCGTCATTATCTTGTCAATTTGAACCTATCCGTATATACCCCTGACTTTGGTCAAATGGTAATACGACTGTCCCAAACCAATTCATCTATCTTATGCAACAATTGAAAACCCAGCAGCTACCAAACACTATGCCTTGACTTTGGCCAAAATGCATAGCTTCAATACTACTGAATACCCAAATGAAATGACGGAGGGCTACGAATGGTTTTGGCGAAACCGTGAACGTAGTGAACTTGATATAACCGAAGGAACCTGATAGATTTTAAAAGGAGTGGTTAAGGCTCCGCATTTAAAAAATATCTGTTTTTAAAAATAACCGATTGGTTTCTTTTAAATTGTTCCAACGATTAAAACTTTGGTTTATTTTCTTTGCATTATAGATAATGCGTCCCATCATTAACCTATCATTGCAGAAAACAACGAAAATATGACGTCCTCTTATGCCATCTGCATTCGCCACTGGGTCCCGTCATTACCCGTTAGGTTACTTAACTAACGATAGAGCGGGGACTGGGCTAGCGCGGGTGAAAAACATAAGTGACGTCTAAATAGCTATCATAAATATAGATATTTTACATTCGTCTGACGCAATGATATACATTCCAGAACACAGATAAACAATATTGGATTTGCAAGCAATCTGTATTTCTTTTGAGCCTGCAAGAAAAGACAGATTACACAGTTGTGATGAATAGTCGTTACCCCACCCTCGACCCCTATGGGTACGGCAAACTACCCACCCGGCAGTTTGTGTACCCCACCTTGGGTCAGTCCTAGGAGAAAAAACAGTAAAATGAAATAATACAACGGTGGCTACAACCGCAACCTGGATATGCCCCGCAAAATAATATTACAACAAATTACATTTACAACAAATGAATTGAATAATAACCCATTTCAAAACCCCGGCTATACACCACAACAGTCCAATACAGTTTATATGCACAAACAGATATAACCATTTCAGAAATGTGCAACCCCCTGCCAACTGACATACTAGCAGTTAGGGGAGGTTTACGAACACATTTATCAATCACTGATATAATCCAACATGCAAATACTGTACAATTTCGATCGATTAAACGTATTTAATATTGCTCCAAAATCTGCTCTGTTAACTGGAAACCTGAGCAACTATTAAATATCCCAGAAAACCCAAAACACCACAGGGGACCCACCCAAAAAAAAATGTGTTGCTGACTCGTCAACTCGGCCGCGGTTGCGCGGAGGATCGGTGGGATCCGCCGCCCTTCCGCGGCATTATAGACGAATCATGAACCCAAATTTTTTGGGTGTTCTTCTGTGTTCATTTCATGCTCTCTGAACACACCTGAAACATTTTTGGACATCATTTTAAAATCGACAGAAACTGATGCTTTTTAGGATTTTCCGGCTTCGTTTTTCCGTTCGAAATTCGTACAAATTTGCAATAAAGTTATTTATTGTTTAGCGAGGCTCTGATACCACTGTAAGTCGATGTAGTACACCCCAATACTTGTGGGGAGGCGGAATTTTCAAAATCGAACTTGTTAAGTGAACGAACATCGACTAACCGCTTGAATCGAAGCTAAACTATAAATAACTAAACACAAAGTGTTTCTAAAATACGGTGTTTCGGGATTATACCTAATGAATCAACTCCTTCGTCTTTACGAACTCCTTGTTCTCCTCGGCCTTCTCGAAGTAGTAGATGATCCACCCGAGAGCAAAACTCCAAGCTTCGCCTCTAAACTTGAGGCAACTAACCTTCTTGGATTGCTAATCGAAGAAGATAGATCGATATAGAGTGATGGTTATGGATTGTTAAGTCTTACTAACCCTTGTACTCAACTCATGAGAAGGGAGGATTAGTCTTTGAAGAGGGAGAGCTAGAGGAGAGAGAATGTGAAAATGATAATGAGCATTCTTATGAGAATAGTAAGTCAAGAAGATATATATCTAGCATTTCTTTTTACTAGAAAATAATAAATAATGAATTTAGCAACCATGCTAGATAATATCTTGTGATGATTCATTAGAATGACAAAAGACTTCTATGAATCATCAAGGTGACTCATTTTTACACTCATTTCATTTTACACCTTAACCTCCTTAGTCACCTCATTCAAGAAGCTTCCCGCAAAATTACGAGAACGCCCCTCCAATCCGTAAAAATACGGAAAAACTTTAGACTGTAAAAATCCAATAACCGGATACCAGTAACTGGCTTAAACCAAAGCCGACTGGTAAAAACTGTCCGAAAGTCGTACGTACGTAAACGCACGTATGTGTCCGAACCCTTGTCGTAAAACCATACGACCTCTATATCCTTTCGCCTGGAATAGGAAACTCTCTGTGTGGGACTCTAGAGACTCGACTACTACGCTGGCAGTGGGTTTAGCCACAGACCGCAAGCGGCACTAGCTGTACGTAACGGTCCCCAGGTAGTTGTCGATAAGAAGGCCGATGAGAAAACCCATCCGAACTCCTACTGAGTCTGATGTGACAATCTCCATACAGTCCGGTCCGTTCGTCCAGGACTATCGCATATCCGGCTTAGGGGGCGGCAAGCATCAGTCCCCTAATAGCTGTATAAGTCGTGTCGGAGGGAAGCCCATTACACCCTGAGAAACTACTGGAACCTACCAGCAAATCTCGCTTGCCCTGGCCAGGGACTTTGCGTAATGGTTCTCTGACACAGCGCGATATCTACTCCCAATACCGGGAGGGACGAATCCTTTCTAACCGCCACTGCCTCCAAGTGCTCGGGACTGCACCCAACTGCTACCTGTTTGCATGACTCATTTGAGTCATGGTAGGGTAGCAATCTAAGAACAGTGGGACACACTCGAGGCGAAGTAGCAGTGTCAAGTCTGCGGACTATGCTGTACTCATGTCACCTGGGAACTGTTCACTGACGACTGGTATAAAACCAACCAACAGTTCCCTGTGAGTCCTGTCCGGTGTACCCGTAACCTAACGAGCACCTGCATACTATCTCCAGTACGACGTACTGACGGCTGTAGGACAGACCATCTCCCCAACTGGGATGAGAAGCGTACACACTAGTCTACTCCGGAGTATCGATGCTCTGTCTCGATAATCCAACGACTAGGGACCTGAACAAGGATGTGATTGTAGACTACCCAGCCCCCACTAGTGTGACTGCCATCACAACGCTGGTTGTCAAGCAAGATCCTAAGAGCTCTATCAATACGTATGCTCACATATTAAGATAGAAAAACCAAGTAGCATACTACCATGTTTAGCAAGACTGTTATATACATGTGAATATCCCAAGCTTCCATTAAGTAATATACAAACTAGTATGATACAGTAATGGCCTTCTAGGGTATAAACACTAACAATATTGAGCTCGAAGTCCTTAGGGCTGAGTCTAGTATTTTTTAATTAAAGATTGGTCAATGCAAATGCCTTATGTGATTTCTGGGGTCCTGGAAAAGGTGATGAAATCCCCACCCAATCTGAATTGGTCAAAAGCCCCTTAAAGTTCGATTAAAGATATGCAAAACAGTAAATCACTTGCAATCAAATCTTTTTATTTTATGCGCGGCGCAAAGAATCCTGCAGAGAATCAATTATCGGAAAGAGGAAGATTTTTTTAAGCGCAAAGAATCCTGCAAGAGATTTTTCAGAAGATATATTAGAGATTTGTAGAGGAGGAGATCAGAAGACTTACAGAGTTTTTTTTTTACCGCGCTTCCGCCCTTTTTTGGGGAACCGATCTGTCGCCTTCACCACGGAACCGGCGCGACTAGCACCGTGCGACCGCGGATCCACCGCCGGTTGGTCGCTTCGGCACGGTTTTTTTTCTTTCTTCTCACCAGATCTCTGCAGTTCTTCTTGTTGACTCGGTCCTCCAAATTTCTTCTGTTATCTGTTGTGATATTCTTCTGTTTGTTCGGATTTGATATTTGCTGTTTTGATCTCTGGAGATTTCCAGATCCAAACTTGATTGTAGATGCTGCAAAATTCAAACAAAGATACCCTTCACAAAATAACAAAATGATAAGTTTTTATATTTTTTTTGATTTTTCAGTTTTTTGATTTTTTTTTAATTTTAGATTAACCCGAAATTTCAAAAAGGAAATACTACGCCATCCCCGGCAACGGCGCCATTTGATTTATCTCAAAAACTATCTTTAACCGCAATCAAGAACGGCGTCGCTTGGTAGCTAGCCGGTGAGTACGGGTCGATCCACAGGGATTTTGTGTTTTCCTAATCGCGCTAACGAGTTAATTCCGATGGGTGTCGGATTGATTTATTAAATCTAAAAACTACCAAATTAAGCTATACTAAGATTATCTAGATCTAAGTCTTGTTAGGGTTAGGTTTAGGGGAAGTTGAAAGATTAAAGGTTTCCTCACCGCTTTCAATGCCCTATTATAGATCTATTAGGTGTTATGGTAATTATCAATAAAGCGGATTAGAATCATTTGGGAATATGTTTCTTCCTCTAGGTTCTTGTCCTTCCTTTATCGATCCTTACCCTAACCTCCATGGAAAACACGCGCAACCGGTCCTTTATACTACGGTATCACCATTATCTCGAGGGGTAAGGTGCCGCAGGGAGCGGTGTGTGCGTGTATGCATGGAGTTCTAATTATTATGTGTGACGGGGCAAGAAAGGGGTGAGAGATCTCATCTCTCAAACCTTTCCCTAAAGCTAACCCTAACAAGTGAGGAGACTACTCGCTCATTAGGGAATTTAAAGACATTCTAAATTAAAGTAAACTAAAGAAAAGAAAATAAGGGAACTTACTAATTTTTATTGATGGCTCTCTCCAAACATGAACACAGTACAGATCTGAATTTATGAAGTGAAAAGAGGCATACCCTAGAAAAGGTTTTTAGGGTTCTATTTATAGATTCATAGAAACCCTAGGTTACAATTGATTCACACATCTGCTTTTACAAAAATGCCCTCTAAGAAAAGACCTAGTTAAAGATTTGCGCCGCCTCTGGAATTTTGGTAAAATTTTATTCAATTTTTGGCTCTTGATGGCCGCGGAACCACGGCCTCAGCAAGGTTTGGGCCGCGGTTCCGCGGCCCAATAGTTGACTTGATGGCTCAATTTTCTGCTACAGGCTCTGGGCTTTTTGGGCTTCTTATTTTTTTGGTTCTTTTATTAAAATAGCTTCTAGGTTACTTCCAGATCTCCAGTGAACAATTGCAGTGGACTTTTAACCGTTCGCTTTGTAATCTTGGACCTTGCGTTGCCTTGTACTGATCTTTGTGTAGGCTTTATCAAAATCCTTCTGTTTACTGGTCGTAGTTCCACTTTTGCATCGTCTTTTCTCTTTTTCACTGTTTTAGATCCAAGAACCTGTAACCTATAATATGTAGCAGACATGCGTCAAAAGCACCTGTTTATTTATAAAACGAATAAGAATGGGGAAATAATAATACAATATTATGGTGTGAACAGTGTGCACGACAATAATATCGGGTGCATCTGATATGCACAAGAATCCAATCAGGTGCACAAGGTGCACAAAACAAATATCGAGTATCGAAATCGACGGTATACAACACCTTCCAATCCAAATCCAAATCAGGTATACCGTGGCATATAATCTCACAACCATGTGCATCGGCGTGCACAAAAGCAAATCAAAATACGAAAAGTGCTTGAAAACTATGTCGAAAGAATAAATCAAATCATATGCATGCCCTAGGCATGAAATCACAATAAATATCTCAAATGACATCAAAACGAAGTCAGGTGCAACTGTGGTGCACAAAATACGTATCAAGCACTACAATCACGTATAAGCTATACCGAGTGCAAAAATCAAATCATCCGTATGAAATCCACGAAATCATAAACACATGCTACGAAGGTACAAAATCGACATCAATGCAATAGATATGCACAAATCGCAAATCAACACAACGGTGTATAAAATATATTGTAGGGTTACTAGGCACACTCAAGAGGTTCCACAAGGCATCAACCGTGCCAAATTCAAATTTTCCGGTGCCGAGAAACCCTAAACTAGATCGTTAACTAGAGATTAGGAGAAACAACAAGCAAGTTAACAACTTAACTACAAGTAAAAGGGATTACAACCTTTATAGATCCGGTCCTCCACTTCTTTAGCTTCGTGTTGACGTCCCTCCGCTGCGATCATCAGGATCCCGGACTCTACCGATGGTTTCGTCGGAGAAATGATCGGGCTAGATCATTGACTTCGAGGCCGAAGATGATCTACGTCGGGGAGACTCAAACTCAAGCTATTCCTTTACTTGGTCAAAAATTTTGTGAAGAGAACACCCTATACTACATGGCAAGTAGTAGAGGATGAAGAAATAGGAAGTGGATTCACTTTAGAATTGGATTTCTCACTCTTTTTCTTATGGCACCATTGGAGCTAGCAAGCTTTTGTGAGCTTGATGAAGATGATGAAGAAGAAAAGAATCATATGAATCATTATCCAAATGAAACTTATCTAATAAATAATGGCACCATGGTTGAGTTAAGCCCTCATGCTTAACTCATGTAGAGAATTAACCAAAGCATTAGGTTAAGGGTTGGATTAACTAATATCTTGAACAAATGACAAAAGAGTTGACTTTGTCAATGTTTATCAAGCTTCATGAAGCTTGATAACTTTGACCAAAGTCACACACTTTTGTTATATGCTAGGAAAATAGTAAACCCTAATTTAACCCTGATATGGTTTAAGTCTCATACACACAACTTGTTTGTATCATCAAGCGTGATACGAACATGTATACTTACATATATCACATATAAACAATGTGCACATTCAAGTGAGAAAATCAATCTTAAGTGAACCAATACTAGTTAATGTAAAGTAATATATCAAATATATAATTATACATTAAATCATTAAATCAACACTTGATTTAACGATCCGGTCATATTGCATATAACCGACTAATATCAATAGCAACAACTTATCGAATCAACACTTGATCCAATAACCCGGCTATATCGCATACAACCGATCAATGTCAAAAATCGCGAGAATAGAATTCAGTATCACATACTGGTATTATTCTCGGTCCCTCACATATCTCATATGCGCTCCTATTTCGTTTCGCTTGAGCCAGGAAACCCCTGTGTAGGACTTTGAAGACTCGTCAATACGCCGGCAGTAGGTGATGATCATATCAAACACCCACAAGCCGCAAACGATCTGCTAAATGTAACGGCCACCCTGTTATTGAGCGATCAGAAGATCAACGAGCAAGCCCGCTCACACTCATGTGAATCCAACCAGTAACACTACCGTACAGTCCGGTCTGTTCGTCTGATATGTCGCATATCTTGTCTAGGGTTGGTAAACGTCAGACCCCAATAACTCGATATGTCGTGTCGATATAAGGCTCATAACGGGTCGAGAAACTATTGGTAACACTTACCAGTAAATCCCTAAAGCAGCCTTGGCCAAGGACTTCCTGTTATAGCCAATCGAGCACAGCGCAACATCAACTCCCTATACCGGGAGAGACGAAACCCTTCCTATCGCTCATTGCCTCCATGTGACTCGGGACTGTACCTAAAAACCACCGTTTTGCACGCCCTCTTGGACGTGGTAAGGTGGAAATCAAAGCACAGTGGGAATCACACAAGACTCTATGACGATCTCGGGTCTACAGACTAACCTGCACCAGTATCACCAGAGAGCTGCCATCTGACGTAAGGTATAATACCATCTGGGAGTTCTCGGCAAGTCCGTCTAGTGTACCCAGTCTCCACTGAGCACCCGTATATCATCTCTGATGTCAAACACCAATGGATATGGTATCATCCATCGCCCATCTATATGGGTCGAGAAGCTACACGCTAGTCTACTCTGGTATATCGATGCCCCGTCTCGATACACCCACGACTAGGGACTTTGAATGATGTACTTATGGACTACCATGTCCCCACTAGTATGATCCGCATCATAGTCCAGGTAGTCAAGTACACATCCTAAGGGCTTTACCAACATGTAACAGAGAGACAATCAGTGTGCACGTTAAGGTAAAGAGTAACCAGATAGCATACTATCATATCGAGCAAGAAAGTCATCCTTATATATGTCCAAGCATCCACTACAATATACATCCTATGTATAGTAATGGCCTCTAGGGCATACATATAACTAACAATCTCCCACTTGCACTAGGGCCATTTGATAGCAGTGGTTGTAGTATCTCATACTCAACCATCCCATAAAAGTCTCTCTCTGGGAAAAGGCCTTTGTGAGTGGATCCGCCGTGTTGTCCTCTGAGTCTACTCTCCTAATCTCGATCCCCTGGAGATCAACCATCTCCACGATCAGGTGATACTGCCTAAAAATATGTCTGGATCACTGATGGGACAAGAGTTCCTTGGCATAAGCCACAAGTCCATTGTCACACAATGGAAGGAACAAAGTTCATCTCATGAACTAATATATACCCAGACTGCCTCTTTGGTAGCATCTGTGGTAGCGATGTATCCAGCCTTTATCGTCCAGTATGCCACGGTATCTAGCTTGGAACTCTTCCAACATACCGTCCCTTTACTGAGGGTAAAGACAATGCATGTGACTGACATTCAGTCATCCTTATCACTCTGGAACCTTTCCTGTGATTCTCCCCAGGATCAATTGATACCTTCTCACTAGAGCTAGTGAGGATCCTAAGGTCCACTTAGATCTATCTCATAGATCCAAACTGAGGATTTAGGAGGTATCACTTTGATCCTATATGGAGAATCCTTGTGATAAGTGGAGATTGACCGAGCATAGCATATGAAACTTCTTCCCTATCAAGAGTATGTCATCCACGTACTCTACGAGGATCACCACCATACTCCCTACTACCTTTTTGTCTATACAAGGTTCATCTAACATTTTGATGATGTCAAACTTTTTGACTAACTCATCAAAACAGATGTTCCAACTCCGCGATGCCTGCTTTCTCACATAAAACATCTTGCACACGTTTCCGCTGCTCCCACTGTCTACGAATCCCTCTGACTGTGTACTTATAGACTATCTCTTCTAAATCTTTATTTAGAAAAGCAGTCATGACACCCAACCGCCAGATATCGTAGTCATGGTATGTAGCCGTGGCAAGTAGGATCTGGATGGACTTAAGCTTAGGTACTTAGAAAAGGTTTCATCACAATCCATAGCTGGTCAATGATGCAAACCTTTAACAAGTCTAGCTTTGAAAGTCTCAACTTTTCCATGTACACCAAGTAATCTTCTCAAGATATACTTGCTCCTGATGGGGATTTAACCCTTCAGATAAAGCAACCAAAGTCCATACTTTGTTGGCGTAAAAGGATTCCATCTCAGATCGATAAACATCCAGCCATTCTTACAGAGTCCCACTCCTGATGGCCAGCTCGAAAATAGTTAGGTCATCATCTCATGATGCAATCCTTGCTCCCACTGTCATAGAGAAACCGAAGTATCTCTCATGTAGGTGAGGAACCCTACTAGATCGGCGGAGAGGCTGAGGTTCGTTGGGTGCTATTGAATCCTTTGGTTCTACCAAATCATCAGCTGCAGTTTGTATAGCTGGAACTCTTTCCAGTTCTACCTCATGTCCACTAATTTCTTCATAAGAAATTCCCTTTCACAAAGGTGGCATGCTGAGTAACAAAACATCTTTTGTTCCTCGGTTAGGTAGAAGATATTCCCTTGCGTATGCTTGGGATATCCAACAAACTTCCACAGAACTGACTTTGCCTCGAGCTTGTCCGGATTTTTCCTTTTAGACATAGGCCGGACAACCCCAAATCTTAACTGACTTAAGAGATGGGCTCTTCCCTTTCCATATCTCATATGAAATGGTAGGCATCTGATTTGATCGGAACCCTATTCAATAGGTATGCAACTTCATAAGTGCATAACTCCCTAAAAGGAAATAGGAAACTCAGTAGTACTCATCATAGAGCACACCATATCACATAGGGTGTTATTGCTCCGCCCTGATATACCATCGTGCTATGGTGTATACGGAGGAGTAATGCTGAGAGAGAATCTCATTCTCCTTTAGAATAATCCAGGAATTCCGTGCTCAAGTATTCTCCTCCTTGATCACATCAAAGGACATAATACTTATACCCGTATTTTGGTTCTCTACTTCTAACTTATATTCTGTGAATATCTCAAAAATTTCGGACTTGTGTTTCAACAGGAACATATGTCTGAATCTTGAGAGATTATCAGAGAATGTAATGAAGTACAAAGAACCGGTCCTGGCATGTGTAGACAGGGGACCTTACATACATCACTATGTATCAATCCTAAGAGTTTACTAACTCTTTCTCTGTTTCCAATAAACAGAGCTATGGTCATCTAATCTTTGTGACATGACTGGCAAGTTTCATAAGATGTAAATTCAAACTGATTTAAATATGCATCTAAATGTAACTTCAGCCAGTCGGGTCGCATTGATATGACCTAGTCTACAATACCTCAAGAAGGATTCGTTCATTTCTGAACTCTTCCTCTTGTGTGTATTCTATATACTAAGAACTGTGGTTTGATTTAGAACGTCAATGCTTTTAGATAACGTGCCTGAACCGATCAACTCTTGATATAGGAAATGTCCAAAACATTATCCAACAATATAAAATTATATCCTTCTTTACTAATAAAGAGACTGATATGATGTTGTATATTAGGTTCGGTATCTAATAACATTTGTTCAGAATCAATGTATTCTGGTAATACAGGGTGATAGTGACCAACAGACTTGGCTGCAACAATTACCCCGTTTTCTGTCTCATGAAACTTATCACACGTTCTCAGTTCTCTATCTATCTGTAGCCCATGTAACAGATTACATATGCGGGATCCTGATCCGGTATCACATACCCAGGACGTAAAGGATACTGAGAAACAGTTCTCTGTAATGAACACACCCGAAGATGATGCATCAACATGCACTTTCTTCGTTTGGGCGGCACGGGAAATCTGGTATTCCCCAATTTCCTGCTCTGTCTTATAACAATTATAAGTTGGAGCAGGACCAACGTTCCCCAGCTCAGTATAACAAGCGGGTTCGGTCAATATATCCGTATATACGTTTTATTATCTTGATTAAGGCGTGACATGGTCGCTACCTGGAGAGAGAGAGAGAAGAAAACACTCTGCGTGCGCTCTTGCAAGATCAGATTGGTTATTATTTTATCTAATCAGGATGGCTCCTATTGTTTTTTATCAAATCTTCCTTCAAACCCTAAAAGGAAAGACTAGCCGGGATTAATTACACGCTACAAGTTCGCCAATCTTTCAGCCAGGCCAGTGTCGGTACTTTGAGGGAGGTTCCCCGTGCTTTCGTACGGACCTAATTAAAGTAAACCTCGTTTTCCCAGAGGCGTAACCCCGTTGACACCTTTCTAGACACCTACTTGATCGGCTAATTGTAATGTGTAAAACTCTCCCAGGAGTAACTCTTACTCGCAGCGGGTATCGGGATCCAACTATCTCATAGAAGGTATGCAATCTCATTGCAAATTTCAACACTTGAAATTCCCAATAATATTTTGCCCCAAGCGTCCTATGACCTTGACAGAGGACAACAAACCATAGGCTACTAGTCAAGTTCAACCCGTCATTTCCTGATTGAAGTAAACCCACCCGCACGACCCTTGACAGAGGTCAACAAGGTCGCACGACTACCCTAAATCAATCACATCATATGCTTATACAGATAAGCACTAATTAGCTACCGCACACTACGCCTTGACAGAGGTCAACAAACGCAGCACGAATACTAACCAGTACTTATCTGAAATGACGGAGGGCTACGACAAGTTTTTAAGAAAACTTTTTGCGTAATGAACTTGATATCGTTGTAGAATCGAGTGATTTTAAATGGACTGTTTTTTAGGCTTTTCTAGTTTTGCTAAAGGGGTCACTCCCGGTGAAGGGATCGTCGGCCCTTTCCTCATCGAATAAGGTGCAGGATATATCATATATACCGCTGTGCAAAGCAAGAACTATAGGAGCAATCAAAAGACAAACTGAGGGTTGTATCATCTGCCAGTTATTGCTAAAGGGGTCCCTCTCGGTGAAGGGATCTCGGCCCTTTCCTTATCGAATAAGGTGCAGGATGTTCTACACGGAACACCGCGATGCAAAGCAAGAACTGTAGCTACCTGTTTTTGAAAATTCGATTCCACAACATCTTTTAGGTTTCTTTTCTTTCATTAATCATATTAATGAAGTCCCATCATTTAAGTCACCTAAACATTACAGATAAATACGACGTACACTTATGCCATCCACATTCGCCTCGATGTCCCCTCGTGCACCGTTAGGTTTGGTAACTAACGGCAGAGCGGTGCAGGGCTAGCGCGGGTGTAAAACATAAGTAACGTCTATATAATATATCATATATACTATATCCTGTATCTATCATCACATATTAAATGATCATATCACAGATATCGCAGCAGAAGAAACATATGAAACATTGGATATACTAGGACGTCCGTGTTTTCAATACGAGCCTGTATAAAACACGGATTCCACGGTCGCGATGAATAGCCAAACCCACACCCCTAGACCCCTACGAGAGCGGCAAGCAACCCTACCAATTATAGAGTTAGGAGACCCAGACTCGACTCCTCGAGTTGGTCTCCCACTGGACTCCAGAACCCGGTTACTTGTGCTCTCCTCCTTGGGTCTATCCTAGTACGGAAAAGTAAATAATATACAAATGGTGACATCTTCCGCAACCTGGAAGTGCCCCAATAAAAGAATATTACATACAATTAATTTTACATGAATGAAAATGAAAAACACTCATCTCACATAAAAACCCTCGGCTATTCAAAACGCGACGATCCAATATAACATATCCAGCAACACATAACATCACATGTCATCAACGTAAGTAAACATGCGTGTCCCAATTGTCGTTGACATATAGCAACGAAACCGGCGATATCACATATTACACTTACGGTCGCAGAAAAGAAAGTGTAAAACTACAACAGTTGGAATCTGCAAACTCTTTAGACTTCGCATGCCTAACCAATGAATTCCTTAGACATCGCATGCCTAACAATTATAAACCCCGCATTTTAGTCTCTATATCGAAAACACTTTTCAATATTTAGTCGGGCAATTCAACAAGATTCCCGATATACTGATCGAATGCTCGTCGCAAACTTTAGTAGACGGCCGCACCCCCGGGTGCCGTCGACGAAGTGCACTAAGGCGCAACACCGTTGCCGCGAGTACCCGAACGGATGCTTTTGGCGACGGGGTTCTCCTACAGTCACTTGGTCGGGGCTATGGGGCATGGCTGTCTATTAAGTTTACCCGGCGAGTATCCGCGTATGCTACGTGATTGCGACAAACTTTTGATCGCATCAAAATTCCGTGGCAACCGATCATTCGAGACTAAACTGCTATGTTTATAACATCCAAATCAGTTATCTCATAACTACTTGTGGATTCCAAATATTGTATCACATTCCAGATAAATAGAAAATGTTAAACTTTCCGATCGAACAATCAAACACCCAATTTTTCCTGAAATAGCTCAACTCTTGAAATAAGTTCAAAAACATCCATTTCATGCCACAGTACCAACGGTCCAGCCGTAGAAGGGTCAAGCCAACGCTTCACATGTGGCACGCCGTACTGCCCCAAACCCGAAGGTTCAAAGGGCAGTTCAAGACGGTCACATAATCGAGTTAAGGTTTGTTGTCTTCTAGAGGGTCCATCGTGTTACTTGCACTACTTAGAACGTTATTAAACTACGGAAAAATCCAACACATGGAAATTTTCCGGCAGGGGAAAAATCGGGTATTTATATCCGGTCGAACTTTTTAATATGTTCTAAAATTATCCGGAAAAACACATAGACAAAGTTAAACAATCCAATCGAATCACCGAGTCCCCAAAACAACCCAAAAAACTCAACTGTCGAGTATATATTAAAAACACCCAGAAAACACAGGCATTACATACGGGGATTACTGTGCAAACCGTAACAAAAGAAGCTTCAGAATGGCCGCGGAACCGCCGCAAATGCCAAGGTGGGGCCACGGTTCCGCAGCGCTTTAGTCGACTTAGGGTCACGTGCTCCACAGTAATTCCTGTAAAACCCTGCATATTTTTCTGCATATTTTTAATATGGAAAAATCCACAGTTTCAAAAATTGTACAGAGAGGGGTATTCGATTAGGGTTTCGGGTTCGAACGGACTTCTAACTTCGTCTACTCATCGCCTAAGACTCTAGCTAGGCTCTGATACCACTGTAGGGTTACTAGGCACACTCAAGAGGCTCCACAAGGCATCAACCATGCCAAATTCAAATTTTCCGGTGCCAAGAAACCCTAAACTAGATCGTTAACTAGAGATTAGGCGAAACAACAAGCAAGTTAACAACTTAACTACAAGTGAAAGGGATTACAACCTTTGTAGATCCGGTCCTCCACTTCTTTAGCTCCGTGTTGACGTCCCTCCTCTGCGATCATCGGGATCCCGGACTCTAGCGATGGTTTCGTCGGAGAAATGATCGGGCTAGGTCATTGACTTCGAGGCCGAAGATGATCTACGTCGGGAAGACTCGAACTCAAGCTATTCCTTCACTTGGTCAAAAACTTTGTGAAGAGAACACCCTATACTACATGGCAAGTAGTAGAGGATGAAGAAATAGGAAGTGGGTTCACATTAGAATTGGATTTCTCACTCTTTTTCTCATGGCACCATTGGAGCTAGCAAGCTTTTGTGAGCTTGATGAAGATGAAGAAAAGAAAAGAATCATATGAATCATTATCCAAATGAAACTTATCCAATAAATAATGGCACCATGGTTGAGTTAAGCCCTCATGCTTAACTCATGTAGAGAATTAACCAAAGCATTAGGTTAAGAGTTGGGTTAACTAATATCTTGAACAAATGACAAAAGAGTTGACTTTGTCAATGTTTATCAAGCTTCATGAAGCTTGATAACTTTGACCAAAGTCACACTCTTTTGTTATATGCTAGGAAAATAGTAAACCCTAATTTAACCTTGATATGGTTCAAGTCTCATACACATAACTTGTTTGTATCATTAAGCATGATACAAACATGTACACTTGCATATATCACATATAAACAATGTGCACATTCAAGTGAGAAAATCAATCTTAAGTGAACCAATACTAGTTAATATAAAGTAATATATCAAATATATAATTATACATTAAATCATTAAATCAACACTTGATTTAACGATCCGGTCATATTGCATATAACCGACTAATATCAATAGTAACAACTTATCGAATCAACGCTTGATTCGATAACCCGGCTATATCGCATACAACCGATCAATGTCACAAATCGCGAGAATAGAATTCAGTATCACATACTGGTATTATTCTTGGTCCCGCACATATCTCATATGCGCTCCTATTTCGTTTCGCTTGAGCCAGGAAACCACTGTGTAGGACTCTAAAGACTCGTCAATACGCCGGCAGTAGGTGATGATCATATCAAACACCCACAAGCCGCATGCGGTCTGCTAAACGTAACGGCCACCCGGGTATTGAGCGATCAGAAGATCAACGAGCAAGCCCGTTCACACTAATGTGAATCCAACCAGTAACACTACCGTACAGTCCGGTCTGTTCGTCTGATATGTCGCATATCTTGTCTAGGGGTGGTAAACGTCAGACCCCAATAACTCGATAAGTCGTGTCGATATGAGGCTCATAACGGGTCGAGAAACTACTGGTAACACTTACCAGTAAATCCCTAAAGCAGCCTTGGCCAAGGACTTCCTGTTATAGCCAATCGAGCACAGCGCAACATCAACTCCCTATACCGGGAGAGACGAAACCCCTCCTATCGCTCATTGCCTCCATGTGACTCGGGACTCTATCCAAAAACCACCGTTTTGCATGCCCTCTTAGACGTGGTAAGGTGGAAATCAAAGCACAGTGGGAATCACACAAGACTCTATGACGATCTCGGGTCTACAGACTAACCTGCACCAGTGTCACCAGAGAACTGCCATCTGACGTAAAGTATAATACCATCTGGGAGTTCTCGGCGAGTCCGTCCAGTGTACCCAGTCTCCACTGAGCACCCGTATATCATCTCTGATGTCAAACACCAATGGATATGGGATCATCCATCGCCCATCTATATTGGTCGAGAAGCTACACGCTAGTCTACTCTGGTATATCGATGCCCCGTCTCGATACACCCACGACTAGGGACTTTGAAGGATGTACTTATGGACTACCATGTCCCCACTAGTATGATCCGCATCATAGTCCAGGTAGTCAAGTACACATCCTAAGGGCTTTACCAACATGTAACAGAGAGACAATCAGTGTACACGTTAAGGTAAAGAGTAACCAGATAACATACTATCATATCGAGCAAGAAAGTCATCCCTATATATGTCCAAGCATCCACTACAATATACATCCTATGTATAGTAATGGCCTCTAGGGCATACATATAACTAACATATATATCAAGTGCGACAAGTATGCGCAAAATGTAAATACCCAGTAGGTGCAGCCATGGTGCACGAAATCAATATCAGGAAACTCATCCTCAAAACTCAAATCCAAGAGATATAAGTGTGATACTCGGATCACAAATGCAAATTGAAACAAATGACATTGAGGTACACCTCCTACAATGTCGAAGAATAAATCGGTGCGCCCGAAACTGGCAGAGCAAGAACATCTGCTTGCCTTCTGCTCACGGTCTGGCGTCTTCTGTCTCTGGGTCCTTATCTTCTCTTCGGATTACCAATCTCGCAATCCATCGGCTCATCGGACCTGTCAGGTGTGCTAACGGGGATGATTCCGTTCTGGCACTTCTATGGTCATCTCCCGGTCAATCATCATGACCACTCGTAAGGCAGCACGTCACTGGCATCGGCCTCTGGCCCTCTGAATACACGTGATAAATCTGATCCTGGGTGCAAATCTCATTGCATCCGTGTCCCGGAAGGAATCCTGCTCAAGGTCTCTTCCGATCTCGCCTATACCAAACTGTACGGAGGCTAGTACTCTTACATAATCTTTTCTCATTTTCTGGACATCTGCGTTTCAGCACAACGTTTCCTCAGGAATTGGTCGTATCTCAACGCCTCTGTATGCATATCAGATCTCTAATCTCAATGGGGAGTAGCAATAGCTCGTCAGCATCTCGCATGAACCTCTGGCTCCACTTTTCTTTTATCATCGTCCACCTTGACGTCATGTCATGCTATCTATGTACTACAACGGTTCTTGGCCACGGTCAATCCGAAGTCTTTCAGACGGACTCGAAGTCATGAACTCGGTATCTTCATCACTCTGTAGAAGATATCTGGCCGAACACGTCCTCGGGAACTCGTCCCAACCATCGGAGGAATACTCAATACTCGTCCATCCTCGATCAACTCACAATGCATCAGGGTGAGGTCCTCTATCCGAAGCCGGTCAGCTTACTGGTCTCTTATCACATGATATCTGGACGACGTCAAACTTTTCGATCGAGTCATCGAGGTCCCAAAATTTCCCGAAGGCTCAACACCTGAGCGCAGTCTAAAAATATATGGTACATACCACAGCACCTCTGGACCAACCGTAGAAGGGCAAACCCAAGCCTCACTGATGGCACCACTAAACTGCTGCAAACCCTAAGGTTTAAAAGCGGTTCCATGGTCATCATGTTGAGTTAGGGTTTCATTCTTCTGGAAGGTCCACAGAATTACCTGCATGTTCCTCCGAACACTTTAAACTTGGAAAAAATGGGTTTCTGACACTTGTTCAAACTTTTTAACTTCGCCTAGGCGACATGCGAATACCCACGGTCCGCACGCTAAACAATGCCTCAATCCTCCAGGAAAAGCGATACATCGACGGTCAACTCTGGATCGGTCTGCTCTAGATCTGAGTAAAACTCTCCACACTAGAAAACTTCAACTCAACTGGGCCTATGTCGGCGCATCAACCTGACGAATCACCTTCGTCTCTCAATTCGGGATAGACTAGCTATCATCAGTCGCATCTCTGCCTGGAAGCTCCGGCGATCTCAGCTCGTAAGCTCTGGAAGCGACATCCTATCAATCTCAGCAACAGCTGGGTCATCTGTCTGCACGGTAGGTGACATCACAATCTCTGAGGTATGATGTACATCAACAGTCCTCTCGCAATTGGCAGCTCTAACAGTGGTCCGATCATCCGGTGCAAAACCAAACACCCACCTCACCTGAGAGGTCACAACATAGATACTAACTCGAGACGTTCCAGTGTCACCAGAAACCACAATGGTCAGCCATCGTACCAGATGATCTCTCCCTGACCACATCACTAGCAGCAGTGTAGGGTTACGGCAGTGCCCCAGACGTCAATCCGAGGCCAAACGCGGAACAAAAACTTTTCAAAAACTTGGCGCTGCCTTAACCTTTACCCGGATCGAACCATTAATGCTAAACTAGCAACTAGAGAAAGGGTTGGAAAGACTATACCGATCGATCCGTGTCCTTCGGTCTTTGGCCACCTTTCTAAGCTCCTCGCGGCATCTCCGTTCTCGATCTCCCCATCGGAAAGGGCACTACATCATCGAGTCCTTTTATGGGCTCCCGCTTCATCCGAAGCAACTCGGGCACAAGGTTCGCTAGCCAACTTGTCCAAGGTGAAGTAGAGAATGTGTGTGATCACTTTGTCTCTTGCATCCATTGATTCTCAATGCATGAGAGTGTATGGATGGAGGTTGAAGATGAAGCCCTTAATGGAAATGGTGAGCTAAAGGAAGAAGAGGAGGAGCCTTTTCTTTTCATTGTATTGTATGATCAAAATGAGAGAGTGAGAGCAAGAATAATACAAGAGCCAACCTATCTATGGCTGCCCTTCTCTCTCTTCCTCTCATTTCAACTCACAAATCAATCACATAATGTGACACATGCACAAAGAAAGAGACCATGAGTCACCACTTGTGCATGTGTCACAATTGATGCTCCTAATCATGATTTGTAGCTCATTATTTCCATTTGTAAACATTAACCCAAATGTTTTCAACAACAAAAAGATACGGCAACATCTAAAGTAAACTCGTGACGGATCACAAGGATACCCCTCACCTGTATATACATACCTGCATCCGCATTCCGACTGAACGCGAATGCGATGAGACTAAAGTAATCAAACAAATCTAATACTAGGATCTGGCTTAAACCAAAGCCCACTAGTATGATCCGTCCGATCATGATCCATGCACTACTGCACTATATGATCAGACCCTGCCATATATCATACGGCCTCTACAACGTTTCGCCCGAAACTTGAGAAACTGTCTGTGGGGGACTCTAAAGACTCGTCAATACTTTGGCTGTGGATTTAACCACCAGCACGTCAGTGGTACTAGCCGTACGTAACAGGCTACCAGGTATTGACCAAAAGGGAGGTCGATGAGCGAACTCATCCTGACACCCTACTGAGCCTGTCAGTGACAATATCCGTACAGTCCGGTCTGTTCGTCTATGAGTATCGCATGTCGGGCCTAGGGGTTGGTAAAAGTCAGACCCCCAAAAGCGGTACAAGTCATGTCGGAGTGTAGCCCAGAACACCCTGAGATACTACTGGAATACCTACCATTAAATCCCATGCCTTAGCCAAGTACTTCATGTAATGGATCTTCTAGACACAGCGCGATCTCACCCACAATACCGGGAGAGACGAAACCCCTACCGATCCGCTCACTGCCTCCATGTGGCTCGGGACTGTACCCAACTAAAACCTGTTTGCACGACTCCTTTGAGCGATGGTTGGGTAGTAATCAAAGCACAGTGGGAACTCACACGAGACAAATGACGATCTCAGGTCGATGAATTAACCTGTACACATGTCACCAGGGAACTGCTATCTCACGTCAGGTATAATACCAACTAGCAAGTTCCCGACGAGTCCTGTCCGGTGTACTCATAACCCAATAAGCACCTGTATACATCTTAGGTGAACCTAATGACACCAATGGCTTGTGAGACCCCAACGGTCTCCCAAAGGAGAATGCTGTTATCAAATCCCTAGAACATCAACTTATGTTCTAAAACTGCTTCCGTCTGTTTCTCCAGGATAGGATCCATGTGAACTTATTGCATCTAGTGCAAGAACAACATCTGGTGTGGTACTTGACATCTCATGATTGACTCAATTGCCTAAGAAAGTGATCTGTCAATCATGCACATCCCTCTCCTTTATAGTCTGTAAGACACCTTTAGAGAGGGTGACTCCATTACCTGCAGGTACACTACCGTGCCAGGAGTCGTCCATTATAAATACTCTTAGAATGCTGTCTAAGTACCCTGATTGGGAAACCACCCAAATCTAGATCTAAAACCATAGATCCAGTAACCAGAATGTTTGATATAATATCCAAGTCCTATGTGGAGAAACCACTGTATGACGACCAAAGTATAACCGATCGTAGTATAGGAGTTTCTTTTCCTACTCTGTGTATGTCATCCAAATACCAGGACATCACACCCTACTACCTTCTCAACAGATCCATCCCCTATTCTGATGAAGTCAAACCTATGACTGTCACATCAGAAATAGATGATCTATCTCCGCTATATCTGCTTTAGTCCATAAATAGACATAAGCCACCTGTCCACCAATGCTTCCGCTGCTCCCACTGACTACGACAACCCTCTGGCAGAGTCATATAGACGTACACTTCTAAAGCTAGTTTAGAACGACGCTATACTTATCCTCCTACCGGGTCTCACAGTCTGGAACAACAGCAATGGCAAGTCTGAGTAAACAAGAACCTCCCTGCCACAGTCCTTGAGCATACCGAAGTACCTCTCGAGTGCCTGAGGTTACCCACCATATCTGCGGAGTGGCCAATGAAATGTCAAACCAGATTGAATCTTTAGGTTCTTATCAAATCTTCAGTAATCGTTTGTGGTTCTGGAATCACTTCCAGTTCTACCATACTCCCACTACTGTTTTCTGAAAAATTCATTTCTTTTAAAATTGTGGCGAGTCAAGAACAATATCACTATTGATCTTCCAGATGGTAGAAAGTCAACCCTCGTCACAGCCAGGGTCAACCCACAAACAGCCATTACAGAAACGTGCCTTGAGTTATCCAGAGTCTGGTTTTAAGCATAAGCCGGACAACTCCCCGTACCTTAACATTGTTAAGATACGAACTGTTCTATATCCAATATAGGAACAGAGGCACTGATTTGATTGAACCAGATTCAAATCATGCAGCAGTCTCCAGCGCATGTCAACTAAATGGAAGGAGGCCGATCAGCGTTACTCAACTTAGGAGTACTTCCAATTATGAGTTAGCTGAAAGAGAAGCAAGTTCTCTTAATCATTACTATCAACTAAATACCATATACAAGTATCTACATCTTCGATCACCTTGAAGAATCCCGATACTCGCAATACCTGGTTCTATACTTTATTCAAATACCTATAACTTCTCAAAATTCGGACCCTGTGTTTCTACGAAACATCTGTCTAAAAACTAGAGAAGTCATAAGTAAACCGAATATAGTACGAGGACCAACCCCTCTGTCCTGATGGACCCTGAACAACATATAATACTCTGTATAAGTTCCTTGAGTCTGAAAACTCATTCACTGTGTGTCGTAGGTTGAAAACTGTACTTAAGGTTAAGAAGAGTTACACCGCTGTTTTATGCTCCTTACCTAACCATCCACTGATATAGGTAAATGTCATAGACATAATTTCAAAAAGGTATGTCTCACTCTATAAAAATAGACGTACAGATATATCAATTTGAAATTGGTGCATAACAGCGGATATTCAAAACCAAATATTTGCCGACCGGCAAACTACCCAGGTGACTTCCTCAAATATCACCAATTACAACGAATCCTGATATAATGAGGATGATCACCTAATTCCCAATAGCTTACTCCCACTCATCATCTGTAAAACCATACATATGTGAGAATCATACCTGGTAAATACATACCCTGGAGCAAGTGCCTAATTGGGAAATCAATTTTCTATTAACAGTACACAGTGAAACTGAAACATTGAAATGTTTCGATGGGGTATCCGGGTATTCCAAGCAATGCCTCTTCCATTATACAGATTCACAACTGTAACCGTGTATTTCTTTGCCACCTCTCCAAATCCCTTCATATGTCTTTAGTCATTACCTTCTGCACACCCCTTTAGGCCAAATGGTTTTCTTCCTTCCCTACCGTTCGGCACCAGCCTATGGTTTGGAAGAAGACTATCCAAAAAGCATAATGGGTGTACTGTTCTAATCCTAGGAGAACTCGCAATGCGAGAGAAGGTGAAGATAAAAGACAACCGAATAAACCTTATTCCTATTTCTCCTGGACCAGAATCCATCCCCGAACTGGAACAAGTTCCTTTCGAGTTCGTATATAACCATACGATGGAATATCCAATAAACTGTGGATCTTCGTAGTGATACGGAGTGTCCTGAAGAAATACAAAGGTGATTTAGGATTGGCGAAGAAATACTTGGTTTGGTCGTGAATAACAGTCGCAATTTACTTTGCCCTCTTACTAATCCCTTGCTTTGTCTTAATCTTAATACCTTCTGCACACCATCGTTATACTAATTGGTTTTCTTCATTCCCCACCGTTCGGCACCAGCCTAAGGTTTGGAAGAAGACTATCCAATTTGCGTAATAGGTGTACTATCTCCTAAACCAAGGAGTACTCGCAACTTGAGAGAAGGCAAAAAGGAAAAGACAACTGAATAGTCCTATCCGTTTTCTCCAGAACCGGAAACCATCCTCGAATTCCTTCGAGTTCGTATCTAACCATACGATGGTTTTGTCCAATGGAAGTGGACGTTCGTAGTAATACGGGGTGTCCTGGAGAAAAGGGTAAAAGTAGGAGTGGCAATGAGGTTTGCAACTCTGACAATGCAAAAGCCAGTGTTAAGAAGGTTCGGTCAACTTGGTCACTGAGTCATAGTCTAGGGTTGGGTCAATGGTCGCTGCCGAAGAGAAAGAGAAAAGAAACACTCAACGTGCACTCTAACCTAGATCAGAATGGTTACCAATTTATCTAATCTGGAAACCTCCCACTGTACCTCAAATTCTCCTCCAAACCTGAAAGAAGAATTAGTCGGGGTCACCCGAGGAGTAAACTAACTCATCAGTGGGAATCGGGATCCAACTATCATCGCATGATAACGTGACGGAATCCGCTCATGTCATCACACTCCAGAAGGTATGCGCATATCTGGCAAGTTTCAGTTCTTTTGAAACTCCCGATGTGATTTTTACCCCATGCTCTTATGACCTTGACGAAGGTCAACAAATCATAAGTCACATGTCAAGTTCTACCCGTCATTATCCAGGTTAATTTGAACCCACCCGTACAAGCCTTGACGAAGGTCAATAAGGCTATACGACTGTCCCAAACCAACGCATCTATCTATGCAGTAGAAAAGCAACAAGCAGCTACCATACACCATGCCTTGACGAAGGTCAACAAACATAGCATGAATACTACGTGCTACCCGTATGAAATGACGGAGGGCTACGAATGGTTTCTGGCGAAAACCTTTAACGTAATGAACTTGATATCGTTGAAGGAACGGATAGCTTTTTAGAAAATATAGTGACGAAAACCTTTACTAAAGAGGTCACTCCCGGTGAAGGGATCTCGGCTCTTTCCCCGTAGAATGGGGTGCAGGATATTCCAAATGAATACCACGATGCAAAGCAAAAGTAATCGGCTATAGTGAAGTTAATGCCCTGAAACAAACTTCTGTCCAAGGGGTCACTCCCGGTGAAGGGATCTCGGCCCTTGCCTCGTCGACTGAGGAGCAGGATATTCCAAATGAATACCACGATGCAAAACAAAAGAGAACGTCCTTGCAATAACAGCTTTTTGAAAAATGTTCCAACAACATCAGAATAGGTTTTTTTATCTTGCATTGATCTGAATCAACGCAGTCCCATCAATTGATCACACCACAAAGAACGAAAATATACTGACGTACGTATATGCCATCCGCATTCGCCACTAGGTCCCGTCATCACCCGTTAGGTTAGCTAACTAACGACAGAGCGGGGACTGGACTAGCGCGGATGAAAAACATATAAAACATCTACTAATATATATATATAATATATAATTTTCGCTCAAGGCGTGATAAAAATGCAGCATCACAGAATACATACAGATATCTGGGATCCCCGGGTTTCACAGAGCCACTACTGAAACCCGACGTTTCCCTGGTCGTGTGGATAGCCTGTGCAATGAAATCATAGACCCCTACGGGCGCGGTAAGTTACCCGCCAAAACCTGAAGCGAGGCAGCCCCCTTCAGCAACGTGAATGGACCACCCAGCACTTCACGGAATCCGGTAACTTGGGCACCCCTCCTGGGTCAACCTGTACCCTCTACGAGTGCGGCGAACAGCCCGCCAATCCTAGAGTGAAGCCCCCTCCGTCTTAATGCCATGAGATGCAGGCTTGTTTCCCTCTAGAACCCGGCTATCCGTGCACCCCTCCGCGGGGTAATCCTAGTACAGAAAGTAAAACATACATACACTGGGTACATCGACCGCAACCTGGCCGTGCCCCAAAATAATAATACAATCAGGTAGTGACGGCAGTCCACATGTCGGACGCTCGCCCCGCAATATCAAATGTACATAATACAACCACAACTGTACTACCATTGCATCCAGGCTATCCCCCACGACCAATCCGCAACATCACAGTAAAATCACAAAACATCAACGTGAAAGTCACGTTTGCAAATCCGTCTAACCGGGCTATAGCAGTTAGACATGATTTACCGATCAAGTGACATTCACGGTCGCAGATATAATGTAAATACTGTGAAATAATGTGTTTAAAATATCCGATCGATCAAATTTTAACAAGTGGGCCCCAAGCACTACTGTAGCACATCAAGAAATTCTGGGTCCAATATTAATATTCCCAAACCCCTAAAATCAGCCCACAAGCCCACTGCAAAAAAATGATGACATGATTCCACATTCCTGAGGCGGAACCGCGGCCAAAGAGGGGTTACGGCCGCGGTTCCGCGGTCGTACGGATGGATCATGGCACCAAATTTTTTCAGTGTTCTTACGACTTTCAGTACATCACTTTTCTACAACCTGAAAAATTTTTTGAGCAAGAAAAAATTCAACAGAAAACTGATGTATGTGAAAACGCGGGTTTTTGGAATTTTGGTCGATCGGAAATGTAAACACATTAAACAAAGCTAGACTAAGTTAATGGCGAGGCTCTGATACCACTGTAAGTCCGCGGCGGCGCCCCGGCCGTCAATTCCGACGCCAAAATGCGGAAGCGAAAAAACTTTAATTTTGCAAACTAGCAAACCGGCACCACCGCGCACTAAACACCCGGATCGAACCATTAACTAGTCCTAGCTAACTAGAGAAAGGGTTAGAGATATACCGAGTGATCCGAGTCCTCCGGTCTTCTAGTCATCGTCCCGATCTCCCGCGGAAAGTCCTGTCTCCATGTCGTCGCCTCCTCGCCGGAAAGGCACCACATCGCCTGCATCTTTTACGGGCTCCCACCTCTATACCGAGGCAACTCGGGCATGAAGCTGGCAAGTCGACATGCCCAAGATTTGATGTAGAATGTGTAGGGTTGTGTCTCATTTGGGGTTTTTGTTGCCTTTGTAGATGGAGGAATGAGGTTAAGAAAAATGGTGCTTTCATTTTTCATGCAAGGAAATTGAGATGAAGAAAAATGCCACAAGCTCAAAAATGAAACTCTATCCTTCTCTTCTCTCAAGTGTAGCCTCTCTCATCTATCAAAATGAGAAATGGTGGTGGAGGGCAAACATAATACAAGAGGGAGGTGATGGTAGGAGAGCACAAAGGGTGACCACATCCAAACATCATGATAACAAAACTCAAATCAATTTCTAATCCTCATTAATACAAATCAAGTGATGTAAAGAGAATCAAATGATGGTTGAAAAGAAAAGATGCCATCATAATCAATACATTTGCAAGAAACCCCTCCACAATGTGTTATTTGCAAACTTGCAAATAACACCCTCCATCGAAAAGTCCGGCCGGGAAAGAACAAAGGAAAACCGGCCGGAACGGAATGCAAACTGGCAACTCCAGAAAACTGGTCCCGTAATAAATTACAGGAAAACCCCGATACTGTGCATACACACCCGCATCTGTATTCCGACCGGATACAAATGCAAATGAGACAAAACCTACACTGTACTATACTAGGATCCGGCTTAAACCAAAGCCGGCTAGTATAATCCGTCCGATCCTGATCCGTGCAATACCGCACGTATCTGACCGAACCCTGCCATATATCTATATGGCTACTAGTACAAACCATCCGATCCTGATCCGTGCAATACCGCACGTATCTGATCGGACCCTGCCATATCTCCATACGGCCTCTACAGCTTTTCGCCCGAAAGCTTGAGTAACTGTATGTGTGGTGGACTCTAAAGACTCGTCAATACAATGGCTGCATATTTAACCACTAGCACGTCAGAGGTATAAGCCAATACGTGACGGGCCACCAGCTATTGACCAAAAAGGGACGTCGATGAGCGAACTCATCCTGACACCCTACTGAGCCTGTCAGTGACAATACCCGTACAGTCCGGTCCGTTCGTCTATGAGTATCGCATGGCGGGCCTAGGGGGTTGGTAAAAGTCAGACCCCTAAAAGCGGTACAAGTCGTGTCGGAGTGTAGCCCAGAACACCCTGAGATACTACTGGAATACCTACCAGTAAATCTCCTGCCTTGGCCAAGGACTTCGTGTAATGGCTCTCCTAGACACAGCGCGACCTCAACCCCAATACCGGGAGAGACGAACCCCTGAAGATCCGCTCACTGCCTCCATGTGGCTCGGGACTGTACCCAACTAAAACCTGTTTGCACGACTCCTTTGAGCCGTGGTAGGGTAGTAATCAAAGTACAGTGGGAACTCACACGAGACAAATGACGATCCCCAGGTCGATGAACTAACCTGTACACATGTCACCAGGGAACTGCTATCTGACGTCAGGTATAAGACCAACTAGCATGTTCCCGGCGAGTCCTGTCCGGTGTACTCATAACCCAATGAGCACCTGTATACATCTTAGGTGAACCAACTGACACCGGTGGCTTGTGAGACCGGCCCCCGCCCCTTGTCGGGGTCTCGACTGTATACACTAGTCTACTCTGGAGAATCGATGCCCTGTCTCGAAACTCCCACGACTAGGAACCATTTAAGGATGTGCTTATAGACTACCAGCTCCCACGTATATGATCGCCCTCATACTGCTGGCAGTCAAGCAAGAATCCTAGGGGCTCTATCAACGTGCAATAGTGACCTGTCAGGTCACCTAAAGCAGTACACGATGATAAAGATAAACCAGATAGCATACTATCATCTCGAGTAAGACTGTCCTACCGGGATAGGTCCTCCCTCAATCATTTCAATCACGTGCCTGTGATCCAATAATTGACTCTGAGGGCACTATCTCCAACAATTGGCTCAAACCAGAGCCCGCTAGTAATGACTGTCCGGACACCAAACGTGCACAAGTGCGCGGATGTGAACGAACCCTGTCGCAAAACCATGCGACCTCTACTCAGTTTTGCCCAAAGGCGAGTAACCCTCTGTGTGGGACTCTAAAGACTCGACACTACGCTGGCAGTGGGGTTAACCACAGACCGCAAGCGGCACTAGCTGTACGTAACGGTCCCCAGGTAGATGCCGATAAGAAGACTGATGAGGTGAACCCATCCGAACTCCTACTGAGTCTGTATGTGACAATCTCTCCCGGTATTGGGGGTTGACATCGCGCTGTGTCTAGGAGAGCCATTACACGAGTAGTCCCTGGCAAGGGCAAGTGAGATATACTGGTAGGTTTCCAGTGTTATCTCAGGGTGTATTGGGCTTCACTCCGACATGACTTGTACCGCTATTAGGGGACTGACGTTTACCTCCCCCTAGGCCCTGTCACGACCCGAGAATTCGACTCGTGACCGGCACTTAACCACGCAACGTCTACAGGCGTAACGCAGCTAAGTAAGCCGAACCCAGAAATCAAAAACAATAAATATAGAGTGATTTAAAACATTTTGTAAAAACAATCGTACATTTCTGAAAAACTTCCATTTATTTAGTAGAAATCCTTTTTAGTTCAAAAGTTATAAGTTTTATAGTTTTGGTAACCTTTCCTTTTAAAAACATTTGCCCCGCCAGTCAGATAGAAACAAGGTGTAACAGAAATGACGAGTAAAATGAATGAAGCATCAAAATAAGATATACGACGCCGTAGCGAAGAATACACAGTAAAGCAAGGACAATATCATAAAAGATGAGACTGCAAAAGTAAAGTCGGCTTACATGCGAGCTCGATACCAGAATATAAAATCATACATATCGTCCTCTCAACTGTCTCTAAGTCAATACAGAAAGTAGATGGAGAATACTAGATACATCAATATACAACTGAAAGGATAACAAATACCGTACAAAACCCACCTAGACAGCAAAAGGGCTATCTCTGCTCAAAAGGGTATCTGTGCCAAAAGATGTGGTAACAGCCAGCCGTGACTACTCCCAAGGGAAACCTGCAAACACTGTGGCATAACGGGGGTGAGTTGCCAACTCGTGAATAGAGATAACATATAAAGGTAATCGCGAGCATGCACATATAGCGTGGCTCTACTAATGCCAGCAGATGATATCAATGCATGTCAAATAGAGGATGCAATAGTAATGCAAATACTCTAACAGGTAAATGCTACAGGATGAGATATATAGTAGTCAATGCTGAGTATGGGATAATAACATCTACATGGACTATGTCAACATGGGAAACCATAATCGGTGCCTCAGGCTGCACTCAAATCCCAAATACACTCAGGCGCCGGCACACCCATCGGCCCTCAAATCCTGTACATCTCTGAGAAATCACGAGTGCCCAACATCGGCACCCAAAACATCATAAAATACTTGTGTCCAGCATCGACACGCAAATCCTCGTATATCGGGCTCCGTCAGTCCGGATCGGCCCACGGGGTCCGTCTGCGGTATCGGCCCTCGGCCCCGGCAGCACGGGTCATCCCGCATCCATCACTCGACTCTGGTCAGTATCCTCCGGACAACTGCTAGGTCCAACCAATCACCGGTAGGTACTCGCCCGCCTCCAGGCTCAATCGGCAAATCCCATCGATCATCTCGCCGAGGGGAACCATACCGGTCCCACCACGAACCCGCAAACGGAACATCCACTCCTCGAATCGGGTTTCAAGCACACGTCTCAGCACCGAGAAAACGCGTGGTGGACACACCAAAATATCATATCACGAGGTACCGGGTTTTTCAAAATAGCACATCTTTTCTTAAATACTTCCACGGTCCTCAAAACGGAAATCACATGAAAATCCAACACCAATAGTAAATCCAATGCGAGGTACAATATACATCAATCCATGGTATGGGTATAAGGGGAAAACCGCTTTTTAAAGTAGTTTCATTTCCGGTTTTAAAAGATGTCATGCGGCTTCCAATATACATGAAAGTCATATCAAATCACATATGAAGCGACTATAGCAATATAATCATGGCAGCTCTACAGTGAGTGTGACATGGCAATTACTAACGGTGTGTGTGTAGCATGCAAAATAGTGCCCGTGCAACATATACCGTTAGTAATAGTGCGGTGTTCTATCAGTTCTAAGAATATATCTATATACAAACACAGCAGGGAATGAAATATGCGATGACAGTCTATGGGGTGCATGCAACATATAATAATAAAGTCCTATCAGCCCTGACGCATAACGCCATGCGGGCGATATCCCCGTAGATGTGAAATCTACTCACAGTGTCTCGCGCTAAGTGTATCCAACCACTTGCTTGCCCTTCTTCGCGGCGTCCGTCTCACTGACCTGCGAACCTAAAATCACATAACATATATCACACATAAGCTCATTTCACAAAAACGCGACATTACGGTCCAACTAGACACTCGTGTCGCAAACCAATCGCGCGTGTACGCGATACGTTAAAACATGTGTGTACTGAACCAAGAACCACCCCGACGCGCTACGATGCGTAGCACGCACCAGACCTACAGAAACGTGCATATCGCACTAAACACACACCCCAACATAAGGGAAACAACTCCCAGATTTTTTTACCTGGAAGACAACTCAAGGTTTAAGCAAGAACAAACACTTCCAACCACCTATAGACACTAAACTGCACAACACCCAACATAAAATGGGGAGGGGAGGCCGGCGTCGCCGGCCAAACAGTGCCTGACGCCGGCCCAGCCCCGGTGGAAAGGGCTCGAACTCCACTCAAATTCCTGAAAAAGCCTGCCTAGAATTCTGCAGTTGTTTAAAACTCTCTAAAACTCATGCAGTAAAAGCAGATCACTGAATCCTAAAATCTGGCACAAATACGACATTTTGCATCGAATCGTGAAATTGGTGGTATTTTAGCGTAATAGGGGTTGTACTAGGTTGCTGTGGCCTCAACAACTCACTAATGACCTACTGAAACCACAACTCACTTCGTTTGCACAAGATTCTCACAAATTACCCCATATCACACTAAAACGCACTAAAATCCGATAACCGAAGCAAATCTACACTAACTAAGCTAACTAGGGATCAAGTTAGGAAATATATCTCACACTCGACCCTAGGGAGCTGCAGGAAGAAGAAGAAGTGGAGGGGAGGGGCTGCACATGCTGCTGGGGCTGCTGGTGCCCACTGCTGCTACTGCTCTCATGCTGTTGCTGCCAATGCTGCTGTGCTTTGTGCTGCTGTTGGTTCTGGCTCAGTTGTTGCTGTTGCTTTGCTTGCTGCTGCTGCTGGGGGTATTGCAAGGTAAGTGTGTGTGTGTGTGAGAGTGTGAGAGCTTGAGAGAAAACCAAAAAGAGTTGAGAGCCACCACAATCATCACACAAAAGTCACCCCCCTCTCTCTCTCTCTTCATTAATGGCAAGCATGGCTTGAGCCATGATGCCCTCTCTCTCTCTCACAAATCAACACTTAAACTAATTCAAATTAAAGAAACCTTTTTAATTAGCTAATCAACTTAATTTAAACCCAAAGGACTTAATCCTAGAATTAACCCACCATGGTTAATAATTATGGTATTTACTTCATTTAAAAACCCTAGTTTACATGCACATGTGTGTGCAAGACTAGGAAAATTTTGGATAAATATTTATTAAGCTAGGAAAAATATTTAAAACACAATTTGGTAAACTTTTTATTAAAAACCATTATTTAATTATAATTATTCACTAACCCTTATCCTAAGGTGTTACAATCTCTCCCCCTTAAAGAAATTCGTCCCCGAATTTCAAAAATCTAACTAAGGTTACCTTCAAAAAGATGGGGATACGTCTTCATCATCTTGCTTTCGGTCTCCCAAGTGACCTCTTCACGGTTCTGACCACGCCAAAGTACCTTAACTGATGGAATGTCCTTCGATCTCAATTTCTTCACTTGTCGATCCAAGATCATCACTGGCTGCTCTGCATAGGAAAGGTCACGCTCAAGCTGGATCGTCGGATGCTGAATCGCATGCGAAGGATCATGAAGATATCTGCGGAGCATCGAGACATGGAATACGGGGTGCACATCTGGAAAGCTGGGCGAAAGGGCTAACCGGTAAGCCACTGCACCGACACGCTCGAGGATCTCGAAGGGGCCCACATACCTGGGACTGAGCTTCCCCTTCTTCCCAAACCTCATCACACCTTTCATTGGGGAGACCCTCAAGAAAACATGATCACCAACAGAAAACTCAAGTCTGCATCGTCGACGGTCTGCATAAGCTCTCTGCCTACTCTGCGCTGCTCCCATCCTATCGTGAATCAACTGGATCTTCGCGGTCGTCTCCTCAACGATCTGTGGCCCTAAGATACTGCCCTCGCTGAGCTCTGTCCAACAAGTGGGCGACCTGCATCTCCTCCCATAAAGAGCCTCAAATGGTGCCATCTGAATAGTCTCCTGGTAGCTGTTATTGTAGGAGAACTCTACTAAGGGCAAATGATGATCCCAACTACCTCCGAAATCTAATACACAAGCTCTGAGCATGTCCTCGAGAGTCTGGATGGTCCGCTCTGACTGTCCGTCGGTCTGCGGATGAAAATCCGTGTTGAAACTCAAGCGAGTGCCCAAAGCCTCCTGAAGCCTCTACCATAGTCTACTGGTAAACTGGGTGCCTCTGTCGGACACAATGCACGTCGGAACTCCGTGTAGTCGCACTATCTCATCAATATAGATATGGGCATACTGAGTAAATCCGAAAGTCGTCTTCACCGGTAGGAAGTGAGCCGCTTTCGTCAAACAATCCACGATCACCCAGATGGAGTCATACCCCCGACTAGTCCTGGGTAGACCTACCACGAAATCCATCGAAATCTGTTCCCATTTCCACTCCGGAATGGGTAACGGCTGTAGCTCTCCCACGGGCCTCTGGTGCTCAGCCTTGACTTGCTGACAAGTCAGGCATCTCGATACAAAATCTGCAATGTCCCTCTTCATTCCGTCCCACCAGTAAACATCTCTCATATCATGATACATCTTGGTGGAACCGGGATGGACGCTATACACCGATCGATGTGCCTCCTCAAGAATCTCACGCCTCAGTCCCTCAGCATCAGGTACGCACAGTCTGACTCCAAATCGTAGTACTCCCTGATCATCGATCACGAACTCGGAAAATCTGCCCTGTCCAATCTGTGCCATGATCTCTGAACATCGGTCATCACTGAGCTGTGCCTCACGTATACGATCGATCAACTGTGGCCGTGCACGGACATGCGCTATCTGTCCTCCAATCGGCGTGAACTCGAACTGTACTCGACTGTCGCATAATATCTGCCAGTCTGCCGATGACTGCTCCTGTACTGCACTCAAACAAGATAAACTACTCCCGGGCCTCCTGCTCAAAGCATCCGCCACCACATTTGCCTTGCCCGGGTGATATAGGATCTTGCAGTCGTAATCCTTCACTAACTCCATCCATCGACGCTGTCGAAGGTTCAGGTCCCGCTGCTGAAATATGTATTTCAGACTCTTGTGATCCGTGAATATCTGGCACGACTCGCCGTATAGGTAATGTCGCCAGATCTTAAGTGCGAAGACCACTGCTGCCATCTCCAAATCATGAGTGGGGTAGTTTTGTTCATGTCTCTTCAATTGTCGCGAAGCATACGCGATCACCCTGTCGTGCTGCATCAAAACGCATCCCAACCCCACTCGAGAAGCATCACAAAAGACCACAAATCCGCCCGGTCCGGAAGGTAAAGATAACACCGGTGCCGTCGTCAGCTGAGTCCGTAACTGCTGGAAACTGTGCTCGCACTCCTCCATCCAATCGAAGGGAACTCCCTTCCGGGTCAACCCGGTCAACGGTGTAGCAATACGTGAAAAGTCCTGAACAAAACGCCTGTAGTAACCGGCCAACCCCAAAAAGCTGCGAATCTCTGTCACCGATGTGGGTCTGGGCCAACGCTGAACGGCCTCGATCTTCCTCGGGTCTACACATATACCGTCTCGTGAAATCACGTGACCCAAGAAGTCTACGTTGTCCAGCCAAAAAGCACACTTGGAGAATTTCGCATAAAGCTGGTGCTCCCTCAAGGTATGCAATGTAATCCGCAAGTGCTGCTCGTGCTCCTCACTACTCCGGGAATACACCAAGATATCGTCAATGAAGACTATAATAAACAGATCCAAGTAAGGCCGGAAAATACGGTTCATCAAATCCATGAAGGCTGCTGACGCATTGGTGAGTCCGAACGACATCACCAAGAACTCGTAATGGCCGTAGCGCGTACGGAAAGCTGTCCTGGGAATGTCCTCCTGTCGAACCCGCAGCTGATGATAGCCCGATCGTAAATCGATCCTCGAAAAGTACCCTGCCCCCTGAAGCTGGTCGAACAAATTGTCGATACGCGGCAAAGGATACCTGTTCCGCACTGTCACCCTGTTCAGCTGGCGGTAGTCGATACAAAGACGCAAAATGCCGTCCTTCTTCTTGACGAACAGGAATGGAGCACCCCAAGGAGAAACACTGGGTCGAATAAGTCCCTTGTCCAGCAAATCTTGTGACTGACCCTTCAGCTCACGAAGTTCCGCCGGGGCCATCCGATAAGGCGGTATAGAAATAGGCCCCGAACCAGGAACCAAATCAATACAGAAAGAAATGTCGCGCTCGGGCGGCAACCCAGGAAGCTCGTCAGGGAACACATCAGGAAACTCGCCAACAACCGGAACCTGATCCAATAGAACCTCTGTGGCGCGAGCATCGCAAACATAGGCGAGAAATCCCTGACATCCCTTCCTCAAAAGCTGTCCAGCGCGAAAAGAAGAAATCACACTGTGAGGGGCGGCACCACGGTCCCCCAACACAACAAAAACTGACTCGCCAGGGAAACAGAATCTAACTGTCTTCTCGCGGCAGTCCACAGAAGCATAGCACGTGGCTAACCAATCCATGTCCAAAAGAACGTCGAAGTCCAACATCTCCAGAAGGATCAAGTCGACAGGCAACTCCCTCTCGCCAATACAGACGATACAGGATCGGAACACGTGCCTAGCCACAAACGACTCTCCCACAGGAGTAGTCACCACAAGCGGCTGATCAAGCAAGCCGGACTCTCTACCCAGACTCGGTACAAAGTGCGTGGATACGTACGAGTGTGTGGATCCGGGATCGAACAATACATGTGCATCAACTGAACATACAGGAAGGATACCTGAAACCACAGCATTGGACGCCTGCGCGTCCTGATGTGTCAAAGCGAAGACCCTCGCCTGTCCACCACCTGTAACTGACTGACCTCTGCCTCGGTCATCTCGTCCCCTCTGAGCAACTCCTCCACGCCCACGACCTCTCTGTGCATAAGTCTGGCGCGGAGCAACGGTAGGCACAACGGGCAACGCCCTCTGGGGTGGTGAAGGTGGTAAGGTAACATGCGGTGCTGCCGCCTCCCTCTGGTGTGTCTCTGGACAATCTCGAATGAGGTGAAGTAGGCTGCCACATCTGAAGCAACCCCGCGGCGACTGCTGACCTTCCTGGGGATACGAACTAAACATCCGACCTCGTCCCGAATCTCTGCTACTCCTCGTACCGGAACGATACCTGTCGCGGCGTCTGAATGATTGCCTCCGTGCGGAAATACTGGTACGAACTCTCTTCGGCTCTGGAAGTACCGAAGTCTCAGCAAGGTGCTCCTCGACCACTAGGGCTGCGTCTACAGCTGCTGCATAGGTCTCGTAGTGCTGCGCACTGATCGCGAGGAACACTGGTGTAAGCAAGCCTCGAACAAATCTCCGGACTCGCAACTCCTCGGTAGCCACTAAATATGGGGCGTAGACTGCTAGCTCTGTAAACAGTACATCATACTCTGCCACTGTCATCCCTGGCGTCTGGTGCAAGGACTCAAACCTGCGTGCTCGGGCATCTCTAACACTCCGGGGAAGGAAACGGGCTAGAAATATGGTCACGAACTCCGTCCAGGTCATAGGAGGAAGACCTGCTGGTCTGCCCTTCTCCACTGAATCACACCATTTCTGCGCAAGACCTTCCAGGCGAAAGCTCGCGAACTCGACCCATCTCACATCTGCGCATCTGAGGGAACGGCATATCCTGGCCATCCTGTCCATGAAAGACTGTGGGTCCTCGGCTGTATCGGTGCCTGTGAATACTGGAGGTTTCAGCCTCATGAACTCTGATAGCGATACTGTAATCACCTCCGTGGCTGCAGGGGCAACTGGCTGTACGGTAGGTACCATAGCGGTCTCTGGAACTGGTGGAGCTACCTCTGGTCGCTGCGCTCGAAGCGTCTCAACTAGCGATCCTATCATCTGGCGCATCTCCTGCATGCTAGATCCCACCGTCTGGCGCATCTCCTGCATACCAGCCCCTAGCGTGGCGATCTGCTCTGTCACGGCAGGAACAGCCTGCTCGGGTACAACGGGTGCACTGCCCGGATCAGTCCTCGTCTCGGACGAGTCAACACGAATCTCGGCCCTCGCGGCCGCTCTCTGTGCCCTCGTAGTCTTAGGCGGCATAATGGCTGAAAGAAAATTTGGATTCGATAAGAACACGGAAATCGAATCGCAAGAATATAAGGAGGGATCAAGTCAATAAGTCCTAAGGTCGCGTAGGCGGAGTACCGTGTCGTGAGTATGCCGCGGAACATACACACGCTACGCTACCCTGCTGCAGCTACCTACTCCATCATACCAGGGTCATCCTACACTCCGAAGGTAAAACCTACGCTCTGATACCAACTTTGTCACGACCCGAGAATTCGACTCGTGACCGGCACTTAACCACGCAACGTCTACAGGCGTAACGCAGCTAAGTAAGCCGAACCCAGAAATCAAAACCAATAAATATAGAGTGATTTAAAACATTTTGTAAAAACAATCGTACATGTCTGAAAAACTTCCATTTATTTAGTAGAAATCCTTTTTAGTTCAAAAGTTATAAGTTTTATAGTTTTGGTAACCTTTCCTTTTAAAAACATTTGCCCCGCCAGTCAGATAGAAACAAGGTGTAACAGAAATGACGAGTAAAATGAATGAAGCATCAAAATAAGATATACGACGCCGTAGCGAAGAATACACAGTAAAGCAAGGACAATATCATAAAAGATGAGACTGCAAAAGTAAAGTCGGCTCACATGCGAGCTCGACACCAGAATATAAAATCATACATATCGTCCTCTCAACTGTCTCTAAGTCAATACAGAAAGTAGATGGAGAATACTTGATACATCAATATACAACTGAAAGGATAACAGATACCGTACAAAACCCACCTAGACAGCAAAAGGGTTATCTCTGCTCAAAAGGGTATCTGTGCCAAAAGATGCGGTAACAGCCAGCCGTGACTACTCCCAAGGGCAACCTGCAAACACTGTGGCACAATGGGGGTGAGTTGCCAACTCGTGAATAGAGATAACATATAAAGGTAATCGCGAGCATGCACATATAGCGTGGCTCTACTAATGCCAACAGATGATATCAATGTATGTCAAATAGAGGATGCAATAGTAATGCAAATACTCTAACAGGTAAATGCTACAGGATGAGATATATAGTAGTCATTGCTGAGTATGGGATAATAACATCTACATGGACTATGTCAACATGGGAAACCATAATCGGTGCCTCAGGCTGCACTCAAATCCCAAATACACTCAGGCGCCGGCACACCCATCGGCCCTCAAATCCTGTACATCTCTGAGAAATCACGAGTGCCCAACATCGGCACCCAAAACATCATAAAATACTCGTGTCCAGCATCGACACGCAAATCCTCGTATATCGGGCTCCGTCAGTCCGGATCGGCCCACGGGGTCCGTCTGCGGTGTCGGCCCTCGGCCCCGGCAGCACGGGTCATCCCGCATCCATCACTCGACTCTGGTCAGTATCCTCCGGACAACTGCCAGGTCCAACCAATCACCGGTAGGTACTCGCCCGCCTCCAGGCTCAATCGGCAAATCCCATCGATCATCTCGCCGAGGGGAACCATACCGGGCCCACCACGAACCCGCAAACGGAACATCCACTCCTCGAATCGGGTTTCAAGCACACGTCTCAGCACCGAGAAAACGCGTGGTGGACACACCAAAATATCATATCACGAGGTACCGGGTTTTTCAAAATAGCACATCTTTTCTTAAATACTTCCACGGTCCTCAAAACGGAAATCACATGAAAATCCAACACCAATAGTAAATCCAATGCGAGGTACAATATACATCAATCCATGGTATGGGTATAAGGGGAAAACCGCTTTTTAAAGTAGTTTCATTTCCGGTTTTAAAAGATGTCATGCGGCTCCCAATATACATGAAAGTCATATCAAATCACATATGAAGCGACTATAGCAATATAATCATGGCAGCTCTACAGTGAGTGTGACATGGCAATTACTAACGGTGTGTGTGTAGCATGCAAAATAGTGCCCGTGCAACATATACCGTTAGTAATAGTGCGGTGTTCTATCAGTTCTAAGCATATATCTATATACAAACACAGCAGGGAATGCAATATGCGATGACAGTCTATGGGGTGCATGCAACATATAATAATAAAGTCCTATCAGCCCAGACGCATAACGCCATGCGGGCGACATCCCCGTAGATGTGAAATCTACTCACAGTGTCTCGCGCTAAGTGTATCCAACCACTTGCTTGCCCTTCTTCGCGGCGTCCGTCTCACTGGCCTGCGAACCTAAAATCACATAACATATATCACACATAAGCTCATTTCACAAAAACGCGACATTACGGTCCAACTAGACACTCGTGTCGCAAACCAATCGCGCGTGTACGCGATACGTTAAAACATGTGTGTGTGCTGAACCAAGAACCACCCCGACGCGCTACGATGCGTAGCACGCACCAGACCTACAGAAACGTGCATGTCGCACTAAATACACACCCCAACATAAGGGAAACAACTCCCAGATTTTTTTACCTGGAAGACAACTCAAGGTTTAAGCAAGACCAAACACTTCCAACCACCTACAGACACTAAACTGCACAACACCCAACATAAAATGGGGAGGGGAGGCCGGCGTCGCCGGCCAAACAGTGCCTGTCGCCGGCCCAGCCCCGGTGGAAAGGGCTCGAACTCCACTCTAATTCCTGAAAAAGCCTGCCTAGAATTCTGCAGTTGTTTAAAACTCTCTAAAACTCATGCAGTAAAAGCAGATCACTGAATCCTAAAATCTGGCACAAATACGACATTTTGCATCGAATCGTGAAATTGGTGGTATTTTAGCGTAATAGGGGTTGGACTAGGTTGCTGTGGCCTCAACAACTCACTAATGACCTACTGAAACCACAACTCACTTCGTTTGCACAAGATTCTCACAAATTACCCCATATCATACTAAAACGCACTAAAATCCGATAACCGAAGCAAATCTACACTAACTAAGCTAACTAGGGATCAAGTTAGGAAATATACCTCACACTCGACCCTAGGGAGCTGCAGGAAGAAGAAGAAGTGTAGGGGAGGGGCTGCACATGCTGCTGGGGCTGCTGGTGCCCACTGCTGCTACTGCTCTCATGCTGTTGCTGCCAATGCTGCTGTGCTTTGTGCTGCTGTTGGTTTTGGCTCAGTTGTTGCTGTTGCTTTGCTTGCTGCTGCTGCTGGGGGTATTGCAAGGTAAGTGTGTGTGTGTGTGAGAGTGTGAGAGCTTGAGAGAAAACCAAAAAGAGTTGAGAACCACCACAATCATCACACAAAAGTCACCCCCCTCTCTCTCTCTCTTCATTAATGGCAAGCATGGCTTGAGCCATGATGCCCTCTCTCTCTCTCACAAGTCAACACTTAAACTAATTCAAATTAAAGCAACCTTTTTAATTAGCTAATCAACTTAATTTAAACCCAAAGGACTTAATCCTAGAATTAACCCACCATGGTTAATAATTATGGTATTTACTTCATTTAAAAACCCTAGTTTACATGCACATGTGTGTGCAAGCCTAGGAAAATTTTGGAAAAATATTTATTAAGCTAGGAAAAATATTTAAAACACAATTTGGTAAACTTTTTATTAAAAACCATTATTTAATTATAATTATTCACCAACCCTTATCCTAAGGTGTTACAGGCCCGCCACGCGATGTATCAGACGAACAGACCGGACTGTACGGGGTTAATGCGGCAGCCGTCGGTGAATATCACCTAGTATTGCCAAATGGCAAGACTATGATTTTGAACGATTGCTACTATGTACCCTCCATGGTTTGCAACATCATATCAGTTTCTTTACTCGATAAAGATGGATATAACTTTGTTCTTGACAAGAATATCATGAACATTTAATGAATGTAATGATAATGGTCATTCCAAACCATCCATCAACTATTTCATTTTTATTATTATTGTTAATTTGATAATTCTTTTCATTTTGAGTTATGGTTGTAAAATGAAAAGAATAGCTCGTTCTATCATAACACTTCTCTCTCCTCTCTTCTTCTTCCTCCTCCTCTAGTTCAAGGAGCTCCCTTCTCATGTGTTGAGAATCCAACTCCTTGAGATAAAAACACCCTAAAGCCACTCTCTACTCACTCTAGTTCCCAGTGCCAGTCACCGAAATAATGATAGACAATACATCCACTCATGAGGTTTTCTCCTTCGTGGATGGCTCATCAGGGTATAACCAGATAAAGATGCATCCAGAAGACCAGAAGCATACCGCCTTCAGGACCCCTCTGGGTATATTCTGTTACAAGGTGATGCCCTTTGGTCTAAAGAACGCCGGTGCCACCTACCAAAGGGCCATGACGAAGATCTTCGATGACCTTATACACGAAATCGTCGAATGCTATATCGACGACCTCGTTGTTAAAAGCAAATCATACGAGGAACATCTCGAGCATTTGAAGACTGTATTTCAACGCGTTCGACAATACTACTTGAAAATGAACCCGCTCAAGTGTGCATTCGGAGTTTCCTCAGGCAAATTCCTCGGATTCATTGTTCGACACCGAGGTATTGAAATAGATCCGTCTAAGATCAAGGCGATCATGGAAATTCCTCCGCCAAGGAATCTCAAACAGCTACGGTCTCTCCAAGGGAAGCTCGCGTATATACGGCGATTTATAGCCAACCTTTCAGGAAAGTGTTGTCCTTACAGCCACCTGATGAAGAAGGGAACCCCGTTCTTCTGGGACCAAAAATGCCAAAGCGCACTAGACGAGATCAAGTAATACCTGCAGAACCCGCCGGTGTTGGCTGCTCCGGTCAAGGGAAAACCCCTCATTCTTTATACAACCGCCCTCGAAGGTTCCTTAGGCGCATTATGGGCACAAGAGAACGATCAAGGGAAAGAAAGAGCACTCTACTACTTAAGTCGAGTTCTGCTGGGGGCAGAAAGCAACTACTCCCCCATTGAAAAACACTGCCTGGCGTTGATCTTTGTGATAACAAAGCTCAGGCACTATGTGTTGGCGCATGAAGTCCGTCTCATTTCAAAGGTGGACCCCCTTAAATACTTGATGTCAAAGGCCATATTGACGGGACGACTCGCTAAATGGGCCCTGCTCTTAATGGAGTTCTCGATAACCTATCAACCTCTCAAGGCAGTGAAAGGCCAGGACATCGCCGACTTCCTCGCTGAGCATCCGATACCCGCCGATTCTCCTTTGAATTGCGATCTTCCAGACGAACATGCGTTTGATGCGATCGACGGTGATAATACCCGATGGGAGCTTTATTTCGACGGAGCATCTTCCATGAAGAAGCGCAAACAAAGTACCCCTATAATTAAATCGGGGGTAGGACTCATCTTTATAACTCCACAAGGAGGGATAATGCGCTATCCGTTCTCCCTGACGGAGCCGAGGACAAACAACGAAGCCGAATACGAAGCTCTGATAGCAGGCCTCGAGATCGCCATTGACATGGGAGTTGAAGACCTCCTCATATACGTGGATTCTCAATTGGTCGTTAGTCAAGTAAATGGCGACTACTAAACGTGCAAACCGGAGTTGGTAAAATACAGTGAAAAGGTGCAACAACTGTTGACCCAAATTCCCTCCTATACTTTGGAGAACATACCACGCGCGGAAAATAGCAAAGAAGACGCGTTGGCCAAACTTGCTAAAGAACTGGCTGACGAGAACCTCGATGACGTCAGAATCGTGGTACAAAGCCGTCGAGTGCTTGCCCCAGCAGAAATATCTCTGGAATTATCCGAAGAAAAGAGAGCGAGCGAGCAGACAACCCTGCAAGTAGAAGACCGGGAAAAGGCTGAGGATTGGAGGGAAGTCTTCATAGACTACTTTAAGTCCCACCGAATGCCTGAAGAAGCGTCTACAAGACATCAGCTCATGAAACGAGCTCTGTCTTTCGCCTTCGTCAACGACACTCTGTACAAGAGGTCGTTTAATTCTCTATGGCTAAGATGTCTCGAACCTAACGAAGCAAAAAGAGTCGTTCAGGAAGTTCACGACGGACTCTGCGGTTCTCACCAAGCAGGCCCAAAGATGAAGTTGAAGATAAAACGGATGGGCTACTACTGGCCCACGATGATTCAGGACTGCCTCGAATATGTGAAGCAATGCCACTCATGCCAAATTCATGGGGACTTCATCCACCAGCATCCAAATCCACTACATCCAACGGTGGCTAGCTGGCCATTCGAAATGTGGGGGACTGATATAGTCGGCCCCATCGAACTAGCATCGTCTAGAGGACATCGTTTCATTCTGGCGACGACTGACTACTTCTCTAAATGGGCAGAAGCGGTACCACTGAGGGAAGTCAAGACGGAGAATATCCTCCATTTCTTCAAGACGTATGTCATATATCGGTTTGGAACTCCGCGACGGATCATCTCCGATAACGGGCCAGCCTACAGAAGCCACAAAATCAATCGCTTCGCGCAACAGCATAATATAGACTGGAGATATTCCTCGGTTTATAATCCGTGAGCTAACGGTCTAGCTGAAGCCTTCAATAAGACCTTGACAAAGATCATAAAGAAAACGGTGTCCTGAAATAAGAAGGACTGGCACAAAAGACTGCAAGAAGCTCTTTGGTCATATCGAACTACATTTAAAACGGCCATAAACACAACGCCGTACGCGTTGGTATTTTGGACGGAAGCAATACTCCCCCTCGAGATAGAGTTACCGTCTCTACGAATGGCAGTCTATTACGAGCTGACGGACGAAGAAAATGCTCACCTTCGGCTTGAGGAGCTTGACGCCCTTGATGAAACCCGGCTCATAGCATAGCAAAATCTGGAAGCTTATAAAGCAAAGATGACGTGCTCATATGAAAGATTGACCCGATCGAGGACATTCCGCCAAGGCGAACTCGTACTAGTGGTCAAAAGGCCTATGATCCCCAATCGCGCCAAGCGGGGAAAATTCGAGCCAAACTATGAAAGCCCGTACATCATAGATAAGGTCTACCAGGGTGGGGCATATCTACTCATGGATATGCACGGTGAAAGGCCTTTCAGGCCGATAAACGGTCGCTTCCTAAAGAGATACTACGCTTAATGAGCCACAGCCCAGGTCAATGATAGATGACGACGACTATGTCCGCTCGCTATCTTCCTAAGCTCAAACTCTATCGGCAGTAACCAGCCTTCTAAAAGTCGGACCGAAATGTCCTTAAACTAATAGCAGACCGAAACATCTTTAAACTACTACCGCAGCATCTTTTAGGCTGACAAGATAAAAAAAACATATAAAAATAAAATTAAAAAAACGGTATGTCCATAATCAAAAAGGGCACGGATGAAAACCCGAAAGGGCTCCGTGAGTAAAAACAGCAGGGCTATCGACGAGTGCTCGTGAAAACCCGAAGGGGCGCGACTTCGTAAAATATATATATATATATATATATATATATATATATATATATATATAAAAGGGGGGGTATGTCCATAAGCAAAAAGGGCACGGATGAAAACCCGAAAGGGCTCCGTGAGTAAAAACAGCAGGGCTACCGGCGAGTGCTTGTGAAAACCCGAAAGGGCGCAACCTCGTTAAAGGACACTTATAGGGTCCTCTCGACCTTGTAAGGAGAAACCACCCGCGTGAGATTCTTACGACTCACAAAGGAGCAACACACTTAGGGATCCCCACGATTCCTAAGGAGAAAATACACTTGCGAGATCCTCACGACTCGTATGGAGAAATCTCTTATGGGACCCTCACGGCTCTTAAGAGTTGAAAGTCTTAAGTTATAGAGACCTAAACCTGTGCTTAAGAAACCCCCACAACTTCCGATATTGCCCTACAAGTGGCTCAATACTGACCCTTGTATACAATCCACGGGCGCGAATAAACATTTCCCTAACCAAGTCTCATTCATGACTGGGGATATAATCGCATGACCCTTGTAGGTCCTCTCGACTTACAAGGAGAAAACCCTACTGTATCCTTACGACTTACAGAGAAACATACACTTAGGAATCCTCACGATTCTTGAGGAGAAAATACACCTACAAGATCCTCATGACTTGTAGGGAGAAATAACTTCGTGAGACCCTTACGGCTCATGAAGTCAAAAGCCTTAGTCGACAGGACCCTAACCCTGGTCGCTAAGCTACCTTTGTTCGACATTGACAGAGGCAGATGATGATTCGCTCCTGGTAATATCTCAGTTGTAGCGGTGCTGATGCCGAAATTGGTCTACAGCAAAAAGCCAATAGGCCGCACATGCATATGAAATAGCCGAAATGATAGGGCAACTTGCAATAAAAAGCAGCAAGTAAAAATGTATGCATGCAAAATGGCCGAAATGATTGGGCAACTCGCAATAAAAAGCAGCGAGTGAAAACAAAATAAACAGCCGAAATGATTGGGCACCGTGAGAAATAGCCGAAATGATTGGGCAATCGCGACCTTCGCGATATAAAAGCTGAAATGATAGAGCATCGCGGAAATAAAATTAAAAAAAAAGAAAAAGAAAAAGAGAAGAAGAAGAGACAAAACCTTGTCCCTACAGTTAAGAGCATATCGATCCCTGTATACAATTCAAGGGCGTAAACAAAGAGGGAACCATACTTTCCCAACAGGCTCCGCCAGAAGACGAAGCCAAATCTCGACGGTTCAGTCCAACTCCGAAGAAACTAGCGTCTTAAGCAAATTCCTCGACTCACGGATACAAACACTCCTTGACGAGAGCCTCCTGATCCGCGTTGACTCGCAGAGCCACCAGTGCCTCCGTGGGAAATTCTCGACTCGTTTCAAACCCAAAGGAAACAAATAATCCTTGGCGCTTGGGAAATAAATAATCCCTAGCAAATTCCTCGACTCACGGATACAAACACTCCTTGACGAGAGCCTCCTGATCCGCGTCGACTCGCAGAGCCACCAGTGCCTCCGTGGGAAATTCTCGACTCGTTTCAAACCCCAAGGAAACAAATAATCCTTGGCGCTTGGGAAACAAATAATCCCTAGCAAATTCCACGACTCACGGATACAAACACTCCTTGACGAGAGCCTCCTGATCCGCGTCGACTCGCAGAGCCATCAGTGCCTCCGTGGAAAATTCTTGACTCGTTTCAAACCCCAAGGAAACAAATAATCCTTGGCGCTTGGGAAACAAATAATCCCTAGCAAATTCCTCGACTCACGGATACAAACACTCCTTGACGAGAGCCTCCTGATCCGCGTCGACTCGCAGAGCCACCAGTGCCTCCGTGGGAAATTCTTGACTCATTTCAAACCCCAAGGAAACAAATAATCCTTGGCGCTTGGGAAACAAATAATCCCTAGCAAATTCCTCGACTCACGGATACAAACACTCCTTGACGAGAGCCTCCTGATCTGCGTCGACTCGCAGAGCCACCAGTGCCTACGTGGGAAATTCTCGACTTGTTTCAACCCCCAAGGAAACAAATAATCCTTGGTGCTTGGGAAATAAATAATCCCTAGCAAATTCCTCGACTCACGGATACAAACACTCCTTGACGAGAGCCTCCTGATCTGCGTCGACTCGCAGAGCCTCCGTGGGAAATTCTCGACTCGTTTCAAACCCCAAGGAAACAAATAATCCTTGGCGCTAGGGAAACAAATAATCCTTAGCAAATTCTTCGACTCACGGATACAAACACTCCTTGACGAGAGCCTCCTGATCTGCATCGACTCGCAGAGCCACCAGTGCTTCCGTGGGAAATTCTCGACTCGTTTCAAACCCCAAGGAAACAAATAATCCTTGGCGCTTGGGAAACAAATAATCCTTAGCAAATTCCTCGACTCACGGATACAAACACTCCTTGACGAGAGCCTCCTGATCCGCGTCGACTCGCAGAGCCACCAGTGCCTCCGTGGGAAATTCTCGACTCATTTCAAACCCCAAGGAAACAAATAATCCTTGGCGCTTGGGAAACAAATAATCCCTAGCAAATTCCTCGACTCACGGATACAAACACTCCTTGACGAGAGCCTCCTGATCCGCGTCGACTCGCAGAGCCACCAGTGCCTCCGTGGGAAATTCTCTACTCGTTTCAAACCCCAAGGAAACAAATAATCCCTGGTGCTTGGGAAACAAATAATCCCTAGAAAATTCCTCGACTCACGGATACAAACACTCCTTGACGAGAGCCTCCTGATCCGCGTCAACTCACGGAGCCACCAGTGCCTCCGTGGGAAATTCTCGACTCGTTTCAAACCCCAAGTAAACAAATAATCCTTGGCTCTTGGGAAACAAATAATCCCTAGCAAATTCCTCGACTCACGAATACAAACACTCCTTGACGAGAGCCTCCTGATCTGCGTCGACTCGCAGAGCCACCAGTGCCTCCTTGGGAAATTCTCGACTCGTTTCAAACCCCAAGGAAACAAATAATCCTTGGTGCTAGGGAAACAAATAATCCTTAGCAAATTCCTCAACTCACGGATACAAACACTTCTTGACGAGAGCCTCCTGATCCGCGTCGACTCGCAGAGCCACCAGTGCCTCCGTGGGAAATTCTCGACTCGTTTCAAACCCCAAGGAAACAAATAATCCTTGGCGGTAGGGAAACAAATAATCCTTAGCAAATTCCTCAACTCACGGATACAAACACTCCTTGACGAGAGCCTCCTAATCCACGTCGACTCGCAGAGCCACCAGTGCCTCCGTGGGAAATTCTCGACTCGTTTCAAACCCCAAGGAAACAAATAATCCTTGGCGCTAGGGAAACAAATAATCCTTAGCAAATTCCTCAACTCACGGATACAAACACTCCTTAACGAGAGCCTCCTGATCCGCGTCGACTCGCAGAGCCACCGGTGCCTCCGTGGGAAATTCTCGACTCGTTTCAAACCCCAAGGAAAAAAATAATCCTTGGCGCTAGGGAAACAAATAATCCTTAGCAAATTCCTCAACTCACGGATATAAACACTCCTTGACGAGAGCCTCCTGATCCGCGTCGACTCGCAGAGCCACCAGTGCCTCCGTGGGAAATTCTCGACTCGTTTCACACCCCAAGGAAACAAATAATCCTTGGCGCTAGGGAAACAAATAATCCATAGCAAATTCCTCGACTCACGGATATAAACACTCCTTGACGAGAGCCTCCTGATCCGCGTCGACTCGCAGAGCCACCAGTGCCTCCGTGGGAAAATCTCGACTCGTTTCAAACCCCAAGGAAACTAATAATATTTGGCGCCAGGGAAACAAATAATCCTTAGCAAACTCCTCGACTCAGGGAAACAAACAATCCTTGACGGGAGCCTCTTGATTCGCGTCGACTCGCAGAGAAACCAGTGTCTCCGCGGGAAGATTCCCGATTCGTCTCAACTTGCAAGATGAAGCCTCAGGCAGCCGGGATTGAAAAACTTGCTTCCTGAACAATGGGACCCTGCAAGTCGATCTAAAATGGTTTCTTGCATACTATTCACGGGTCTCACTCTCCAAAGTCGAGTTTCGACAAGGAAGGAAACAACCGCTTACGAGTCCTCTCGACTCGTAAGAGGGAAAATTCTCTTATAGGATCCTTACGACTTATAAGAGAAAACCACACTTAGGAATCCTCACGATTCCTAAGGAGAAAAAACTACCTACGAGATCCTCTCGATCCGTAGGGAGAAAAGTCTCTATGAGACCCTCACGGCTCATGGAGTTGAAAAGTCTTAGGCAGCAGATCTGAACCTGCAGCCTAAGCCATCGCTATCTCTTGAAGAAACCAAGATGCTTACTCTATTATCTGTCGACCATATTTATTAAGATAGCATGCCGATAATAAGAGAAAGAAGAAAGCTACAGAAGGAGCATCCGATTTACGTTTGATCAAGCGTTCGAGACACACTTATGCATGCACAAGCAAAAGATTCAGAACGAAAAATAAAGACAAGCTGGGATAAAAATTTTCCATTAATATGGCCAATAGTTCTTACAATCATAAAAAAACAATGAACGAAAAATATTATTACAGTGGAATAACTTCAGACCCAGGACATGGATTGAGGAACTCGAAAGCGACCCTATCTATGACTTTCCAAGCCTCGCGGACCATCCTAGTGTGCTTTCTTTCGCGAGCACAAGCGTCAGGGCCCCCCCTGATGTCTTCCACCCTCCGATAAGCAGCGAGTATGGCGGACTGTTGGAAGACCTCGTGCAAGAGATCGATAAGACTGTCTCGCCGTCTCTTCGAGATAAAGTTTAACAGGTACACCGAGTGCATCTTGTCCTCAGCAGCATCCAACGCCCTAAGCGGCACACCGGAACAGAATAGGGGAAGCGCTTCCCAGATGGCTCCCACGATAAGCTTAAGAAGGGAGGAACGCCGGGGAAGCAGTGGACCATTGTACGCGTCGAAGCGACTCATTATTTCGGCACACTCCTCGTTTGTGAACTCTCAATTTTGAGAGCGGCCAAGTCGGCGGATGTCCCCGTAAGAAATGATCTCGTTAAGAGCATACATATGGGTGTCCATTGTTCCTGTAAAAGAAGATCGAAAACAATCAGCAACCCTTAAAAGTTATGTTATATAATTTAAAAGGAGCAAAGCTCCATTAATGAATCAAGAAATTATAAACGAAAATCTTTCGGAGAGCAAAGCTCTATTAATGGAACCCTAACAGGGTTATCCTTAATCCTCTTTAGACCCCTTTAGAGCAAAGCTCTGCTAAATGAAACCCTAAATAGGTCTTCTTTAGATCAGGGATCTATTGAGAGCGAGGCTCTGTCAATGAAAATTAATCTAATTTAATTTAATTCAAATTAAAATTTTCACCCAAAAGTTTTAAGAGTCTAACTTTTGAAGTTCTTGAAAATAAAGAGCAAGGCTCTGAGTTCTGAAAGCAAAATTTTGGAGATGATAATCATCTGTTGAGGACCAAAGGTCCTATTTATAGGCATCAAATGCCCTTTCAACTTCCAAAAGCTGCCGCGACGGTTGGGATTCTTCCACCGTTGCGCTTGCGTTTGGATGCTACGTAAGCGCAACGGTGGGGGGGCATTTGTTTATCCCAATCAGAGCAAAGCTCTGTTCAAATTCCAAGGCGGGAGATGAAGCAACGCTTCATCTTCCCCCAATCAGAGCAAAGCTTTGCTTTGAAAATTTAAACTTTAATAAATGAAGCAACGCTTCAGATTCTTTGCGCTGTGTGCAACGCGCCACATGTCTGGCGCAGATGCATCAGCGCAGCGTCGAAAACAGCGCACCCAATCAGAGCCAAGCTCTATTTTAAGTAAAATTAAAGGAAGCAACGCTTCAGTTGCGCTGCGCTGTGCGCTGCGCGACACGTGTCAGGGCAGATGCGCTAGCGCGGTTGCGCTGCGCTGTGCGCTGCGCGACACGTGTCAGCGTGGTTGCGCTGCGCTGTGCGCTGCGCGACACGTGTCACGCGCTGGGGCATCCGCGCCAAACAGAATTAAAATTCTAAAGAAATATTTTCTGTTCTTGTTAAAGCAAGAAGATTTTCTTCTGTAAAACAGAAGCCCTTGGATCAAAGATCCAACGGTGGGGAAAATTCCCCAAATCACTCAGAGAAAGATCTCTTTAACAAATTTAACTAATTTATGGGCACTATAAAAGAGACCCCAGACCTCAATTCAAAGGAGGAACATTTTCTGAGGAAAAAAAAAGAACTCTGAAGAAATTTCAAGAAGAAAGGTAAAAGACCTTTTAGATAGAAGAATTTCTTCTGATAGATCATTGATCTAAGAACAAGATCAATGATCTTTAATAAAAAAACAAAATAAAAATAGTGCTTTGCACTTTTCATGAACCTTTGGTTCTCTGAGATAAGAAAAATAAGAAACACTTGTTTTCTTTAATCTAAATTAGATCAAGAAACCAAGTAGTGCTTTGCACTTATGAACCATTGGTTCTGGAATCTAAAAGATTCTCAAGTTAATAGTGCCTTGCACTTGCAAAACTGCACTGTTGCGCTCCTGGGTTGGCGCAAACCACCGGAGAGCGCCACGTGTCAGCATCTGAACCAATTGCGCTATGCGCTTTTGAAACAGAGCCTTGCTCTCTGAAACTGGCGCAATTCACCACAGCATACCACGTGTCAGCAGCGCAAGCGCAGCGCACTAGAACAGCGCTGTTGTGCTTGCGCTTGCCAGAGCTTGACACGTGTCATCACCATATGAGCTTGCGCTCATTACTTGGCGTAAAGCGCCAGACAAATACACTGCATTGCTTACAAAAGGGCCAAGCCCAATTAAAGAAGGCCTAACAGGCCTAATAAAATGCAATGCATTATTTTAAAAAGGGCAGAGCCCAAACCAAAACAGATGCTCTGCATTATAAATAAAGGGACAGAGCCCAAATCAAAAAGGCCTAGCAAGCCAGAATAAAATGCAGTGCATTATTAAATATGGGCAAAGCCCGAGCACAGGCCTAATAGGCCAAAGATCAAGAAAAATGTTGAATATTCTCAACGGGACTTAGCCCAATCATGGCCGTAAGTCCCCAAATTAAATTGACTGAGCAAGATTGCTCTCTTAAATCAATTTACGACCAGTTCGAGGGTACATCTCCGAACTCCTCTGACACCCATCGTTGTAATTCTTCAACGACGTCAGAAAGGTGACGGGTCCCGACGACCACACATCAATATGGACTCCGGGGTCCTTAAACTCGTGGACCGGAACGTCCTTAAACTAATATCGGACCGAGACGTCCTTAAACTAATGTTGGACCGAAACGTCCTTAAACTAATAATGGACCCCTATGTCCTTAAACTGGAATATGGACCGAAACGTCCTTAAACTAATAATGGACCCCTACGTCCTTAAACTGGAACATGGACCACCACGTCTTTAAACTGGAATACGGACCACCACGTCCTTAAACTGGAATATGGACCACCATGTCCCTAAACTGGAACACGGACCACCATGTCACTAAACTGGAACATGGACCACCACGTCCCTAAACTGGAACAATAGAGCTTCAAAATGCTCTTTTGCCAGATCTAAACGATCCCGTTTAAGTTGATCTTAGCCCCAAACACGGCTAACGTATCCTTAAACATTCAAATGGACTATAAAATTCCCAAATCAACTCTGGTTCGAGGGTACATCTCCGAGCTCCTCTGATACCTATCGTTGTAATCTTTCAACGATGTCAGAGAGGTGACGAGTCCCGATGGCCATATATTAAATGGATCATCATGTTAAGTTGATCTTAGTCTCAAACAGGACTAACGTATCCTTAACGAACGTTTAAGTTGATCTTAGACGCAACGCGGCTAATGCATCCTTAAACTAAAAACACTAAACCCAGATCTAAGTAAATACGGATTTGGACTAATCCACGTCCTACGGGCGACGGCATTACTCAGTCTCCGTATACAATCCACGGGCAACCACAAACAAAACAAACACACACGACACGAAGTGAAATTCTGGAGAAGGAGAAAGTTGTTATCGCGATGCGGTAGCGTAATTAACTGCAGGGGCTTGCGCCTGCAGCGAAGAGCGTCCCCACAATCAAAAACCCCTCAAGCGAGGGGGAATCTGACGAAGTCTGCTACATCGGCCGCATCCGTCTAAACCTCCGATACACGGTGCCATAAATCAACTTGGCATCTTCGGAGAGGTGGACGGATAAAACCAAATAGCATCTGCCCCGAATCTCAGCGTCAGGACATCGCAGTCTTGTGCGCCGCCTTTCGGAGGGGAATATGTGGTAGGCACAGTCTTAGTGGGAACTCGGTTCAAAAGGTATGCGGATGATTCTAGCGCATATCCCCAGAATGATTGTGGCAACTCAGCGTTACTCATCATGGATCATACCATATCCAATAAGGTTCGATTCCGTCTCTCCGATACACCGTTATGTTGCGGAGTATATGGAGGAGTAAGCTGAGAGAGAATTCCATTCTCTTTTAGGTAATCCAGGAACTCGGCACTCAAGTATTCACCACCTCGATCAGATCTTAGTATCTTGATACTTTTGCCTGTTTGTTTTTCTACTTCATTCTTGTATTCCTGGAACTTTTCAAAGGCTTCAGATTTATGCTTCATTAAGAAGACATGTCCGAACCTTGAAAAATCATCCGTAAAAGTAATGAAGTAAGAATAACCGCTTCGCGCATGTGTAGACATTGGACCGCACACGTCGCTGTGTACGAGTCCCAAGAGCTCGCTCGCTCTTACTCCGTGTCCAGTGAACGGAGTCTTTGTCATCTTTCCTTTGAGACAGGATTGACAAGTTGCATATGATTGATATTCGAACGGATCCAAATATCCTTCTGTATGTAACTTCGTCAACCTTCTCTCATTAATGTGACCGAGTCTACAATGCCATAAGAAAGTATGATTGATTTCAGGAGACTTTCTTTTGTGTGTATTCTGGACATTGAAAATCTGTGGTTGGTTTAATACGTATATACCGTTGTTTAATGTACCTGACCCAATCAAAACTTGATTAAGGTGAATGTTCACAACATTACTTACAAATGCAAATTCATAACCATCTTTAGACAATAAAGATACAGAAATGATATTACAAGTTGCATTTGGTACAAAATAACAACTACGCAAAACCAAAAAGTATCCATCTGACAATCCCAGGTGATAGTCCCCCACGGCCTCAGCATCCATGCTAGCTCCGTTTGCAACTCTGAGGGTCATATCACCTGCCTTCAAAACCCTACGCTTTCTCAACGCCTGCAAAGAATTACAAATATGAGATCCTGATCCGGTATCCAATACCCAGGATGTAGAGTTTATTGATAGACAGTTTTCAATAACATACACACCTGAAGCTGAAGCCGCAACTCGCTTCAGATCCTGGGTTCTAGCCTTCCAAGCCTTGCAATCCTGTTTCCAGTGTCCACTTTTGTGACAGTAGAAGCATTATTCCTTTCCCACCAGTTTTCCCGCTACCTTTGTTGCCTTTCCCTTTCCCTTCGTATCCACTTTACTGACACCGCCCCTTGGTTTGGCGGGGGCTTTCTTCTTCTTTCCCTTGGCTTTCGCCCTGGACCTAGAAGAGGAAGATCCTCCTACAAACAAAGTGGATGTCTCCCTATCTTTCTGTAGGGTGCCCTCAGCACTCCTTAACATGTTCAGAAGTTTGAAAAGTTCAACCTCCTTTCCTTGCATGTTGAAGTTTAGGAAAAACTGGGCGTAAGTGGAAGGAAGGGACTGAAGAATCAAGTCAGTATAGAGTTCATTCTCCAACGTGGTCCCAAGGTCCACGAGCTCCTCTATGTAGCCAATCATCTTGAGCACGTGTTCCGCTACCGATGATCCGACGGTCAATCTTGCCAAAAATAGCTTCTTCGACACTTCGTATCTGGCGATACGAGACTGCTCTCCATACAGTTCTTTTGTATGAAGAAATATGGATTCAAGGTCCATATTCTCGTGCCTCCTCTGATGTTCGTTGTCCATAGAGGCAAGCACGAGGCATTTGGCCTTCGCGCAATCGATCTCCCATGTCTTACGGATTTCTACATCCACGACGCTGGAGATGGGACCTGGGACAGGGGGAGCTTTGGTGGTAAGGACATACCCCAACTTGTCGTAAGTGATAGCCATCTTGACATTCCTGAGCCAATCTTTGTAGTTTGGCCCTGTCAGTATATTTTTATCCAGTAATAACTTAAGTCTGGTCATGTTGAATGGTCGCTGCAATTAGGAGAAAGAAAAGAAACACTTTAGCATGATGCTCTTGCAAGTTTAGAGTGGTTTTTAGTTTGTCTAAACAGGATGGCTCCCACTGTCTCTCGAATCCCTCCTCAAACCATAAAGGAAGAATTAGTCGGGATCAAACTCACCGTACAATACTTGCTTAACCGTTCAGCCAGGCTAGTGTCGGTACTTCGAGGGAGGTTTTCCAACGCTTTCGGGAAGTTCCTTAATTAAGTAACCTCTTTTCCCTATGGGCGTAGCCCCGCTAACACCTTTCTAGACACCTACTAGGTTTATAGCATTGATCGTTAAGTGAGAAATTTCCCGAAGAGTAGCATATACTCACAGTAGGATCGGGATCCAAATATCATCGCGTGATAAAACTGAAGGAATCCTACCCGAATCATCACACTCCAAATGGTATGCAGCGCTAGCAAGTTTCAGTACTTATGAAACTCCCGATGTGGATTTTTGCCCCATGCTCTTATGACCTTGGCGTGAGGTCAAAATGTCATAAGTCACATGTCAAGTTCTTCCCATCATTATCCAGGTTAATTTGAACCCACCCGTACCTACCCTTGACGTAGGCCAAAATGGCAGTACGACTGTCTCAAGCCAACGCATTCTATCTATGCAACAGATAAATATCCGGCAGCTACCAATCACTATGCCTTGGCGTAAGGTCAAAATACATAGCTTGAATACTACCGAATATTTAACTGAAATGATGGAGGGTTACGAATGGTTTTGGCGAAACCGTGAACGTAGTGAACTTGATATAATCGATGGAACGAGATAGCTTTTAAAAGGAGTGGTTCAAGCTCCGCATTTAAAAGTTTTTAGTTTTGAAAAGAACCGAGTGGTTTTCAAAGTGTTCCAACGACTTTTACTTGGTTTATTTTCTTGCATTAATTTTAATGCGTCCCATCTTTTAATCCTACCATTGCAGAAAACAACCAAAATATGGTGTACGCTTATGCCATCCGCATTCGCCACGGGGCCCCATCATCACCCGTTAGGTTACTTAACTAACGACAGAGCGGGGGCTGGACTAGCGCGGATGCAAAACATAAGCAACACCTAAACAGTTATCATATATAGATATATAGCAATGATAGTCAATCCAGATCACAGATGAACAATTTGGATATACTAGGAATCCGCGATTCGTTCGAGCCTGCAACGAAAAGCGGATTACACGGTCGCGATGAATAGCCAATACCCCACCCAAGACCCCTACGGGTGCGGCAAACTACCCGCTAAGTATCCGAAGCGAAGCAACCTCTCTCAACGACGTGAGTAGGCCACTCGGCACTTCGAGATACCCGGTAGTTTGTGCACCCCACCATGGGTCTATCCCAGGAGCAAAAACAGTAAAAAGAAATTATACAATGACGGCTACAACTCCGACCCGGTTGTGCGGCCAAACAAATAATATTACATCAATTTACATATTACATGAATGAAAGAAAAAAGAAACTCTCATCTCACATCCACCCCGGCTATTCATTTGCGACAATCCACCGAGTTCATATACACAGACCAATAAGCATTACAGATCACAGATATGTATAACCCCCACTAATCGACGTATAGCGATTAGCAGACGTTAAATACATATAAACAACACATATATAACCCAATAGTCAAAGTATAGGGAAGTTCGATCAAAAATACGGATTTATAACCACCCCAAATACAAATTTCTATTCTGGAAAATCTGGGCAGAAATAAAATATCTTAAAAATCCCAAAACCATAAAATAAGAACACTGCAAGAGAAACGAGCCGCGGCCGAGTCAACTCGGCCGCGGAACCGCGGTGAGTTGGTCGGTTCGCCGGTTCGTTTTTCTTAGGTGTACTGTAAAAACCCTGAGCCGATTTTTAAGGTGTGATTTATTAATTTTTAGAGCAGAAAAAAAATCAACAGAAACTTAGGGTTTTGAAATTATAGTTTTGCGATTTTTACCGATCGAACTTCTATACACTTTACTAACTAGCTAGTTTATGTTTAGTTAGGCTCTGATACCACTGTAAGTCCACGTTGCCCACCCCGGTGCTTGCGGGGAGGCGGAAACGGTATAAAAATCTGATTTTTATCGAACTAGGCAACATGGACTATCAAAAGGAGGATCTTTGCTAAACAAAACTAACTACAAAGCTAACTAGTTTTAGCTACATGGAAGAAAGGTTATACCTAGGGCTTTATGTCATTCTCTCCTTGCTCTTTGGAGTGAAAGATGTGATCTTCTTGTCGCCTTCTCTAGTCGAAGAAGGATCCACCCGAAAGCCTCAACCTTTGGCTTCAACTTCAACCTAGAAGTAACTAAGATGCTAGAAGTGCTAATCCTAGAACCTTAGAAGAGAGTAGAGATTATTTTAGAGTGATTTATCTCAAGCTCAAGTGTTTCTCAACTCATGAGAGGGGAGAGCTAAAGAGAGAGGAAGAGGAGGAGAGAGAACTAATATGATAGAATGAGAAGAATAATGAACCATTCTCACATATATGTGTGAATTATGAAATTAGATAATTAGCTAAGATAATTGTCATGGTTAATCAAGACTTGACCATTATCATTTCATATTAAATGCAAATTGCAAGGATCAAAGAGCATCTTTCATATGGAATGATGATGGTCAATATGTCAACCTAAGTCAACAAGTCAAGATAGTCAAATGGTCAACAACCCTAACCATGCACAATTATATTTAATTAATATCAATTAATCTTAATTCTCACATAAGCATTAGGGTTAAGAAAATGACAATGGTCATCAACCCTAATCAAAGTCCTCTCCCTCTGTCTCAGTCAACTGTGCATACACACCCGTATTCGTGATCCGAGGAACACGAATACAATGAGATAAAACCAATCCCAAATTATATACTAGGATCTGGCTTAAACCAAAGCCCGCTGGTATAAGTTGTCCGGACAGCAAACGTGCACAAGTGCGCGGATGTGAATGAACCCTGTCGCAAAACCATGCGACCTCTACTCATTTTGCCTAAAAGCGAATAAATCTCTGTGTGGGACTCCAAAGAATCGACACTACGCTAACAGTGGGTTTAACCACAGACCGCAAGTGGCACTAGCTGTATGTAACGGTCCCCAGGTAGATGCCTATAAGAAGACTGACGAGGCGAACCCATCTGAACTCCTACTAAGCCTGAATGTGACAGTCTCCGTACAGTCCAGTCTGTTCGTCTGATACATCGCATGGCGGGCCTAGGGGGGCGGTGAACGTCAGTCCCCTAATAGCGGTACAAGTTGTGTCGGAGTGTAGCCCAGAACACCCTGAGATAACACTGGAAACCTACCAGTATATCTCGCTTGCCCTGGCCAGGGACTACTTGTGTAATGGCTCTCCTAGACACAGCGCGATGTCAACCCCCAATACCGGGAGAGACGAATCCTGTCTAACCGTCACTGCCTCCAAGTGCTTCAGGACTGCACCCAACTACTACATGTTTGCACGACTCCTTTGAGCCGTGGTAGGGTAGTAATCAAAGTACAGTGGGAACACACTCGAGGCGAAGTGACAGTGTCAAGTCAGCGGACTAAGCTGTACTCATGTCACCTGGGAACTGATAACTGACGATAGGTATAATACCAACCAACAGTTCCCGACGAGTTCTGTCCGGTATACTCGTAACCTAACGAGCACCCGTATACTATCTCAAGTACGACGTACTGACGGCTGTGGGACAGACCGTCTCCCATGCTGGGAGAAGAAGCGCATACGCTAGTCTACTCCAGAGTATCGATGCCCTGTCTCGATAATCCCATGACCAGGGACGTGTAAATAAGGATGTGCTTATAGATTACCCAGCCCCCACGAGTGTGACTGCCATCACAACGCTGGTAATCAAGCAAAGATCCTAAGGGCTCCACTAATGCGTATAGGTGATATAATAAAAGAAAACACATGTACACATTAAAGCAGAGACAAACCAAGTAGCATACTACCATTTCGAGCAAGATTGTATATACAACTGTGAATATCCCAAGCTTCCATCAAGTAATATACATACTAGTATGATACAGTAATGGCCTCTAGGGCATATACACTAACAGATGTGAGATATAAATGCGATGAAAAGAATATAAGACGAATATAATGATCTGATGATATGTTGGTATACGAATGCGAGTCGATTGAGATGATTGATACCTTGTCGGTCCCCTGATGTGAGGTCGTTACGGATGTGACCTGGGACATAGGTATATATATATATATATATAGACATACATACAGAATGTTGTTAATCATAGATGATAGGCCATACGCGATATTAGGTCGTACCCTCATTTGTCTTATAGGATGATAGGATCCCTATTAGTTTAATGCCGCCGTACGATAATTTTTCCGTGCGTGAATGAGTTTGACTTGATGATTGATCCTTACCTTTGACTAGAGCTTGCCGTACGATGGATTATACCATACGCGATGTTGTTAGGCTGGATGTCGATTGATAGATTACCCGACTCGGTCATATTAGATACGTATACCCGTCAGCATTTGCATATAATTTACCTTATGCTGCATTCATATTATTTCCATTGCATTGCTTATACCTATGCTAGTACACTTGCACCATTATCGATGATGCGTATGTTACACGTACACAGATTTGCCGGCTCACACACTTCATCATCGATAATTTCCATGTCACTACACAGTAGGGTTGCTGCATCATGACATACACATTTGTATATCCATATTGGTGCACATATACATTGATACATCCATACTTGCGCATATACACATTTGTATATCCATATTGGTGCACATATACATTGATACATCCATACTTGCGCATATACACATTTGTATATCCATATTGGTGCACATATACATTGATACATCCATACTTGCGCATATATACATTGTATATCTATATTGGTGCACATATGCATTGATACATTCATACTTGCGCATATACACATTGTATATCCATATTGGTGCACATATACATTGATATATCCATATTTGCGCACATACACATTGTATATCCATATTGGTGCACACATACATTGGTACATCTATACTTGCACATATACATATTGTACCTACATAAAGAACTGGTTTATATTGGGAGATTGGGAACCGCAGAATATATTTAAAAACTGAAATCATTTTAAAAGAGCGGTTTTCCCCTTAATATGTCATATCACTGTTCCATGTTGCATGATAAACGGATATGCTCACATTTCTATTATATGTCGCATACATCATGCTCTATTATTTTTCACATTGAGATATGTTGTTTTCATGAGATTTCTAGATTTGAGAATCGTGGACATTTCAAAAGAGATTATGTGTTATTTTAAAAACCCGGTTTCTCTTGATATGATATTTCAGTGCGTCCACCATGTGTTTTCTCGGTTCTGAGAGCGACATGTGAAACCCGATTCGAGGAGGCGAATGAGGCCGATTGCGGATACATGGTGGACCCGGTATGGTACCCCGAGGCGAGAACGGATCGCTGTGTAGTAGTCGGTGAGCCTGGAAGGGGGACTACTACCTACCGGTGATAGTATTTGGGCTCGGAGGATATCCGGAGGATACCGACCGGAGTCGAGAGATGATATGGACCGATCCGGACTGACGGAGCCCGTGGGTCGATCCGGACTAACGGAGCCCGATATATGGGGATTTACGTGCCGATGTCGGGCACGGTTTTCATGATGTTTTCGTGTGTTGATGCTAGGAACTCAGGTTCCATGATTTTGATGTGTCGTGAGGGACACCGTTGATTTATATCCTCATACTTTCATGCACACTCTTTTATGATATTTTCGTGCATACAGACATTTGATTATATGGATGGACAAGATCCACATGCATACATACATTGATTATATGGGTGGACGAGATCCATATGCATACATGCATTGATTATTACTGTTGGATGTTATCCATTTGCATATAGGTATCGACTACCATGTTGGCACATATACAGACCCGGTCACCCTAGATATCATAGTATTACCTTTATGATATAGTTGACCTAGGAGTCGTTGTTTATTCGATTTCTATCTGTTGATATTTTTCTACTCACGAGTTGGCAACTCACCCTCGTTGTGCCACAGTTCTTGCAGGTTGACTGCTTGGATCAGTAACGGCTTCGCTGGCACACAGTTGCATTCGAGAGTTTTGCATTGGTAGGTGGGACACTTGTATCGTACCCACTCTTGTATCTATATTCATATTGTATCTAGTTAACTCCATCAATCAAAATTAGTAATTTTTATATGTAATAAGACTTAGTGGGTTTGTGGTTGCGAGACTTAGAGCGAGGGGTTTTTCGCTTCTTGTAGTTTTGATGTCTTGCCTTTTTATTTATCTTTTTGTGGTGAACTTCGCCGTTGGGCGTCGTATATTTATTTATACTGTATTAAGTGGTTGTGATCCGCCGTTTGGCGAAGAGCTAGCTCCCGCTTGGGGATGCCTTTATCATTATTATGTATTTGTGGTTTTGGATCAAAATATACAAAGGAGGTGTTGCCCAAATTTTTAAAAGACGAAACATGTTTTCAAACTAGTAAATTTCACTTGCATCATTCATGTTCATTTTCTATGCATTAAGAAAACTTGATTTCATTATACATTTATTTCAAAACCTCACCTCCTTTATTTTTCTTAAAAGGTTTAGATTTCTGGGTTTCAGCTTACTTGAATTACGTTACACCTTTAGACGTTGCGTGATTTAAGTACTGGTCACGAGCTAATATTTCGGGTCGTGACAGTACGTTCTATTTTCGTTTCTTTTTCTGTGATGTTTAGGGAAACATTAAATGATGGGACTTCATTAATGAGATTAATGAAAAGAAAAGAAACCTAAAAATGTTGTAGAATCAAGATTTTTCAAAAAGGTAGCTGTTGTTCTTGCTTTGCACAGTGGTATTCCTTGATGAATATCCAGCACCTCATTCGATTAGGAAAGAGCCAAAATCCCTTTACCGGGAGTGACCTCTTTAGCAAAACTAGCAAATGCTACAACCCACTCAGTTATGTTTTTATAGCTTCTTTAGTTCTTGCTTTACATAGTGGTATTCCTTGATGAATATCCAGCACCTCATTCGATGAGGAAAGAGCCAAGATCCCTTGACCGGGAGTGACCACTTTAGCGAAACTAGCAAAAACTACGAAAACACACCTTTTCAAATCACTAGATTCTACAACGATATCAAGTTCATTACGTTAAAGGTTTTCTTCAAAACCAGTCGTAGCCCTCCATCATTTTAGATAAGTACTATTTAGTATTCGTGCTGCGTTTGTTGGCCTCCGTCAAGACGTAGTGTGTGGTTGCTGATTAGAGCTTATCTGTAGCATGTGATGTGATTGGATTAGACTAGTCGTGCGACTTTTTTGGCCTCCGTCAAGGGTCGTACGGGTGGGTTTAATTCAATCAAGAAATAAATGTGTTGAACTTGACTAGCGGCCTATGGTTTGTTGTCCTTCATCAAGGTCATAGGAAGCTAGGGGTAAAACCAATATTGGGAATTTCAAGTGTTGAAATTTGTAATGAGATTGCATACCTTCTATATGATAGTTGGGTCCCGATACCCACTGCGAGTAAGAGTTACTCGTGGGAGAGTTTTGTACTTTACAATTAGCCGATCCATTAGGTATCTAAGAAAGATGTTAACGGGATAATGCCCCTGCGGAAACGAGATTAATTAATTAGTTCCATGCGAAAGCATGGGGAGAATCCCTCAGAGTACCAATACCTGCCTGGACGAACGATTGGCGAACTTGTAGGGTGTAATTAATCTCGGCTAATCTTACCTTGTAGGGTTTAAAGGAAGATTTGATAAAACTAGTGGGAGCTATCCTTATTAGATAAAATAATAACCAATCTAATCTTGCAAAGAGCGCACGCAAAGTGATTATCCTTCTCTCTCTCCTGGTAGTGACCAATGACATGCCTAAATCAAGATAATAATATGGATATATTGACCGAACCCACTTATTATACTGGGCTAGGTTCCGCTTTTTCATATGATTTTCATAAGTCTGAGTAAGGAATATGGCAATATACGGATTCCCATGACACCCAGACGAGGAATAAGCATGTTGATGCATCTTCTTTGGGTGTGTTCCTTACCAAGAACTGTTTCTCAGTTAACTCTACGTCCTGGGTATTGGATACCGGATTAGGATCCCATGTATGTAATTTATTACATGGGCTATAGAGAGGTAGAGAACTGGGAACGGGTGACATATCTCTAGTAGTAGGGAATGGTGCAATTGTTGAGCCAAAACAGTTGGCGAATATCACCTTGTATTACCAAGTGGTAACATAATGATTCTGAGCGACTGTTATTTTGTACCAAAAATATTATGAATGTTTTCCTGAATCAAGTGTTGATTGGTTATGGTACGTTGTATAATAGTATAAACGTTCTAAATCAAACTACAGTTCTAAGTATACAAAACACACACAAGAGGAACAGTTCATAAATGAACGAAGACTTCGTGTGGCTTTGTAGACTAGGTCATATCAATGCAACAAGACTAGCTGAGTTGCATAAGGATGCATATTTGAATCCATTCGAATTTACATCTTATGAAACTTGCTAGTCATGTCTCAAAGGCCAGATGACCGAATCTCCATTTACTGGACATGGAGAAAGAGCTACTGAACTCTTGTACATATTCATAGTGATGTATGCGGTCCTATGTCTACACATGCCAGGAATGGTTTCTTGTTCTTTATTACATTCACCGATGATCTCTCTAGATTTGGAAATGTGTTCTTTTTGAAACACAAATCTGAATCTTTTCAGAAATTCAAGGAGTAAAAGTACGAAGTTGAGAACCAGACGGGTAAAAGTATTAAAATCTTTCGATATGATCGGGGAGGAGAATACTAAAGCACGGAATTCAGAGACTACTTAAAAGAGAATGGGATTCTCTCTCAGCTTACTTCTCCGTATACACCACAGCTCAATGGAGTTTCGGAGCAGAAGAATCGCACCCTATTAGATATGGTGCGCTCTATGATGAATAATGCCAAGTTGCCTATTTCCTTTTGGGGTAATACACTTGAGATGGCTGCATACCTATTGAATAGAGTTCCGACCAAATCCGTGCCTACCACTCCATATGAGATATGGAATGGGAAAAGACTATCTCTTAAACGAGTTAAGATATGGGGTTGTCCGACCTATGTTGAAAAGCATAATATGGACAAGCTGGAGGCTGTTGGATATATATGCCCTAGAGGCCTACATTGTATAGGATGCTTGGGATATGTATGTACATGACAGTCTTGCTTGATATGATAGTACGCTATTTGGTTTGGCTTTGTCTTAACGTATGATATATTTTACTTGGTATTTATATATATATGTTGATAAAGCCCATAGGGTGTTTTGTCTGACTACCGGCGTTGTGATGGCAGTCATACTAGTGGGAGCTGGATAGTCAATAGGCACACCCTTAGATGTCCATGGTCGCAGGAGTATCGAGATTGGGCATCGATACTCCGGAGTAGACTAGTGTATACATATCTAGACCCTGACGAGGGGCGATGAATTGGTCCCGCAACCATTGGTGGTGTTCACCTAAGATTGTATACAGATGCTCACTGGGTGTGAGTACATCGGACAGGACTCGCCGACAACTGACTGGATGGTATTATACCTAACGTCAGATAGCAGTTCTCAGGTGACATGTGTGCAGATAGTCCGTTGACTTAAGGTCATCATTTTTCTCGTGTGAGTTCCCACTGTGCTTTGATTATTACCCTACCACGGCTCAAAGGAGTCGTGCAAACAGGTTTTAGTTGGGCACAGTCCCGAGCCACGTGGAGGCAGTGAGCGACTGTTAGGGATTCGTCTCTCCCGGTATAGGGAGTTGATATCGCACTGTGGTCGGTTGGTCATTACCATAAGTCCCTGGCCAGGGCTGATTGAGAATTACTGATGGACTGATCAGTAGATTCTCGGGTGGTCTTGAGCCATACCGACACGACTTGTACGGTTATTAGGGGTCTGACGTCCACCACCTCCCTAGACCATACATGCGATACTCTTAGACGAACAGACCGGACTGCACGGATATTGTCACGGACAGGCTCAGTAGGATTTCAGATGGGTTACCTCATCAGCTTTCTTATCGACAACTACCTGGGGACCGTTACATACAGCTAGTGCCGCTTGCGGTCTGTGGTTAAACCCACTGCCAGCGTAGTAGTTGATTCTTTAGAGTCCCACACAGAGATTTCCCAAACCCAGACGAAAAGATATAGAGGTCGTATGGTTTTTACGACAAAGGTTCGGACGCATACGTGTTTGAACGCACGTACGACATTCGGACAGTTTTTAATAGCCGGCTTTGGTTTAAGCCAGATTCTAGTATCAGGTTATTGGATTTATACAGTCTAAAGTTTTTCCGTGTTTTCACGGATGAGAGGGGCGTTCTCGTAATTTTCCGAGAAGCTTCTAGAAGGATGTGACATGGAGGGAGAGGTGGCATTTTCATTTAATGATTTAGTGACTCATTGTGAGTGATTCATCATGTCATTAATGCATTATTAAATGCTTAATGACTCACATAATGAATCACCCACTTGCATTAATGAAACATGATGAATAATCTAATATTATTCATTTCTTTTTATTCATTATGTTTCATATATCAAGTGAGAAGCTATTTCATTATTATTATTATTATCATTATCATCTTCTCACTCTCTCTCTTCAAGTTCTCTCTCCTTCACCAAACCCTAATCCTACCCTCATGAGTTGAGAACAAGGATTAGGAAAGACTAATTACTCCATAACCTATCTCTACATCACCTTAGCTACTCTAATTAGCAACTAGAGAAACTAAGTCTCCTCAAGTTTAGAGGTTATAGCTTGGATTAGGGTTCTCGGGTGGATCGTCTATCACGGAAGAAAGCCGAAGAGGACGTGGAGATCCAAAGAGGTCGTAGATAACATTAAGATGAAGGACTAGAACCATTTGGTATAATCTCTTAACATAGTAGTTTAGAACTCTATAGCTTTTGTTAAAACTTGTTTAGCAAACGATTCATACGGTTATTCGATGTTTAATCATAGAACAAGATTGTTATTCATATTTCCGCCTCCCCATAAGTATTGGGGTGTTGAACATCGACTTACAGTGGTATCAGAGCCTAGCTAAACAGTATTTAACAAAATTGCAAATTTGTATGAATTTCGAACGGAAAAACAAACCGGAAAAACCCCGATATCATGTACTTTTTGTCGAATTTTAAATGAGGTACAAAAATTTTTCAGGGACCTTCAGAATGACCTAAATGAATGTATTAGAACACCCAAGAAAATTGGGCTCATGGATCGGCCATAGCGCCGCGGAACCGCGGCCGATCCCACCGATCCGCCGCGATTCCGCCGCGCTTTGGACGATTCATCATCCCAAGTTTCTTGTGTTGATTCTCTGTGATATTTGGTGTTTTCTGGTAATTTTTATTTTTGCTCAGGTTTTAGATTTACAGAGAAGTACTGGAGCAAAATTAAATGTGTTTAATCGATCGAAATTATACGATATTTTCTTGTTTTATTATATCTGTGAACTGTTTTATGTGTTCGTAAACCTCCCCTAACTGCTAGTATGTCGGTTGGCAGGGGGTTGCACATATCTGTGATGTTATATATAACTGTTTGTGTATATAAACTGTATTGGACTGTTGTGGTGTTTATCCGTGTTAAGTGATGGGTTTTTGTATAAATTCATTTGATGTAAATGTAATAAGTTGTAATATTATTTTGCGGGGCACATCTAGGTTGCGGTTGTAGCCACCGTTGTATTATTTCTTTTTACTGTTTTTTGCTCCTAGGATAGACCCAAGGTGGGGTGCACAAACTACCGGGTATTTTGAAGTGTTGGGGCAGACCGCTTCACTTCTGGTACTTGGCGGGTAGTTTGTCGTACCCGTAGGGGTCCGGGGTGGGAAAATGGCTATTCATCACAACTGTGTAATCCGTCTTTCATTGTAGGCTCAAAAGAAATGCGGATTGCTTGCAAATCCAATATTGTTTATCTGTGATCTGGAATGCCTATTATTGCGTCTGACGAATGTACAATATCTATATATGATAGCTATTTAGACGTCGCTTATATTTTACACCCGCGCTAGCCCAGCCCCCGCTCTGTCGTTAGTTAAGTAACCTAACGGGTGATGACGGGACCCCATGGCGAATGCGGATGGCATAAGAGGACGTTGTATTTTCGTTGTTATCTGTAATGATAGGTTAAAGATGGGACGCATTATTATTAATGCAAAGAAAATAAAACCTAAACCGAATCGTTGGAACAAATTCTAAAAACCACTCGGTTTTTTTGGAAAGGCAAATTTTAAATGCGGAGCTTAAACCACTCCTTTTAATAAAAGCTATCTTAGTTCCTTCGATCAAATCAAGTTCACTACGTTAACAGTTTTTTGCCAAAACCAGCCGTAACCCTCCGTCGTTTCAGATGGACAGCACATCGTATTCATGCTATGCTTGTTGGCCTACGTCAAGGCATAATGAATGGTAGCAATGTGTGTGCCTATTTGTTGCATAGATAGATGCATTAGTTTAATACAGACGTACACCTTGTTGGCCTACGTCAAGGGCTTGTACGATGTATTTAAATTGATCAGGACAACGACGGGTAGAACTTGACTTGCGTCTTATGACTTGTTGGCCTACGTCAAGGTCTATAAGAGCTTGGGGTAAAAATCACATCGGGAGTTTCAAACATAAAGGAAACTTGCAGATTTAGCTTACCTTCTGGAGAGTGGTGATTAGAGTAGCTTCCATCTAGGGCATCATGCAATGATAGTTGGATCCCGATCCCACTGATGAGTAGGATTACTCTCGGGAATTTCTCTCACTTAACAATCAATGCTATAAACCAAGTAGGTGCCTAGAAAGGTGTTAGAGGGGCTACGCTTCCAGGGAAAAGAGGTTCTTTAATTAAGGAACTTCGCGAAAGCGTTGGAAAACCTCCCTCGAAGTACCAACACCAGCCTGGCTGAAAGGTTAAGCAAGTATTGTGACGTGTGATTAAATCCTGACTAATTCTTCTTTTAGGTTTTGAAGAAGGATTTGAGGAAACGGTGGGAGCCATCCTGTTTAGATAAATTAATAACCAATCTAAACTTGCAAGAGCATATGCTGAGTGTTTCTTTTCTCTCTCTCTGGCAGCTACCATGACTGGACTAAAACTATTACTTGAAAAGAATATACTGACTGGGCAGAACTATAAAGATTGGCTAAGGAACGTCAATATTGCGCTGACTTATGACAAAGTTGCATATTTACCACTGCTGTTCCTCCCCTTATCCTAGGACCAGATTCCTCAGTTGCGGACAAGGAAGTTCGCAAAACCTGGGATCTAGACTGTGAGCGAGCTAAGTGTATCGTGCTGGCGTCCATGAATAATGAACTCCAGAAACAGCACGAGAGTATGGATATTGTATCCATATTCCTCCATTGCAAGGAATTGTATGGTGAACACTCCCGTATGGCGAGGTACGAAAGCTCAAGGAAACTCTTCCATATGAGGTTAGCTCCAGGATCGCCTGTTGGAGAGCACGTCCTCAAAATGATCACCCTCATTGAGGAACTCGCAAACCTGGGATGCGTGCTAGAGAATGATTTGTATATTGACTTGATTTTGCAGTCCCTTCCCCACACCTTCTCTCAGTTCGTGCTGAACTTCAACATGCACGAAATGGAAGCGGATCTTCCAAAGCTCCTCAATATGTTGAGGGTAGCAGAGACCTCCTTGAAAAAGGAGAAGACCCCCGTTCTGTATGTTGGCCAATCATCTTCTTCTAAATCTAAAGCGAAAGCTAAAGGGAAGAAGAAGATGAAAGCCACCAAACCGAAGGGTGGGGTCAAGAAAGTGCAGGGAACGAACAAGGCAGGAAGGGTGAAGGGAGAAAAGAACGAGTGCTTCTATTGTCACAAGCAAGGGCACTGGAAGAAGGACTGTTTGGCCTTTAAAGCCAAGGACATGAAGCAAGCTGTTGCTTCTGCTTCAGGTGTGTTCGTAATCGAAAATTGTCTTTCAGTAAACTCTACTTCATAGGTACTTAATACCGGTTCTGGTTCTCACATCTGTAATTCTTTGCAGGATCTGAGAAATAGTAGAGTACTGGGGGCAGGTGATATGACTCTCCGGATGGGCAATGGAATGCATGTAGATGCAGTTGCAATAGGGGAATATCACATAGGGTTGAATAGTGGACACATTTTGGTATTGTACAGCTGTTTTTGTATTCCCAGTATGTTGTGTAATATTATATCAGTATCTTTGTTGTCTAATAAAGGATATAATTTTGTGCTTGAAAGAAATGTTATGAACATTCTCCTAAATCAAGAACTGATTGGGTTTGGCACACTGGAAAACGGCATATACATACTTAATCAACCTCAAATTTTCAATATTCAAAACACGCGTAAAAGAAAGGCTCCAGATTCGAATCCATCCTTCCTATGGCATTGTAGACTTGGTCATATAAATGAAACAAGGTTGACTAAGTTACATAAAGATGGATATCTAGATCCGTTTGAATATTCATCATATGCAACTTGTCAATCATGTATCAAAGGAAAAATGACCAAATCTCCGTTCACCGGACACGGAGAAAGAGCCACTGAACTCTTGGGACGAGTACACAGTGATGTATGTGGTCCGATGTCTATACATGCACGAAGTGGTCACTCTTACTTCATCACTTTTACTGATGACTTCTCTAGGTATGGACATGTGTTCTTAATGAAGTATAAATCCGAGGCTTTTGAGAAGTTTAAGGAGTATAAAAATGAAGTAGAGAAACAAACTGGTAAAAGCATCAAAACACTTCGATCTGATCGAGGTGGAGAATACTTAAGTACCAATTTCCTTGAAAACTTAAAAAAGAATGGAATTCTCTCTCAGCTTACTCCACCTTATACACCTCAGCATAATGGTGTATCAGAAAGGAGGAATCGCACGCTATTAGATATGGTGCGTTCAATGATGAGTAGTGCTGAGTTGCCACTTTTCTTCTGGGGATATGCTCTAGAATCAGCCGCATACCTATTGAATAGAGTTCCAACTAAGTATGTACCTACCACTCCATATGAAATATGGTGTGGGAAGAGACCATATCTCAAGTATATCAAGATATGGGGGTGTCCGGTATATGTTAAAAAACATAATCCGGACAAGCTCGAGGCACGATCGGTTTTGTGCAAGTTTGTAGGATACCCCAAGCATTCAAAGGGGTATATGGTCTACCACACTGAAGAACAAAAGGTGTTTGTCACTCGCCACATTGTCTTCTTAGAAAGCGAATTTCTTGCAAAAGAAATTAGTGGGAGCGCGGTAGAACTGGAAGAAATTCCAGAACCTCAAACTGCAACCAAGGACTTAGAAGAATCTCAGATTTCAATAGAACATGACGAACCAACACCAATCCGCAGATCTAGTAGGCTTTCTCATCCTCCTGAAAGATACTATGGTTTTCTTCTTGATGGGGATCGAGAGGATTGCATCATCGATGATGATGAGCCTACTAGTTTTCAGCAGGCTATCACGAGTAGCGACTCAGTAAAGTGGCTGGATGCTATGAGATCCGAAATGGAATCCATGTACACCAATAAAGTATGGACTTTAGAAGTTGCTCCTCCTGGGGTAAAACCAGTTGGGTGCAAATGGATCTTCAAAAAGAAGATTGGTACATTTGGACAAGTGGAAACCTACAAAGCTAGACTAGTAGCAAAAGGTTTTCGTCAAAGACCAGGATTGGACTATGATGAAACTTTTTCACCAGTAGCTATGCGTAAATCCATTCGGATCATGCTTGCCATTGCTGCCTTCCATGACTATGAAATCTGGCAAATGGATGTAAAAACAGCTTTTCTAAATGGACATCTAGAAGAGAGTGTTTACATGGATCAACCAGAAGGTTTCTTAGATAGTGGGAGCAGCGGAAGGGTGTGCAAATTGCTTAATTCCATTTATGGGTTAAAGCGAGCATCGCGGAGTTGGAACATCTGCTTTGATGAAACAGTCAAGGAATTTGACTTTATCAAAAATGTAGATGAACCATGTATTTATAGGAAGATTGTAGAAGGAGCAGTAGTCTTCCTCGTTTTGTACGTCGACGACATACTACTGATAGGGAATGATATCCCTATACTACAATCAGTAAAGCTCTTCTTGTCACAGAAATTCTCCATGAAAGACTTGGGAGATGCATCATACATTCTGGGCATTAAGATCTATCGTGATATATCTAATAGAATATTGGGACTTTCACAGTCCAGGTATATAGACACTATACTAAAGAGATTTAGTATGGAAGATTCCAAGCGCGGCAATATGCCCGCTTGTCACGGAATCACCCTCTCCAAAGAGATGTCTCCAAAGACTGATGAAGAGAGGGCTCGCATGGGCATTATACCCTACGCTTCGGCGGTAGGATCAATAATGTATGCGATGTTATGTACCAGACCGGATGTAGCTTACGCACTTAGTGTGGTAAGTAGGTATCAGTCTGACCCAGGTGAGAAACATTGGAGAGCGGTAAAGAACATTCTCAAGTACCTGAGAAGGACTAAGGAGATGTTCTTGATTTACGGTAATGGGGACCTCCAGGTAGAGGCTTTTACCGACTCCGGCTTCCAAAGTGACAAGGATGATTCTAAATCCATTTCGGGTTTTGTGTTTACCCTCAATTGAGGGGCGGTATGTTGGAAGAGCTCCAAACAAGATACCGTCGCAGACTCAACTATGGAGGCTGAGTATATAGCTGCTAGTGAAGCCGCAAAAGAGGCTGTCTGGATGAGGAAGTTCATTTCTGAACTTCAGGTGGTTCCGTCCATTGCCAATCCAATACCTTTGTATTGCGATAACAATGGCGCTATAGCTTTAGCGAAGGAACCAAGGTCCCATCAGAAATCCAGGCATATCTTAAGGCGGTTTCACCTGATCAGGGAGATCGTGGATCGTCGGGAGATCGAGATACGGAGAGTGGACACAAAAGACAACACGGCAGATCCATTCACCAAGGCCATTCGTCAAGTACAATTCGAGAGGCTATTTGAGATGTTGGGCATGCGGTACGCAAGCAACTGGATCTGATAGAGACAGTGGGTACTCATTGCGCCAATTATAGGCCTTAGTGCAAGTGGGAGATTGTTGGATATATATGCCCAAGAGGCCTACATTGTATAGGATGCTTGGGATATGTATGTACATGACAGTCTTGCTTGATATGATAGTACGCTATTTTGTGACTTTGTCTTAACGTATGATATATTTTACTTGGTATTTATATATATATATATGTTGATAAAGCCCATAGGGTGTTTTGTCTGACTACCGGCGTTGTGATGGCAGTCATACTAGTGGGAGCTGGATAGTCAATAGGCACACCCTTAGATGTCCCTGGTCGCAGGAGTATCAAGATTGGGCATCGATACTCTGGAGTAGACTAGTGTATACATATCTAGACCCTGACGAGGGGCGATGGATTGGTCCCGTAACCATTGGTGGTGTTCACCTAAGATTGTATACAGATGCTCACTGGGTGTGAGTACATCGGACAAGACTCGCCGACAACTGACTGGATGGTATTATACCTAACGTCAGATAGCAGTTCTCAGGTGACATGTGTGCAGATAGTCCGTTGACTTAAGGTCATCATTTGTCTCGTGTGAGTTCCCACTGTGCTTTGATTATTACCCTACCACGGCTCAAAGGATTCGTGCAAACAGGTTTTAGTTGGGCACAATCCCGAGCCACGTGGAGGCAGTGAGCGACTGTTAGGGATTCGTCTCTCCCGGTATAGGGAGTTGATATCGCACTGTGGTCGGTTGGTCATTACCATAAGTCCCTGGCCAGGGCTGATTGAGAATTACTGATGGACTGATCAGTAGATTCTCGGATGGTCTTGAGCCATACCGACACGACTTGTATGGTTATTAGGGGTCTGACGTCCACCACCTCCCTAGACCATACATGCGATACTCTTAGACGAACAGACCGGACTGCACGGATATTGTCACGGACAGGCTCAGTAAGATTTCAGATGGGTTACCTCATCAGCTTTCTTATCGACAACTACCTGGGGACCGTTACGTACAGCTAGTGCCGCTTGCGGTCTGTGGTTAAACCCACTGCCAGCGTAGTAGTTGAGTCTTTAGAGTCCCACACAGAGATTTCCCAAACCCAGGCGAAAAGATATAGAGGTCGTATGGTTTTTACGACAAAGGTTCGGACGCATACGTGTTTGAACGCACGTACGACATTCGGACAGTTTTTACTAGCCGACTTTGGTTTAAGCCAGATTCTAGTATCAGGTTATTGGATTTATACAGTCTAAAGTTTTTCCGTGTTTTCACGGATGAGAGGGGCGTTCTCGTAATTTTCCGAGAAGCTTCTAGAAGGATGTGACATGGAGGGAGAGGTGGCATTTTCATTTAATGATTTAGTGACTCATTGTGAGTGATTCATCATGTCATTAATGCATTATTAAATGCTTAATGACTCACATAATGAATCACCCACTTGCATTAATGAAACATGATGAATAATCTCATATTATTCATTTCTTTTTATTCATTATGTTTCATATATCAAGTGAGAAGCTATTTCATTATTATTATTATTATCATTATCATCTTCTCACTCTCTCTCTTCAAGTTCTCTCTCCTTCACCAAACCCTAATCCTACCCTCATGAGTTGAGAACAAGGATTAGGAAAGACTAATTACTCCATAACCTATCTCTACATCACCTTAGCTACTCTAATTAGCAACTAGAGAAACTAAGTAACCTCAAGTTTAGAGGTTATAGCTTGGATTAGGGTTCTCGGGTGGATCGTCTATCACGGAAGAAAGCCGAAGAGGACGTGGAGATCCAAAGAGGCCGTAGATAACATTAAGACGAAGGACTAGAACCGTTTGGTATAATCTCTTAACATAGTAGTTTAGAACTCTATAGCTTTTGTTAAAACTTGTTTAGCAAACGATTCATACGGTTATTCGATGTTTAATCATAGAACAAGATTGTTATTCATATTTCCGCCTCCCCATAAGTATTGGGGTGTTGAACATCGACTTACAGAGGCAAGGTCAGTTCTGTGCAAGTTTATAGGATATCCCAAATATTCATGGGGGAATATCTTCTACCACACCGAGGAACAAAAGGTGTTTTTTTCTCGACATGCCACCTTTTTAGAAAAGGAATTTCTTGTCCAAGAGATTAGTGGTGAAGAGGTAGAACTGGAAGAAGTTCCAGCAACACAAACTATAACTGACGATGTGGTGGAACAGGAGGATTCAATAATCCCCAATGAACCTCAGCCACTCCGCAGATCTAGTAGGGTTCCTCATCCACCTGAGAGATACGACGGTTTTCTCATAGACGATGGGAGCGAGGATTGCATCATGGAAAATGATGATCCAACTAGTTTCAAGCAGGCCATCACAAGTGGAGACTCTGTAAAATGGTTGGATGCTATACGATCTGAGATAGAATCCATGTACACCAACGAAGTATGGACTTTGAAAGTTTCTCCTAAAGGGGTAAAACTTATCGGGAGCAAGTAGATCTTGAGAAGATAATTTGGTGTAGATGGAAATGTTGAGACTTTCAAAGCTAGACATGTAGCAAAAGGTTTTCGTCAACGACCTGGTGTCGACTATGATGAAACCTTTTCTCCAGTGGCTATGCTTAAGTCCATCAGGATCCTACTTGCCATTGCTGCATAGCATAACTACGAAATCTGGCAGATTGCACGTTAAGACCGCTTTTCTAAATGGTGATGTAGAAGAGAGCATGTACATGACACAGCCAGAGGGCTTCGTAGATAGTGGGAGCAGCGGAAGCGTGTGCAAGCTGTAAAAATCAATATACGGATTAAAGCAGGCATCGCGAAGATGGAACATCTGTTTCGATGAAGCTGTCAAAGAGTTTGACTTCATCAAAAATGTAGATGAACCATGTATATATAAGAAGGTTGTAGAGAGTATGGTTGTCTTCCTCGTATTGTACGTAGATGATATGCTCTTGATAGGAAACGATGTTCCTATGCTACACTCAGGCAAGCTTTTCTTATCACACAAGTTCTCCATTAAAGATCTAAGTGATACCTCCTACATCCTGAGGATATAGATCTATATAGATAGATCTAAACAGACGTTGGGATTATCCCAATCCAGACCGGATGTAGCTTACTCACTAGGTGTAGTGAGTAGATATCAAACAGATCCTAGGGAGAAATACTGGAAAGCTGTGAAGAACATTCTTAAGTACTTGAGAAGGACTAAAGAGATGCTCTTGGTGTATGGTAACGGTGAACTCCAAGTGGAGTCCTTTACCGATTCGAGCTTCCAAGGTGATAAGGACAAAAGTAAGTCGGTCTCGGGTTTTTTCTTTACCCTCGGTGGATGGACGGTGTATTGGAAGAGTTCCAAGCTAGATACCGTAGCAAACTCGACGATGAAGGCTGAATACATCGCTACCAACGATGCTGCCAAAGAGGCTGTCTGGATGAACAAGTTCATAAGATGAACTTGGTGAGGTTACTACCATTGGGCATCCAATACCTGTGTATTGTGATAACTATGGAGCTGTGGCTTTGGCTTAGAAACCCCGGTCCCATCAGCGATCTAGACATATTCTTAGGCGGTATCACCTGATCAGGGAGATAGTAGATCTCTGCAAGATCGAGGCCAGGAGAGTTGTGTTGGTTATATGTATGCCGTAGAGGCCATTACTGTACATGCGATGTATATTGTAGTGGATGCTTGGACATATATAGGGAGGACTTTCTTGCTCAACATGATAATATTCTATATGGTTGCTCTTTATCTTAATAAGTACATTTATTGTCTCTATGTTACATGTTGATAAAGCCCTTAGGATGAGTACTTGACTACCAGGATTATGATGCAGATCATATTAGTGGGCCAGAGGTAGTCGGCAAGTACATCCATCAAATATTCCTAGTCGTGGGAGTATCGAGACAAGGCATCGATACTCCAGAGTAGACTAGCATATACGCTTCTCGACCCATATGATGGGCGATGGATGATCCCATATCCATTGGTGTTTGACATCAGAGATGGTATACGGGTGCTCAGTGGTGATTGGGTACACTGGACGGACTTGCCGAGAACTTCTAGATGGTAGTATACCTTACGTCAGATGGCGGTTTTCTGGTGACACTGGTACAAGTTAGTTTGTCGACCCGAGATCGTCATAGGATCTTGTGTGATTCCTACTGTGCTTTGATTTACACCTTACCACGTTCAAGAGAACGTGCAAAACGGTGATTTTTAAGTACAGTTCTGAGTCACATGGAGGCAATGAGCGATAGGAGGGGATTCGTCTCTCCCGGTATAGGGAGTTGATGTTGCGTTGTGCTCGATTGGCTATAACAGGAAGTCCCTGGCCAGGGCTGATTCCGAGATATACCGGTAAGTGTTATCAGTAGTTTCTCGACCCATTATGAGCCTTACATTGGCACGACTTATCGAGTTATTGGGGTATGGCGTTTACCACCCCTAGACAAGATATGTGATATATCAGACGAAGAGACCGGACTGTACGGTAGTGTTACTGATTGGATATGCAGGAGTATGAGCATGCATGCTTGTTGATCTTCTGATCGCTCAATACCCGGGTGGCCGTTACATTTAGCAGACCGCTTGCGGCTTGTGGGTGTTTGATATGATCATCACCTACTGCCGGCGTATTGATGAGTCTTTTGAATCCTACACAGAGGTTTCCTGCCTCAACCGAAACGGAGTAGGAGCACATATGTGATATGTGCGGGACCGAGATTGATACTGTATATGATACCGTATTCTATTCTCGTGATTTGTGTTATCGATCGGTTAAATGTGATATAGCCGGGCTATCGAATCAAGTGTTGATTCGATAAGGTGATACACATGATATTAGTCGGTTATATGTGATATAGCCGGATTATTAAATCAAGTGTTGATTTAATAATCTAATGTATAATTATATATTTGATATATTAATTTATATTAACTAGTATTAGCCCACTTATGTTTTCTTTTCTCACTTGATGTGTGCATGTGTATATATGTGATATATATTTGTGTACATATTTTTGTGTCATGTTTGATGATACAAGTGACATGGGTGTATGAGACACACACATGCTTATGATGATAATTAGGGTTTTTATTTATTTCGGTAATTTACAAATTGGTGGGATTTTGTCATGGCTAGTAGCTTGTAGAAGCTTGTAGTTTTCATTGACCAAGTCCACTAATTTATTTTACCTTAGATATTTATAAACCTAACCATTATCACTTAGCCATGGTTATGTCTCTACAAGGGTTAACATATGATGTTAACTCGCCCATGGTTGTCATTCTTCACTTGGTGAATTCCATGAGAGTTTTCTTCATCTCCTTCCTCTCAAGCTTTCTAGCTTCAATGGAGATGATGAAAAATAGTGAGAAAATTATTTCTAAAATGAGCAAAGTTCCTACTTCATCATCCTATACTACTTGCCATTTAGTATAGGGTGTTTGCTTCACTAATTCCACAATTAGTTAAGGGGTAGCTTGGGTTAGTGTCTCATCGACGTAGATCATCTTCAGCTTTGAAGGCATCGAGCAAGCTTGTTCCGTTCATCCTGAGGAGCCTTTCTAGAGTCCGGGATGTCACTACTTGCAGCGTGGGGACTACTACACGGAGATTTAGAAGTGAAGGACCGGTCTACAAAGGTTGTATTCCCTCATTCACTTTGATGTAAAGTGTTTACATGTTATTTCGTCGGATTTTCTAGTAACGATTCTAGGGTTAGGGTTAGCTAGGATGGCAAATTTTTGAAATTGGTATGGACGATGCCTCCCGAAAACTTGTTGCCATGCTATACAACCCTGTAGTGGTATCAGAGCCATGCTAGAAAATTAGACGAATTTTGTTAGATTACGAAACCGAAATGAATCCGAAACTTGAAACCCTTTAAACTAGTTTTTGTCGAATTTAAAATGTGCTCCAAATTTTTTTTAAACAACTGCAGAATGTTATATGTGATATAACATGAACACCATGAAAATTCAAGGCACTTTAGAGTGAATATGGCCGGCCACATCATGGATAAAACCGAGCACACCCGGTCAAAATTGGAATTTGGTCTTCAGATTTTCAGGGTGTTCCAGTATCTAGGTTTTGGGGTTCAGGTGTTGTTTGTTTTTGCTCAAATTGCATGTGATGTTAATTTTCTGCATAAGCAATTCGGACTGTTTCGTATGTTTCCCCCAATCAGAGCAAAGCTCTGTTTGAATTTCAAAATTCAAAAATTCGAAGCAACGCTTCAAATTCTTTGCGCTGCGCGCAACGCGCCACGTGTCAAAAACTGATACGGCAGCGCAGCGCCCAAGGAAGTGCGCCCAATCAGAGCAAAGCTCTATTAAAAAACAAAAATAGAAGCAAAGCTTCAGTTGCGCAAGCACTGCGCTGCGCGACACGTGTCAGCGCAGTCGCTTTTGTGCAAAGCGCTGCGCTGCGCGACACATGTCAGCGCATTTGCGCAAGCGCAGCAGCGCTGCGCTGTGCGCTGCACGACACGTGTCAGCGCAGCTGCGCTGCGCTATGCGCTGCGCGACACGTGTCACGCTCTGGAGCATTTGCGCCAAACGGAATTAAAATTCTAAGAAATCTTTCTGTTCTTATTAAAACAAGAAGATTTTCTTCTGTAAAACAGAAGCCCTTGGATCAAAGATCCAACGGTGGGGAAAATTCCCCAAATCACTCAGAGAAAGATCTCTTTAACAAATTTAACTAATTTATGGGCACTATAAAAAGGACCCTAGGCCTCAATTCAAAGGCAACAACATTTGGTGAAAAATCAAGAACTTCAAACAGAGAAAACTCTAAAGAAATTTCAAAAGAAGGAAAGGTAAAAACCTTTAGGAAAAAGAGAAAATTCTCTTATGAACAGATTATTGATCTAAAAACAAGATCAATAATCTTAAATAAAAAGAAAAATAAATAATAATAGTGCTTTGCACTTTCTTATGAACCATTGGTTCTTGAATCTAAAAGATTCTCAAATTACAGTGCTTTGCACATGAAAAATTGCACTGTTGCGCTCCTTGGTTGGCGCAAGCCACCAGGGAGTGCCACGTGTCAACAGCACAACAGCGCAGCGCACGGACACAGCGCACTGCGCTGTTGCGCTTGCGCTCACCAGAGTGCGACACGTGTCGCTCCCACGAGCGCTTGCGCTCATTATTTGGCGCAAAGCGCCTGATAAGCCACTGTCAAATAACTAATGCATTGCATTATTGGCAGAAGGGCCTAGCCCAATTAAAAAAGGTCTAACAGGCTGAACTAAATGCTTTGGATTATTTTAAAAGGGGGGCAGAGCCCAAGCAAAGACAGATGCTCTGCATCAAAATAAAGGGACAGAGCCCAAATCAGAAAGGCCTAGCAGGCCAGAATAAAATGATGTGCATTACTAACATGGGCAAAGCCCTATCACAGGTCTAACAGGCCAAATGCAAATAAAACGTTGGACATTTCTCAGTTGGACTTAACCCAACCATGGCCATAAGTCTTCAAATTAAATTGACTGAGCATGTCGGCTCTCTCAAATTAATCTACATCCGGTTCGAGGGTACATCTCCGAACTCCTCTGACACCTATCGTTGTAATCCTTCAATGACGTCAGAGAGGTGACGGGTCCCGACGACCACACATCGATATGGACTGCGAGGTCCTTAAACTCGTGGACCGAGACGTCCCTAAACTAATATTGGACCGAGACGTCCCTAAACTAATGATGGACCACTACGTCCCTAAACTAGAACATGGACCGCAACGTCCTTAAACTACCTATGGACCACTACGTCCCTAAACTGGAACAACAGAGCCTCCAAATGCTCTTTTGCCGGATCTAAACGGTCTCGTTTAAGTTGATCTTAGCCCCAAACACGGCTAACGTATCCTTAAATATTTAAATGGACTATAAAACTCCAAATCGACTTTGGTTCAAGGATATATCTCCGAACTCCTCTGACACATGTCGTTGTAATCCTTCAACGTCGTCAGAGAGGTGACGGGTCCCCGACAGCCATATATTAAATGGACCAATACGTCTTTAAACTGGAAATAGATCTAGACGATCCCGTTAAGTTGATCTTAGTCTCAAACAGGACTAACGTATCCTTAACGAACGTTTAAGTTGATCTTAGCCTAAACACGGCTAACGTATCCTTAAACTAAAAACACCAAACCCAAATCTAAGTAAATACGGATTTGGAATAATCCACGTCCTACGGGCGACGGCATTACTCAGTCTCCGTATACGATCCACGGGCAACCACAAATAAAACAAACACACACGACACGAAGTGAAATTCTGGAGAAGGAGAAAGTGGCTACCGCGATGCGGTAGCGTAATTAACTGCAGGGGCTTGCGTCTGCAGGGAAAAGCGTCCCCACAATCAAAAACCCCTCTAGCGAGGGGGAATCTGACGAAGTCTGCTACATCGGCCGCGTCCGTCTAAACCTCCGATACACGGTGCCATAAATCAACTTGGCATCTTCGAAGAGGTAGACGGATAAAACCATATAGCATCTGCCCCGAATCTCAGGCTAGACGTCCTTACGCGTCGTCTCGGCCGCCGTTCGGAGGGGAACAGATTCCGGCACGCCCGGTGGGACCTCCACTTCCACTCCACACTTCGTGTGTCGTGTTCGCGAGCAAATCGCGGTTTGCTGTGGTTGCCTGTGGATTCAAGGTACTTAGATTTGGTGTCTTTCTCCGTGCAGGAAACAGAAGATCGATGGCTTCAAGCTGCACTACCGGCAACTGCGACTCTCGTTCCGTCCCTGCTGGAGGAGTGACTTATGAGCCCCAAGCGGCCTCCCTTTTCAAGATGCCAGTGGAGCAAGTAACTCAAGCCACCACTGGACTATTCTTCGGGACCATGCTCCCACTGATGAGCTTCAATGCCCCAATGACATCGCAAGAAGCTCCAAAGAAGCCGATCTTTGATCGACTTACCACTGCCGCGACCCCTCTCAACAGGTCGCCCAGTTTCAATACATTAGTTTTCAACAGACTGGGCCAGAACATCCGCAAACCTGCGATACTCGAAGCTGCCATCCCAAAGCGGATAGCCATCCCGACGCAAACGGACGAAATCATTGGGAAGGTTCCTTCTTCCGAGAAGTCAGTTTTTATGAGGCTGGCCATTCCGGTTACTGCTCCAGGCGAGGTCCTCAAAGCCGCTTCCCCTACCCAGAGCAGGGGGCATGAAGAAGCTTGTCCAACAACGGAGGTGACTCCATCCGCAAGACACGCTCGACGTCGCCACTGGCGTCGAGTAAGAAAGGATGGGGGCAACTCCCCCTCTGGATTTACGCCACCAGCTCCGATGGTGGGGATCGATGCTGCTGTTCCAACCGGGAACAGTTTCGAATTGCTGAATACAGTGTGCAGAAACTCTCCTACTGCGATGTTGAAACGAACTCCTTCACCTGTGGAGAATACTCCAGAGAAGAAGCTAGAGCGGCCCCCTCAACGGCTGTCCTCTAAAATTTACAAGGTCTGGCGACAGGTCTAAGAGTCGATAATTGATAAAAACTATCTCCGCGACAAGAAAAGATGAAGGTGCGGCAGGAGAAGGATTACTCTGTCAAGCCACAAAATGCAAAAGCTACTTGGGTGCCCACTACAACGGCCCCCTCAACTCCAATCACTCAAAAAAGGAGACCGCAAAAAGCCCCTATGTCTTTGGCAAATCGCAAAGACACCAGGCACAAACGCCCTAAGTCTGGGGGCATGGTGGTGCACACCGTTTATATGGCTTCCGGAAAGGAGGAAAGCCATGCTTCGACGGGTCACCGACCGCTCACCCGATCTGTGACGAAAGCCCAGGAGCAGCAACAGAAGCTTCAGGAAATGATGACTGTGATGGCTGCACTTACCGAACCGAAAGAAAGTTCGAAAGTATCATCAGAAAAGCGTTACGAACAAGAGACTGATGCTGACTTCTTATGTAGAATCCTCAAAAAGAAGGACACAGAAGCCGTAGAACAAGCGGCTAACATAAAACAAATGGCACTCCTCTTCCAAGACATGGTAGGGATGATGTTACAGCCGGACCCTCCAGCTGAAGACCCTCCAGTCATTGTCGGAAATGACGGAGGGGAAACATCTGATCCTCCTCCTTCTCTTTCAGCGGCCAAGGAAGAAACCATTTCCAAGGCCGCGCTTGATGACTATATAGCTCAGCAAATACGAGCTCATCAGGCGAGTGAAGCAGCTGGGCAAACTGTTAGAACTGGATGACCCTATCAGGGCCGGTATGACCAAATCAGTTACCCGCCGGAATATACTATCCCTAAATTCCACGTATATAAAGGGACGGGGAATCCGCATCAACATGTCGCTCAATTCAGGGCCTTATGCAGCAACACTGGAGGCGATGAAAAATTGTTGCTTCGCCAATTCGTTGTCAGCTTAGCAGAAACAGCCTTTGAATGGTATTCGGAGCTACCTAATGACTCTGTCAAAACATTTGCGGAGATGGAGCTACTGTTCACGCAAAGATTCGCGAGTGCTAGTGAACGCACCCCGATAACAGCACTGATAAATGCCAGGATAAGGCCAGCTGAAACGTGGGTCCAATACGCAACACGATGGCAAAACCTATGATCGAAATGCGAACAACGCATAGAGGAGGCACCTGCGGTAGGCATGTTCATGGGTACCCTTGACCCTCAAGCGACCATCTCGCAATTCATGATGTTCTTCATGTTAGTTATATGTATGCCCTAGAGGCCATTACTATACATAGGATGTATATTGTAGTGGATGCTTGGACATATATAGGGAGGACTTTCTTGCTCGACATGATAGTATGTTATCTGGTTGCTCTTTATCTTAACGTGTACACTGATTGTCTCTCTGTTACATGTTGGTAAAGCCCTTAGGATGTGTACTTGACTACCTGGACTATGATGCGAATCATACTAGTGGGAACATGGTAGTCCATAAGTACATCCTTCAAGGTCCCTAGTCGTGGGTGTATCGAGACGGGGTATCGATATACCAGTGTATACTAGCGTATATCTTCTCGACCCATATAGATGGGTGATGGATGATCCCATATCCACTGGTGTTTGACATCAGAGATGATGTACGGGTGCTCAGTAGAGACTGGGTACACTGGACGGACTCGCCGAGAACTCCCAGATGGTATTATACCTTACGTCAGATGGCAGTTCTCTGGTGACACTGGTACAGGTTAGTCTGTAAACCCGAGATCGTCATAGAGTCTTGTATGATTCCCACTGTGCTTTGATTTCCACCATACCACGTCCAAGAGGGCATGCAAAACGGTGGTTTTTGGGTACAGTCCCGAATCACATGGAGGCAATGAGCGATAGCAGGGGATTCGTCTCTCCCGGTATAGGGAGTTGATGTTGCGCTGTGTTCGATTGGCTATAACCGGAAATCCCTGGCCAGGGTTGCTGAGATTTACTGGTAAGTGTTATCAGTAGTATCTCGAACTGTTATAGACCTCAAATCGACACGACTTATCGAGCTACTAGGGTCTGACGTTTACCACCCCTAGGCAAGATATGCGACATATCAGACGAACAGACCGGACTGTATGGTAAATGTTACTGGTTGGATTCACAGGAGTGTGAGCGGGCTTGCTCGTCGATCTTCTGATCGCTCAATACCCGGGTGGCCGTTACGTTTGGCAGACCGCTTGCGGCTTGTGGGTGTTTGATATGATCATCACCTGCTGCCGGCGTATTGACGAGTCTTTAGAGTCCTACACAGAGGTTTCCTGGCTCAAGCGAAACGAAATAAGTGCGTATATGAGATATGTGCGGGACCGAGAATAATACCAGTATGTGATATTGTATTCGATTCTCGCGATTTGTGACAGTGATCGGTTATATGCGATATAGCCGGGTTATCGGATCAAGTGTTGATTCGATAAGTTGTTACTATTGATATTAGTCGGTTATATGTGATATGACCGGATCATTAAGTCAAGTGTTGATTTAATGATTTAATGTATAATTATATATTTGATATATTAGTTTGCATTAACTAGTATAGGTTCACTTAAGATGGATTTTCTCACTTGATTATGCACATTGTATATGTGATATATTTTTATGCACAAGATTGTATCATGTTTGATGATACATGCAAACTTGGGTTAGTGTGTGATTTAAACCATGGTTAGTTAATGGTTAGGGTATCATTTGATTTACTTATTCATTTATTTATTTTGTTTATTTATTTTGGCAAAGGAAATTGAAATGGTGGCTTGCTTTGTCTTTTCTTTGAAACTTCATGAAGGTTTGAAAGCTTGACCATTTTGTTTCTTTCCTTTAACCCTAACCATTCAACTAAACTCTAGTTAATTCTCTACACTAAACCATGGTTGCAAATATGATAAGTATCATCTTATTTTCTATTTTCAAAAAAGACTTATCATATTATCTTCTTCTTCTTCTTCTTCAAGAAGAAAAGCTTGCTACCATCAATGGCAACATGAGAAAAAGAGTGAGAAATCCAATTGTAAAGTGAACCCACTTCCTATTTCTTCATCCTCTACCACTTGCCAAGTAGTATAGGGTGTTTTCTTCACAAGTTTCATGACTTGGTGAAGTTGGAGCTTGATCTTGTGTTGCCTCGACGTAGATCATCTTCGGCATCGAAGTCGACGACCTAGCCCGATCATTTCTCCGACGAAACCTTCGCCATAGTCCGGATTCCGATAGGTACAGCGGAGGGACGTCATCACGGAGCTATGGAGGTGGAGGACCGGATCTACAAAGGTTGTATTTCCGTTCACTTCTTAGTAAAGTTGTTTACTTGTTCGGTTTTCGCCTTAATATCTAGTTAACGAATCCGTATTAGGGTTTCTCGGCACTTGTAAAATTTGAAATTGGCATGGTTGATGCCTTGTGAGACCTCATTAGTGTGCCTAAGAACCCTACAGTGGTATCAGAGCCTAGCTAGAACCTTAGGCGATGCGTAGACGATGTTAGAAACCCGATCGAACCTGAAACCCTAATCCGAGACCACTCTCTGTACAATTTTTGAAAACTGGGTTTTTTCCAGATTAAAAATGCTTAAAAAATTCTGCAGGAAGTTATAAGAATTACAGTGCAAAATGACAAAGTGATACGTCTAAAGCGCGGCGGAACCGCGGCAGAAGCCTAGCTTATGCGGCGGTTCCGCGGCCATCTGATGACGTCAGCCTTCAATTTTTGCACAGTAATTTGTTTCTTGAGGTGCTGAGTTTTCTTGGAATTTTTAATTTTTACTCAAGAGTTGAGTTTTCTGGGGTGTTTTGGGGCTTCGATGATTCGATCGGAAATTTCAAACTTTGTCTATGTGCTTTTCCGAGTAATTTTAGAATATGTTAAAAAGTTCGACCGGATATAAATACCCAATTTTTCCCCTGCCGGGAAATTTCCAAGTGTTGGACATTTCCGTAGTTTAATGACGGTCTAAGTAGTGCAAGTAACGCGATGGACCCTCTAGAAGACAACAAACCTTAACTCGATTATGTGACCGTCTTGAACTGCCCTTTTAACCTTCGGGTTTAGGGCAGTACGGCATGCCACATGTGAGGCGTTGGCTTGACCCTTCTACGGCTGGACCGTTGGTACTGAGTCATGAACTGGATGTTTTTAAACTTGTTTCATGTGTTGATCTGTTTCGGGAAAACTTGGGTGTTTGACTGTTCGATCGGAAAGTTTAACATTTTCTGTTTATCTGGAATGTGATACAACAATTGGAATTCACAAGTTGTTATGAGATAACTGAATGAATGTTATAAATCTAGCGGTTTAGTCTCACTTGATCGGTTGCCACGGAATTTTGATGCGATCAAAAGTCCGTTGCAATCACGAAGCGTACGCGGATACTCGCCGGATAAACTTAATAGACAGCTACACCCCATAGCCCCGACCAAGTGACTGTAGGAGAACCCCGTCGCCGAAAGCATCTGTTCGGGTGCTCGCGGTAGCGGTGTTCCGCCTTGGTGCACTTCGTCGACGGTATCGGGGGTGCGGCCGCCTACTAAAGTTTGCGACGAGCATTCGATCAGGATGTCGGGAATCTTGTTGAATTGCCCGACTTGATATTGAAAAGTGAGACTAAAATGCGGGGTTTATAATCGTTAAGCATGTGATGTCTAAAGAATTCATTGGTTTAGGCATGCAATGTCTAAGGAGGTTGCGGATTCCAACTGTTATAGTTTTACACTTTCTTTTCTGTGACCGTAAGTGTAATATGTGATATCGCCGGTTTCGTTGCTATATGTCAACGACAATTGGGATACGCATGTTTACTTACGTTGATGACATGTGATGTTATGTGTTGCTGGATATGTTATATTGGATCGTCATGTTTGAATAGTCGGGGGTTTTTATGTGAGATGAGTGTTTTTCATTTTCATTCATGTAAAAACTTGTATGTAATATTCTTTTATTGGGGCACTTCCAGGTTGCGGAAGATGTCACCTTTTGTATATTATTTACTTTTCCGCACTAGGATAGACCCAAGGAGGGGAGTGTAAGTCGATGTACTTCACCCCAGTACTTATGGGGAGGCGGAATTTTCAAAAACAATCAAGTTTAAACAACGAACATCGACTAACCGCTTGAATCGAAGCTAAACTATAAATAACCGTATCTTATGAGTTTCTTTTCACAAGTGATAAGGGATTATACCTAATGAAACCGGTCCTTCTTCTTTACGTCCTCCTTTGTTCTCCTCGACCTTCTCTAGGTAGTAGACGATCCACCCGAGAGCGAAACTCCAAGCTAAACCTCTAACTTGAGGTAACTAATCAACTTTGATTGCTAATCAAAGATGAAAGGATGATGTAGAGTGTAGGTTATGGATTGTTTAGTCTAACTAATCCTTTGATCTCAACACATGAGGATTAAGGATTAGGGTTTGAAGATGAGAGCTTGAGGAGAGAGAATGTGAGATAAGATAATGAGAGAAGAGAGAGAGTGTATCATAATATTATGAAGCATTCTTATTTTAGAATAATCAATAAAGGAAATGAATAAGCATGCTTCATAAAATATCTTGTGGTGATTCATTAGCATGAGTCATTAAGCAATAAATGTGCATTAATGAAGTGAATGAATCACCACCATGACTCACTCTCTTATCCAAAAGAAACCTCCTTAGTCACATCTTCTAGAAGCTTCTCGAGTAATTACGAGAACGCCCCTCCGATCCGTAAAAAAATACGGAAAAACTTTAGACTGTAAAAATCCAATAACCGGATACCAGTAACTGGCTTAAACCAAAGCCGACTGGTAAAAACTGTCCGAAAGTCGTACGCGCGTAAACGCACGTATGCGTCCGAACCCTTTGTCGCAAAACCATGCAACCTCTATATTGTTTCGCCTGGAGTAGGAAACTCTCTGTGTGGGACTCTAGAGACTCGACTACTACGCTGGCAGTGGGTTTAACCACAGACCGCAAGCGGCACTAGCTGTACGTAACGGTCCCCAGGTAGTTGTCGATAAGAAGGCCGATGAGTAAACCCATCCGAACTCCTACTGAGTCTGATGTGACAATCTCCATACAGTCCGGTCCGTTCGTCCAAGACTATCGCATATCGGGCCTAGGGGGGCGGCAAGCGTCAGTCCTCTAATAGCGGTATAAGTCGTGTCGGAGTAAAGCCCATTACACCCTGAGAAACTACTGGAACCTACCAGCAAATCTCGCTTGCCCTGGCCAGGGACTTTGCGTAATGGCTCTCTGACACAGCACGATATCTACTCCCAATACCGGGAGGGACGAATCCTGTCTAACCGCCACTGCCTCCAAGTGCTCGGGACTGCACCCAACTGCCACCTGTTTGCACGACTCCTTTGAGCCGTGGTAGGGTAGCAATCTAAGAACAGTGGGACACACTCGAGGCGAAGTAGCAGTGTCAAGTCTGCGGACTACGCTGTACTCATGTCACCTGGGAACTGTTTACTGACGACTGGTATCAAACCAACCAACAGTTCCCTGTGAGTCCTGTCCGGTGTACCCGTAACCTAACGAGCACCTGTATACTATCTCCAGTACGACGTACTGACGGCTGTGGGACAGACCATCTCCCCAACTGGGATGAGAAACGTACACACCAGTCTACTCCGGAGTATCGATGCTCTGTCTCGATAATCCAACGACCGGGGACCTGAATAAGGATGTGCTTGTAGACTACCCAGCCCCCACTAGTGTGACTGCCATCACAACGCTGGTAGACAAGCAAGATCCTAAGAGCTCTATCAATACGTACACTCACATATTAAGATAGAAAAACCAAGTAGCATACTACCATGTTTAGCAAGACTGTTATATACATGTGAATATCCCAAGCTTCCATTAAGTAATATACAAGCTAGTATGATACAGTAATGGCCTTCTAGGGCATAAACACTAACAATCTCCCACTAGCACTAGGGCCATGTACTGGCATATCGCAGACCAATGATCTCGAGCAGCCTCTCGAACTGAATCTGAGGAAGGGCCTTCGTGAATGGATCAGCAATGTTCTCTTCTGAAGCAACTCTCCGAACCTCGATCTCCTGACGATCAATGATCTCCCTGATCAGGTGATACCGCCTCAAGATGTGTCTGGACTTCTGATGGGACCTTGGTTCCTTCGCTAAAGCTATAGCTCCGTTGTTGTCGCAATACAGAGGTATTGGATCAACTATGGTAGGAACCACCTGAAGTTCTGTTAGGAACTTCTTCATCCAGACTGCTTCTTTTGCGGCATCGCAAGCAGCTATATACTCCGCTTCCATCGTCGAGTCAGCAACGGTGTCCTGCTTGGAGCTCTTCCAGCACACCGCCCCTCCATTGAGGGTAAAGACATAACCCGACATGGACTTGGAATCGTCCTTATCACTCTGGAAGCCGGAATCAGCAAAGGCCTCCAACCTGAGGTCTTTTCCGCCGTAAACCAAGAACATCTCCTTAGTCCTCCTCAGGTACTTGAGAATGTTCTTTACTGCTATCCAGTGTTTCTCCCCTGGGTCTGACTGATACCGGCTTACCACGCTTAGTGCGTAAGCTACATCTGGTCTGGTACACAACATCACATACATTATAGAGCCTACCGCAGAAGCGTAGGGTATAATAGACATGCGTTCCCTTTCCAAATCAGTCTTGGGAGACATCTCTTTGGAGAGGGTGATTCCGTGACAAGCCGGTAGATTACCGCGCTTAGAATCTTCCATACTGAATCTTTTCAGTACAGTGTCGATATACCTGGACTGCGAAAGTCCCAACATCCTCTTGGATCTATCACGATAGATCCGGATCCCCAGAATGTAAGAGGCATCACCCAGGTCTTTCATGGAGAACCTGTGTGACAAGAATCCTTTGACAGATTGTAGCATAGGAATGTCATTTCCTATCAATAGAATGTCATCCACGTACAAGACGAGGAATACGACACTTCTGGCCACAACTTTACTATATATGCACGGTTCATCTGGATTTTTGATAAAGTCATATTCTTTGACTGTCTCATCAAAACAGATGTTCCAACTCCGCGATGCCTGCTTTAGTCCGTAAATGGACTTAAGCAGCTTGCATACTTTCCCGCTGCTCCCACTCTGATTGAAACCCTCTGGCTGATCCATATAGACGCTCTCTTCTAAATTTCCATTCAGAAAAGCCGTCTTTACGTCCATCTGCCAGATTTCATAATCATGGAAGGCAGCAATAGCAAGAAGGACCCGAATGGATTTGAGCATAGCCACTGGAGAAAAAGTTTCGTCATAGTCCAAACCAGGTCTTTGACGAAAACCCTTTGCAACAAGTCTAGCCTTATAGGTTTCCACCTGTCCATCTACACCAATCTTTTTCTTGAAGATCCATTTGCATCCTATGGGTTTTACCCCATCTGGAGCAAAGTCCAAAGTCCATACTTTGTTGGTGTACATGGACTCCATTTCGGTCCGCATTGCATCTAGCCATCGTACCGAGTCGCCGCTCTGGATGGCTTGCTGGAAGTCAGTAGGTTCATCATCATCTATGATGCAATCCTCTCTATCCCCGTCTATGAGAAAACCGTAGTATCTCTCAGGCGGACGAGACGGCCTACTACTCCTGCGGAGGGGTGCGGGAATGTTCTGTTCTTCTTGAACCTCTGGTTCTACCAAACTTTCAGTAGCAGTTTGTGGTTCTGGAATTTCTTCCAGTTCTATTTCGCTCCCACTTATTTCCTTTTCTAAAAACTGATTTTCCAGAAAATGGGCATTACGAGAAACAAAAACCTTTTGTTCCTCTGCGTAATAGAAATAATATCCCTTGGAGTTCTTTGGATATCCCACAAACAAACATTTTACTGATCGTGCCTCGAGCTTGTCCACATGCTGCTTTTTAACAAAAGCTGGACATCCCCAAATCTTCATATGCTGAAGATGGGGTTTCTTCCCAGTCCACATCTGATATGGAGTGGTAGGCACAGTCTTGGTAGGAGCTCTGTTCAGAAGATATGCCGCTGATTCTAGCGCATAACCCCAGAAAGATCGCGGTAACTCAGCATTACTCATCATGGATCGTACCATATCCAATAGGGTTCGATTCCGTCTCTCCGATACACCGTTATGCTGTGGAGTGTATGGAGGAGTAAGCTGAGAGAGAATTCCTTTCTCTTTTAGGTAACCTAGGAACTCGGCACTTAAGTATTCTCCACCTCGATCAGATCTCAGTGTTTTTATACTTTTGCCGGTTTGGTTTTCTACTTCATTCTTATACTCTTGGAATTTCTCAAAAGCCTCGGATTTATGTTTCATCAGATAAATGAATCCGTATCTTGAGTAATCATCCGTGAAAGTAATGAAATAGGAAAAACCACCTCTCGCATGTGTAGACATTGGACCGCATACATCACTATGTATGAGTCCTAAGAGCTCGCTCGCTCTTACTCCTTGTCCAGTGAATGGAGTCTTTGTCATCTTTCCTTTGAGACAAGATTGACAAGTGTCATAAGTTTGATATTCGAACGTGTCCAAATATCCTTCTCTATGCAACTTAGTCAACCTTCTCTCATTGATGTGACCCAGTCTACAATGCCATAAGAAAGCTTTATTTAAATCTGGAGACTTTCTTTTTAGTGTGTTCTGGACATTGAAAATTTGGAGTTGGTTTAACACATATATGCCGTTATTTAGAGTACCGGACCCAATCAAACCATGATTAAGGTGGATGTTGACAACATCTCTTACAAACGTGAAATCATAACCTTTATTTGATAACAAGGAAACTGATATGATATTACACGTTAAGCTGGGTACAAAATAACAGTTATGTAAAACCAAAATGTGTCCACTCGTCAATCCTAGGTGATAATCCCCGACGGACGCAGCTCCCACGCTAGCTCCGTTAGCAACCCTGAGGATCATATCACCTTCCTTCAGCACTCTACGGTTTCTCAGTGCCTGCAATGAATTGCAAATATGAGATCCTGACCCGGTATCCAATACCCAGGAAGTAGAGTTGATTGACAGACAATTCTCAATTACAAACACACCTGAAGTCGAAGCCACAGCCTGCTTCGGTTCCTGGTTCTTGGCGTTCCACGCCTTGCAATCTTTCTTCCAGTGCCCTTTCCTGTGACAATGGAAGCACTCATCCAGGCCAACTACCGGTGCTGTAAACTTTTTCTTTCCCTTCTTTCCCACCTTACTAACACCTCCTCTAGGTCTGGGTGCGGCCTTCTTCTTCCTTCCTTTGGCCCTAGCCTTGGACCCGGAAGAAGATGAACCGCCAACAAACATAGCGGGTGTTTCCCTTGCCTTCTGCAAGGTGCCCTCTGCACTCCTTAACATGTTCAGGAGTTCCGCAAGTTCAACTTCTTTTCCTTGAAGATTGAAGTTGAGGATAAACTGGGCGTAGGTGGGAGGAAGGGACTGGAGAACAAGGTCTGTATAGAGCTCATTATCCAAAGTCGTCCCAAGGTCCGCGAGCTCTTCAATATAGCCGATCATCTGTAGGACATGTTCACCTACCGATGACCCGACAGCCAACCTCGCTCGAAACAATTTCTTAGAGGTCTCGTATCTTGCTATACGAGATTGCTCTCCATAAAGTTCCTTTGTATGGAGAAATATGCCATCTAAGGACATATCCTCGTGCCTCCTCTGATGTTCATTGTTCATCGAGGCAAGCACGATGCACTTGGCTCTCGCGCAATCTAAATCCCAGGTTTTGCGGATTTCCTTATCCGCATTGCTGGATTTAGGACCAAGGACAGCAGGTGCTGTAGCGGTGAGGACGTACCCCAGTTTGTCATAGGTCAAAGCCATCTTAACATTCCGCAGCCAATCTTTATAGTTTGGCCCCGTCAGTATATTTTTCTCTAAAAGTAACTTAAGTCCAGTCATTTTCAGGGTCGCTGCAATTAGGAGAGAGAGAAGAAAACTCTTTAGCATGATGCTCTTGCAAGTTTAGAGTGGTTTTTAGTTTATCTAAACTGGATGGCTCCCACTGTTTCTCGAATCCTTCCTCAAACCATAAAAGAAGAATTAGCCAAGACTATTCTCACCGTACAATACTTGCTTAACCGTTCAGCCAGGCCGGTGTCGATACTTCGAGGGAGGTTTTCCAACGCTTTCGCGAAGTTCCTTAATTAAGTAACCTCTTTTCTCTGGGGGCGTAACCCCGCTGACACTTTTCTGGACACCTACTAGGTTTATAGCATTGATCGTTAAGTGACGAATATCCTGATAAGTAGCATATACTCACAGTAGGATCGGGATCCAAATATCATCGTATGATAATGTTGAAGGAATCCTACCAACATTCATCAAACTCCAAATGGTATGCATCTCTTTGCAAATTTCAGTTTCTTTAGAAATTCCCGATATTAGTTTTTGCCCCATGCTCTTATGACCTTGGCTTTGGTCAAAATGTCATAAGTCACATGTCAAGTTCTACCCGTCATTATCTTGTCAATTTGAACCCATCCGTATATACCCCTGACTTTGGTCAAATGGTAATACGACTGTCCCAAACCAACTCATCTATCTTATGCAACAAATGAAAACCCAGTAGCTACCAAACACTATGCCTTGACTTTGGCCAAAATGCATAGCTTGAATACTACTGAATACCCAAATGAAATGACGGAGGGCTACGACTGGTTTTGGCGAAACCGTGAACGTAGTGAACTTGATATAACCGAAGGAACCTGATAGCTTTTAAAAGGAGTGGTTAAATCTCCGCATTTAAAAATATCTGTTTTAAAAATAACCGAGTGGTTTCTTTTAAATTGTTCCAACGATTTAAACTTTGGTTTGTTTTACTTTGCATTACAGATAATGCGTCCCATCATTAACCTATCATTGCAGAAAACAACGAAAATACAACGTCCTCTTATGCCATCCGCATTCGCCACGGGGTCCCGTCATCACCCGTTAGGTTACTTAACTAACGACAGAGCGGGGGCTGGGCTAGCGCGGGTGTAAAACATAAGTGGCGTCTAAATAGCTATCATAATATAGATATTTTACATTCGTCTGACGCAATGATATTCATTCCAGAACACAGATAAACAATATTGGATTTGCAAGCAATCTGTATTTCTTTTGAGCCTGCAAGAAAAGACAGATTACACAGTTGTGATGAATAGCCGTTTACCCCACCCTCGACCCCTACGGGTACGGCAAACTACCCACCCGGCAGTCTGTGTACCCCACCTTGGGTCAGTCCTAGGAGCAAAAACAGTAAAATGAAATAATACAACGGTGGCTACAACCGCAACCTGGAAGTGCCCCGCGAAAATAATATTACAACAAATTACATTTACAACAAATGAATTAACCAATAACCCATTGCGAACCCCGGCTATACACCACAACAGTCCAATACAGTTTATATGCACAAACAGATATAACCATTTCAGAAATGTGCAACCCCCTGCCAACCGACATACTAGCAGTTAGGGGAGGTTTACGAACACATTAAACAATCACAGATATAATCCAATACGCAAATACTGTACTTTTCGATCGAATAAACAACATCAATATTGCTCCAAAATCTGCTCTGTTAAACAGTAACCTGAGCAATAATTAAATATTCCAGAAAACCCCAAATGTCACAGGGGACCCACACAAGAAAGACGAGTCCATGACTCGGCCAAAGCGCCGCGGAAGGGCGGCGGATCCCACCGATCCGCCGCGCTTTCGCGGCCGAGTTGCCGATTCATGGGCTCGAATTTCTTGGGTGTTCTCCTGGACTCCTTTCTAGCTCTCTGAACACACCTGAAAAATTTTCTGACATCGTTTTAAATTCGACAGAAACTAGTATTTTTTAGGGTTTTCCGGTTTCGTTTTTCCGTTCGAAATTCGTACAAATTTGCGATTAAGTTATTTATTGTTTAGCGAGGCTCTGATACCACTGTAAGTCGATGTACTTCACCCCAGTACTTATGGGGAGGCGGAATTTTCAAAAACAATCAAGTTTAAACAACGAACATCGACTAACCGCTTGAATCGAAGCTAAACTATAAATAACCGTATCTTATGAGTTTCTTTTCACAAGTGATAAGGGATTATACCTAATGAAACCGGTCCTTCTTCTTTACGTCCTCCTTTGTTCTCCTCGACCTTCTCTAGGTAGTAAACGATCCACCCGAGAGCGAAACTCCAAGCTAAACCTCTAACTTGAGGTAACTAATCAACTTTGATTGCTAATCAAAGATGAAAGGATGATGTAGAGTGTAGGTTATGGATTGTTTAGTCTAACTAATCCTTTGATCTCAACACATGAGGATTAAGGATTAGGGTTTGAAGATGAGAGCTTGAGGAGAGAGAATGTGAGATAAGATAATGAGAGAAGAGAGAGAGTGTATCATAATATTATGAAGCATTCTTATTTTAGAATAATCAATAAAGGAAATGAATAAGCATGCTTCATAAAATATCTTGTGGTGATTCATTAGCATGAGTCATTAAGCAATAAATGTGCATTAATGAAGTGAATGAATCACCACCATGACTCACTCTCTTATCCAAAAGAAACCTCCTTAGTCACATCTTCTAGAAGCTTCTCGAGTAATTACGAGAACGCCCCTCCGATCCGTAAAAAAATACGGAAAAACTTTAGACTGTAAAAATCCAATAACCGGATACCAGTAACTGGCTTAAACCAAAGCCGACTGGTAAAAACTGTCCGAAAGTCGTACGCGCGTAAACGCACGTATGCGTCCGAACCCTTTGTCGCAAAACCATGCAACCTCTATATCGTTTCGCCTGGAGTAGGAAACTCTCTGTGTGGGACTCTAGAGACTCGACTACTACGCTGGCAGTGGGTTTAACCACAGACCGCAAGCGGCACTAGCTGTACGTAACGGTCCCCAGGTAGTTGTCGATAAGAAGGCCGATGAGTAAACCCATCCGAACTCCTACTGAGTCTGATGTGACAATCTCCATACAGTCCGGTCCGTTCGTCCAAGACTATCGCATATCGGGCCTAGGGGGGCGGCAAGCGTCAGTCCCCTAATAGCGGTATAAGTCGTGTCGGAGTAAAGCCCATTACACCCTGAGAAACTACTGGAACCTACCAGCAAATCTCGCTTGCCCTGGCCAGGGACTTTGCGTAATGGCTCTCTGACACAGCACGATATCTACTCCCAATACCGGGAGGGACGAATCCTGTCTAACCGCCACTGCCTCTAAGTGCTCGGGACTGCACCCAACTGCCACCTGTTTGCACGACTCCTTTGAGCCGTGGTAGGGTAGCAATCTAAGAACAGTGGGACACACTCGAGGCGAAGTAGCAGTGTCAAGTCTGCGGACTACGCTGTACTCATGTCACCTGGGAACTGTTTACTGACGACTGGTATCAAACCAACCAACAGTTCCCTGTGAGTCCTGTCCGGTGTACCCGTAACCTAACGAGCACCTGTATACTATCTCCAGTACGACGTACTGACGGCTGTGGGACAGACCATCTCCCCAACTGGGATGAGAAACGTACACACCAGTCTACTCCGGAGTATCGATGCTCTGTCTCGATAATCCAACGACCGGGGACCTGAATAAGGATGTGCTTGTAGACTACCCAGCCCCCACTAGTGTGACTGCCATCACAACGCTGGTAGACAAGCAAGATCCTAAGAGCTCTATCAATACGTACACTCACATATTAAGATAGAAAAACCAAGTAGCATACTACCATGTTTAGCAAGACTGTTATATACATGTGAATATCCCAAGCTTCCATTAAGTAATATACAAGCTAGTATGATACAGTAATGGCCTTCTAGGGCATAAACACTAACAGGGAGCACAAGCAACCGGGTTCTGGAGTACAGTGGGAGACCATCTCGAGGAGTCGAGTCCGGGTCTCCTAACTCTAGAATTGGTAGGGTTGCTTGCCGCTCTCGTAGGGGTCTAGGGGTGTGGGTTTGGCTATTCATCGCGACCGTGGAATCCGTGTTTTATACTGGCTCGTATTGAAAACACGGACGTCCTGGTATATCCAATATTTCATATGATATTTTCTACTGCGATATCGGTGATGTGATCATGTGATGTTCTGTGATAGATACAGTATATAGTATATTTGATATATTATATAGACGTTACTTATGTTTTACACCCGCGCTAGCCCTGTCCCGCTCTGTCGTTAGTTACCTAACCTAATGGTGCACGAGGGGACATCGAGGCGAATGCGGACGGCATAAGTGTACGTCGTATTTATCTGTAATGTTTAGGTGACTTAAATGATGGGACTTCATTAATATGATTAATGAAAGAAAAGAAACCAAAGATGTTGTGGAATCGAATTTTCAAAAACAGGTAGCTACAGTTCTTGCTTTGCATCGCGGTGTTCCTTATAGAACATCCTGCACCTTATTCGATAAGGAAAGGACCGAGATCCCTTCACCGGGAGTGACTCCTTTAGCAATAACTGGCAGATGCTACAACCCTCGGTTTGTCTTTTGATTTCTTCTATAGTTTTTGCTTTGCACAGTGATATATATGATATATCCCGCACCTCATTCGACGAGGAAAGGGCGGACGATCCCTTCACCGGGAGTGGCCCCTTTAGCAAAACTAGAAAAGCCTCAAAAGCACTCCATTTCAAAATCATTTGATTCTACAACGATATCAAATTCATTACGCAATAGGTTTTCAAAAAAACCTGTCGTAGCCCTCCGTCATTTCAGATAAGTGGTAGTTAGTATTCGTGCTACGTTTGTTGGCCTGCGTCAAGGCGTAGTGTGTGGTAGCTAACTAGTATTTATCTGCTTATGCATATGATGCAGATTGGATTAGGGTAGTCGTGCGAATTTGTTGTCCTGCGTCAAGGGTCGTGCGGGTGGGTTTAATTCAATCAGGAAATGACGGGTTGAACTTGACTAGCGCAATATGGTTTGTTGGCCTGCGTCAAGGTCATAGGACGCTAGGGGCAAAATTATCGGGAATTTCAAATGTTGAAATTTGCAATGAGATTGCATACCTTCTATGAGATAGTTGGATCCCGATACCCACTGCGAGTAATTGTTACTCCTGGGAGAGTTTTACACATTACAATTAGCCGATCTAGTAGGTGTCTAGAAAGGTGTCAACGGGGTTACGCCTCTGGGAAAACGAGGTTTACTATAATTAGGTTCGTGCGAAAGCACGGGGGACCTCCCTCAAAGTACCGACACCGGCCTGGCTAAAAGATTGGCGAACTTGTAGCATTTAATTAATCCCGGCCAGTCTTTCCTTTTAGGGTTTGAAGGAAGATTTGATAAAAACAGTGGGAGCCATCCTGATTAGATAAAATAATAACCAATCTGATCTTGCAAGAGCGCACGCTGAGTGTTTTCTTCTCTCTCTCTCCAGGTAGCGACCATATCACGCCTTAATCAAGATAATAAAACGGATATATTGACCGAACCCGCTTGTTATACTGAGCTGGGGAACATTGGTCCCGCTCCCACTTATAATTGTTATAAGACAGAGCAGGAAATAGGGGAATACCAAGATTCCCATGCCGCCCAAACGAAGAAAGTGCATATGATGCATCATCTTCGGGTGTGTTCATTACAGAGAACCGTTTCTCAGTATCCTTTACGTCCTGGGTATGTGATACCGGATCAGGATCCCGCATATGTAATTTGTTACATAGGGCTACAGATAGGTAAAGAACTGAGAACGGGTGATAAGTTTCATGAGGCAGAAAACGGTGCAAGTGTTGCAGCCAAGTTTGTTGGTCACTGTCACCCTGTATTACCAGAATACATTGATTCTGAACGAATGTTATTAGATACCGAACCTGATATACAAAATCATATCAGTCTCTTTATTAGTAAAGAAATGATAAAATTTTGTATTGTTGTATAATGTTTTGAATATTTCCTATATCAAAAGTTGATCGGTTCAAGCACGTTATCTAAAAGCATTGATGTTCTAAATCAAATTACAGTTTTGAGTATACGGAACAAACACAAGAGGAATAGTTCAGAAATGAACTGATCCTTCTTAAGGTATTGTAGACTAGGTCAGATCAATGTGACCCGACTAGCTAAAGTTACATTTAGATGCATATTTAAATCAGTTTAAATTTACATCTTATGAAACTTGCCAGTCATGTCACAGAGATAAGATGACCATAGCTCCGTTTACTTGAAACAGAGAAAGAGTTAGTGAACTCTTGGGATGATACATGTTGATGTATGTAGGTCCCCTGTCTACACATACCAAGACCGGTTCTTTGTACTTCATTACATTCTCTGATGATCTCTCAAGATTCAGACATATGTTCCTGTTGAAACACAAGTCCGAACCTTTTGAGATATTCACAGAATATGATTTAGAAGTAGAGAACCAAAATACGGGTATAAGTATTATGTCCTTTGATGTGATCGAGGAGGAGAATACTTGAGCACGGAAATCCTGGACTATTCTAAAGGAGAATGAGATTCTCTCTCAGAATTACTCCTCCGTATACACCATAGAACGATGGTATATCGGGGCGGAGCAGATACACCCTATTTGATATGGTGTGCTCTATGATGAGTACTACTGAGTTACCTTTTTTTCCTATTGGGTGTTATGCACTTGACAAGTTGCATACCTATTGAATAGGGTTCCAATCAAATCAGTAACCTACCGCTTCATATGTGATATGGAAAGGGAAGAGCCCATTGTTAGTGTATATGCCCTAGAGGCCATTACTGTATCATACTGGTTTGTATATTACTTAATGGAAGCTTGGGATATTCACCTTGTATATACAATCTTGCTCAAAATAGTAGTATGCAACTTGGTTTGTTTCTACTTCAATGTGTACATGTGTTTATTTTATGATATCACCTATACGCATTAGTGGAGCCCTTAGGATCTTTGCTTGATTACCAGCGTTGTGATGGCAGCCACACTAGTGGGGGCTGGGTAGTCTATAAACACATCCTTATGCAGGTCCCTAGTCGCAGGACTATCGAGACAGGGCATCGATACTCCGGAGTAGACTAGCGCATGCGCTTCTCATCCCAGTATGGGAGACGGTCTGTCCCACAGCCGTCAGTACGTCGTACTTGAGATAGTATGTGGGTGCTCGTTAGGTTACGAGTAAACTGGACAGGACTCGTCGGGAACTGACTAGTTGGTTTTATACCTATCGTCAGTTATCAGTTCCCAAGTGACATGAGTACATCTTAGTCTGCTGACTTGACACTGGCACTTCGCCTCGAGTGTGTTCCCACTGCACTTTGATTACTACCCTACCACAGCTCAAAGGAGTCGTGCAAACAGGTAGTAGTTGGGTGCAGTCCCGAAGCACTTGGAGGCAGTGACGGTTAGACAGGATTCGTCTCTCCCGGTATTGGGGGTTGACATCGCGCTGTGTCTAGGAGAGCCATTACACGAGTAGTCCCTGGCCAGGGCAAGCGAGATATACTGATAGGCTTCTAGTGTTATCTCAGGGTGTTTTGGGCTTCACTCTGACACGACTTGTACCGCTATTAGGGGACTGACGTTTACCGCCCCCTAGGCCCGCCATGCGATGTATCAGACGAACAGACCGGACTGTACGGAGACTGTCACATTCAGACTCAGTAGGAGTTCAGATGGGGTTCACCTCGTCAGTCTTCTTATCGGCATCTACCTGGGGACCGTTACGCACAGCTAGTGCCGCTTACGGTCTGTGGTTAAACCCACTGCCAGCGTAGTGTCGAGTCTTTAGAGTCCCACACAGAGGGCTATTCGCCTTTGGGCAAAACAGAGTAGAGGTCGTATGGTTTTGCGACAGGGTTCGTTCTTATCCGCGCACTTGTGCACGTTTGGAGTCCGGACAGATATTACTAGCGGGCTCTGGTTTGAGCCAGATACTAGTATATATTTTGGGGTTAGTTTTATCTCATTGTATTCATGTTCCTCGGAACAAGAATGCGGGTGTGTATGCACAGTTGATTGAGGCGGAGGAAGAGGATTTTCATTAGGGTTTCGGAACGGGTGTGTATGCACAGTTGACAGTCGTCTTTTTCCAAACCCTAATGAATTTATGATATATCAATTAATAATATTAATTAAATGAAATTGTGTCATGGTTGGGTTTTGTAACGTTTTGGAAATCGTTTTGCGAATTTGTTCGTTTCAGGGTAAATTTGTCGGTATTTTTCCGTTTTTACCCGACTGTGAACAAACGACCATATAGACTTGCCAGCATCTTGATTAGCTAAAATATAGCTAGTGCGCAAGCTTTGGGAGTATGTGGGACGTTTTGGTTCAATTTGAATTTTTCCCAATTTTAATATTATTTTAATGCGGTATTCAAATTTTGGGAAAATTTCTATAAGCGATCTTTTCTTTTAAATTATTGAGTTAAACAATCCTTCTCACTTCACCTTAGGATTAAATGTGTGGACTAGGATTTAAGCTAGGTTTTAAAAAGAAAAAGAAAAGAGATAATGTAGATGCATGCATGTGTGTGCATTGGGTGTGAATGCAATAAATGATAGGAAATTGCTAGGAAACCCTCACAAATCATTCCCCTCATCACTTGGCCGAGATTCCCTCTTCCTCTACTGCCTATGCTCATTTCCCTTCTCATTTTATATCAATCCTAACACAAAAATCCCAAATATATCACACATTTTGCACAAAAGCCTTGTTCTTGCTTCTTTGATCACTTGGAGCTAGGGAAAAGCTAGGAGCTTGTGAGCAAAGTTGATAGGTATAACCCTCTACTGTTAATTTAGAGTTTTCTTGTGGTTTTGATCGTTAATTGTTGCGTTGAACACTGTTTATATCGTTTGAGGCGATATCGGGGTTTTTAGTGTCTTTTTAGAGTTTCTATACCTGCTGTGACCTGGGAATTTTAGTGTTTGAACAAACAATTTTAGAAAGATGTACTAGTGGACCTGAGACACTGTTTATCACATAATATTGCATTTTGTATGCCCCATTCTTATGCATTTAAGAATAAAAACAGGTGCTTTTGACCCATGTCTGCTACATGTTACAGGTTACAGGTTCTTGGCACGAAAACAGTGAAAAACACAAAAGACGACACAAAAGAAGGATTTTTGACCAACAAATAGGAAGATCTTAGTAAAGCTCAGCAGAAGAACGGTTCACCATCAACAAGACAACAAAAGATCCAAAGGTACAAGAAAGACGGTTAAAAGATCCATTGCAAAGAGTTCGTTGAAAATCTGGTATCACTGTAGAAGCCCATATGATAATTTGAATAAAGAACCAGAAGCAACCCAGAAAAAGACAATCAAGTGACCTCATCATTGGGCCGCGGAACCGCGGCCCAATGCCCACCAAGACCGCCCTTCCGCGGCAGGTTGAAGCCCTAATGCGCATAATTTTTACCATAATGTGTGGCAGCTATGGAAAGATCTTTTTAGGGGTATAATTGTAACTTTAGACATGCGGTGCAATCTGTAGCCCTAGGGTTTCTATGTCCTATAAATAGAACCCAAAACCTTGTATTTTCTCATGCCTCTTTCTCATGAATAAAATTCTATTTTCTTGAAGTTAGAGTGCATCAACAGTAAGTAGGTTATTTTCCTTGCAATAATTTTAGTTTTTCATATCTGTTCTTATTTTCTCGCCTTAGTTTAGTTTTTATTAACTTGCAATCGATGTTTTCTTTCTTTAATAAATTCTTGTTTTCTTTCATCCCCTCAATGAGCGAGTAGTTTCCTCGCTTGTTAGGGTTAGGAATAGGGAAGGATTTGAGAGATGAAGATCTCTCATCTCTTTTCATTGCTAAACTTTTATGAACATTAGAACTCCATGCATACCTTTTGATTCCGCTCCCTACGGCACTTTTACCCTCAAGGTAACGGTGAACTCCGTAGTGTAAAGGTCCGGATCTTAAGGTTTTCCATGGAGGTTAGGGTGAAGATTAAGAAAGGAAGGACAAGGATCTAGAGGAAGAATCAATCTTCCCAATCATCCTAATCCCCTTTGTTAATATTTACCATAACTCTAATATGATTGATTTAATTGATGGCAATGGAAAGAGATGTAAATCTTTATTTACCAAATTTTCCCTAAACCTAATTCTAGCAAGTTTCTAATTCTACCTTCATACAACCTCGATTTTTAGATTTAATTAAACTTCCAAACACCATTTGGAATTAACTCGTAAGAACTTAAAGAAGATTTACACATCCCTGTGGACCGACCCGTATTCACCGGCTAGCTTCAAGCGACGCCGTTCTTGATTGCGGTAATTATTTTTGATCGACAAAACCTCTCTTAATCAAATGGCGCCGTTGCCGGGGATGGCGTAAAATTTTCTTTTTGTAATTTCGGGTTAATCTAAAATATAAAAAATCATAAAAATCTGAAAAATTCAAAAATAAAAATTTTTTATCATCTTTTATTGTTTGAAGGGTTTCTTTGTGAATCTTTGCAGGTTTGACGGATCTGAAACAACACTGAAGGGGAAACAGAGAACGATACATCAGAACAGGAGGATATTGGAAGTACAGAGCAGCTGAAGAAATCCAGAGACCTGAAGCCTCCAACCCGCCGCACTTCCGCCGCATAACCCTACCTCGTGCCGCCCTTCCGCCGCAACTTGGAGCCTTCTCTGCGAAATTTTTGCACTGTTTGTTTCCTTATTCTTCCCCTCTTCAAATCTCCATATATCTCTGTCAAATCTTCTGCAGGATTCTTCGCGCTAAAAAATCTTCTTCCCCCTTCCAATAATTGATTTTCTGCAGGATTCTTTGCGCCGCGCTCAAAAGCAAATTGATTGCAAGTGATTTACTGCTTTGCATACTTTAATCTGACTTTAAGGGGCTATTGACCAATTCAGATTGGGTGGGGATTTCATTACCCTTCCCAGGACCCCAGAAATCACTTAAAGCATCTGCATTGACCACTTTTAATCTAAAAAATATTAGATTCAGCCCTAAGGACGTCGAGCTTAATAGGACAGAGGACTAGTATAGGCATCGGCCGTTTATCCTAACCGACATTGCGGTGACTAGGCTAGTGGTTTTTAATTAGGCCCACTGTAGTGGTGGTTCCTTCCCACTTACCTGGCCGTACTTGTCCGTGAAGAGGCGGTTTGAGGTTCTATATCTAGCCCTTTGGAACAGTTAGGAGCTGTCTAGCTGACCTAGGCAACCCTAGACTTAGGCCTGATTGTGCATGTGTGGTTAATTGCAGTTGTGTCACTAGTCTCTTTTCAAAATCTTTTTGCAAAAGTACACTTAAAAAGAAAAAGGAAAATCTTTTCAAAACTTGCAACTTGTCGCTAAAGAATCTTTGCACTCACATTCTGTCTCGACTACACTGACCCTTTTAGTGTATGTCCGGTTGGACTAGGGACCCTAGCGCCCGATTAGTCCGTGTTTCGTTGGTACCGACCGACGAACCTTTCGACTCCGAAGTCGAAATCTTGTCCACTTCTTCACTTTCACCATCACATTCTTTCGAAGGTATGTCGGGATACGATCCTAACAACACCTTACAGACGGGAAGGATTCCACCTCCCCCAGGTGCGAATAACCCGAATCTTCCGCCTGTCGAAGCGCCCGCACGAGTCGCGCTCCAGGATCTTTTCTACCCCATCCGCACCGCCCTTCCTACTTGTCTTTCCCTTCCACCGGCTAATGGGGACAACTTTGAGATCAAACCCCACTTCATCAACATGCTGCCTAAGTTTCATGGTTTGGAATCCGAAGATGCATATATTTTTATCAACAAATTCCAAAACGTTTGCGCCATGATGAAAACCACCCAATTAAGTGATGACGCTATAAGGCTAAGGGTCATTCCTTTCACCTTATGTGACCTAGCCGAGAAGTGGCTATACAGCACCGCATCACACTCAATCAGAAATTGGGACGAGTTTGTGAAAGCTTTTCTTAAAAAGTTCTATCCTCATCATAAAACTGCAAAAATCCGTAATGAAATCATTCAATTTTCACAGCTTCCTGCCGAACCCTTTTGGAAATGTTTTGAAAGATTCAAAGACCTTCTCGTTCAATGCCCTCACCATGGAATCGAAAGATGGCAACTTTGCCAAACATTATACGAGGGATTGAACCCGGCAACGAAGCAGTTGCTAGAAACCCTTAGTCAAGGTCACTTTCTGTCCAAATCTAGTGATGAAGCGTGGCAGTTTCTTGAGGATCTTAGTGAGCAAACGATTCAGTGGGAGAGCACCAAGACCACATCCTCTTCTTCTTCTATTGGTCAACCTAGGGCAGGCATACATCAAGTAGAGATGTCAATTGCTATGAAGGCCGAGATGGCCGCTCTTATGAAAAAGATAGAGGCGCTTGAGACCAAAATCTCCGCACCTTCTCCTGCCCCTGTTGTGCCTCCACGAACTATTTGTGCGTGTTGTTCGGATCCATCACATCTCACTGAAGAGTGTCCTTACACTGCATCCACTCAAGGACAAGATCAAGTCAATGCTGCCTTTCAGCAACGACAAAGAAATGATCCATACTCTTCAACATACAATCCGGGTTGGAAGAGCCACCCTAATTTCGCTTGGAACCAAAATCAACAAGTCCAAGGAAACAACAATTTTCAAAGAGCTCCTCCTCCACAACAACAACAAGCACCTCCACAAACTCAATTTCAGCAGCCGCCCCAACAGCAACCTTACCCTAATCAGATGAACAATTTTGTTCCCAACAATTTTGTTCCCCCTCAAAATGCTGTTAGCTCGCTCGAAAGAAGTCTAGAAGCATTCCTAAAGCAATCTGCACAATCTTTGGTGCAATCACAACAATCCACAGCTAGGATAGAGACTTCTGTTCAATCTTTGGTGCAAAATAGTGCCTCACACGATCAAAGCATCAAAGCTATTGAGGCACAAATTGCACAACTCAACGCAGCATTGAAAGAGCGAGAGAAAGGAAAGCTTCCGTCTCAACCACTCCCAAATCCCGGTCACGCACATGTTGCACATGAACAGCAGAATCATAACGTGAATGCTGTGACCACATTGAGATCCGGAAAAGTGCTGCAAAACAATGTGGGTATGCACCGTGACACCTCTGCCGGTGGTTCTTCATCTTCTTCTTCTTCTTCTTCTTTAGAGCCTATTCTCCATCCTTCACATGGCTCTACTTCTTCTAGCTCGAACGGACCCTCTTCTCACAACACGAACACATCTACACGGGGTTCCGTTCCAACTCAACAATCTGATCCACAAAAATTGGACTCAACAACTTTTCAAAATGTTCCTTTTCCAAATCGGTTGAGATCCAATAAACCAACTCCACAGATGGAGAAGATTGTAGAGTTGTTCAAACAGGTTAGCATAAATATCCCTCTTTTGGATGCAATCCAACAAGTTCCTTCATATGCAAAAATCTTAAAGGACTTATGCACCAAAAAGAGGAAGTCACAAGTACCAAAGAAAGTTTTCGTGGCTAGTGCTGTTAGTGATGCTCTTGTCAATTCTTTGCCCCCAAAGCACAAGGACCCCGGCTGTCCTACTATTTCGATCACAATTGGGAACAAGACCATCAATAGAGCACTATTAGATCTTGGTGCTAGTGTCAATTTGCTACCTTACTCGGTGTACGAACAATTAGGCGTTGGAGAGCTTAAGCCCACTCATTGCACTCTCCAAATGGCCGACCGATCAATCACCCACCCTAGGGGAGAGTTGGAGGATGTGTTAATTAAAGTTGGGGATTTCATTTTTCCCGTTGACTTTATTGTTATGGATACACAGCCTGTCGCTAACCCCCGTAATCAAATTCCGGTGATACTTGGTCGACCATTCCTCGCGACTTCTAACGCAGTAATCAACTGTCGTAATGGTTCAATGAATCTATCTTTTGGCAAGATGACAGTTGAACTTAACATTTTCAAGTTAGGAAGTCAGCCTTGCGAGCCTAATTCTAGCGTACTTGATGTGTGCTCGATCGATGAGATCGCGGAGGAGGACTGTGAGTTTGAGAATTTCATGTTTGATCACAGTATTATTGACGCCACTAGTGCGTTCCTCCTAGAATCCGACACAGCTTTCACGTCGGACAAAGATTATGAGTGTTTCACCTTTGTCGATGATCTTGAAGACTCTCCACTCGAGTTTGAGTCTTTTGCTTTTTCGGATGAGTTAGTTGAACCATCCGACTCGGTAGCGTACACTCAATTTGAACCTTTGATGGAATCCTTCGAGTTTGAAACAGTTACTCCATTGTTACCATCTATTGTTTCACCACCTAAACTCGAACTAAAGCTTTTGCCGTCGCACCTAAAATATGCTTATCTAGGTGAAGATGAGACCTTGCCCGTTATCATCTCGGCCTCTCTAGCTCTTGAGCAAGAGAAGGCTCTTTTAACGGTCTTATACAATAATCGGCAAGCTTTCGGCTGGTCTATGGCGGACATCAAGGGGATTAGTCCCCTCATAGTCGAACATCATATACACTTGATGGATGATGCCAAGCTGGCAAGGGATCCACAAAGACGCCTCAACCCCATCATGAAAGAGGCGGTCAAGAAGGAGATTGTTAAGTGTCTTGATAGCGGTATCATTTACCCTATCTCGGATAGCCAATGGGTTAGCCCCATTCATGTCGTGCCAAAGAAATCGGGCATCACGGTCATCACCAATGAGGCAAATGAGTTAATTCCTACTCGCACCCAAACTGGGTGGCGAGTTTGCATCGACTACCGGAAACTCAATGCCGCGACAAGGAAGGACCACTTTCCTTTACCATTCATTGACCAAATGCTAGAACGATTAGCAGGGCACGAATTCTACTGCTTTTTAGATGGCTATTCCGGTTATAATCAAGTCCCCATAGCCAAAGAGGATCAAGACAAGACTACATTTACTTGTCCCTTTGGCACTTTTGCTTATCGTCGCATGCCCTTTGGGTTATGCAATGCACCCGCTACATTTCAGCGGTGTATGATGGGGATCTTTTCGGACATGGTGGAGAAGTTTTTGGAAATCTTTATGGATGATTTCTCCATTTTTGGTGACTCCTTCGATGAGTGTTTACGACATCTTGACGCAGTTCTCACCCGCTGTAGGGAAAAGAACCTAACTTTGAATTGGGAGAAATGCCACTTTATGGTACGAGAAGGCATTGTCTTAGGACATGTGATCTCGCAAAGCGGCATAGAGGTTGATAGAGCTAAAATCGAAGTCATTTCTAATCTTCCTCCTCCTAAATGCGTCAAAGATATCCGAGCTTTCCTTGGCCATGCAGGTTTTTATAGACGGTTCATCAAGGACTTTAGCAAGATTGCTAGACCCTTGACTCTCTTGTTGGCCAAGGACACTACTTTTGTTTTTGACTCAACTTGCATGAAAGCGTTCGAGTTTTTGAAACACTCACTCATTTCTGCGCCCATTCTTTCTTCTCCAGACTGGACGCACCCTTTTGAAATTATGTGCGACGCATCAGATTTTGCCATTGGTGCTGTTCTTGGACAGCATATTAACAAGATGCCGCATGTAATTTACTATGCTAGCCGAACATTAAATGAGGCCCAATTAAACTACACAACCACAGAAAAAGAGTTTTTAGCGGTTGTGTTTGCACTTGAAAAATTTCGGCCTTATTTAATTGGCTCTCCAGTTATAGTGTACACGGATCACTCAGCTCTTCGCCACCTTTTTGCGAAGAAGGATGCTAAGTCTAGGCTAATACGTTGGATCCTTTTGCTGCAAGAATTTGACCTTGTTATAAGGGACAAAAAGGGATGTGAAAACATAGTGGCCGATCACCTTTCACGACTTCCTTCTTCGCCTACACTTGAACTGCCTATAACTGATGCTTTCCCCGATGAGCAACTCTTGACCGTCTCTTGCGAACCATGGTTCGCCGATATTGTAAACTACTTAGCCACCGACTTGATACCTAACGATTGGTCGAAACAAGACAAGCTACGATTTTTGTCCCAAGTAAAGCATTTTTACTGGGATGAACCTTATCTTTTTAAATACTGTTCCGACCAAATCATTCGCCGGTGTGTGCCTGAAAATGAGGTTAAGAGTGTGCTGTCTTTTTGCCACGATCAAGCATGTGGCGGGCACTTTGGCCCAAAGAAGACAGCCGAGAAAGTTTTGCAGTGTGGTTTTTATTGGCCACGACTCTTCAAAGATGCATTCGAATACTGCAAAACTTGCTCCCGGTGCCAACACTTGGGCCGGATATCGCGGAGAAACGAAATGCCGCTCCTACCGATTTTGGTTGTTGACATTTTTGATGTTTGGGGTATAGATTTCATGGGACCATTTCCTAACTCTTTTGGAAATGTGTATATTCTTTTGGCTGTTGACTATGTTTCAAAATGGGTCGAGGCTGTGCCTAGTCGAACGAATGATAACAAGGTTGTCGTTCGATTTCTTAAAGATCACATCTTTTCTCGATTTGGGCATCCTCGCGCGATAATAAGTGATAATGGTTCTCACTTTTGCAATCGGACTTTCGAGTCCTTAATGCGCAAATACTCTATCACACATAAGCTGTCAACGCCATACCACCCCCAAACATGTGGGCAAGCCGAGGTCTCGAATCGGCAAATTAAGCAAATCTTGGAGAAAACGGTTTCTAAAAACCGTAAGGATTGGTCACTAAAATTGATAGATGCACTATGGGCTTTCCGTACTGCATACAAGACCGATCTTGGCATGTCTCCATACCGGCTTGTTTACGGGAAGGCTTGCCACCTTCCAGTAGAAATTGAGCACAAGGCATTTTGGGCCATTAAGGAGCTGAATTTATCTTTAGGAGATGCGGGCAGCAATCGAAAGCTGCAGTTGAATGAATTGGAGGAGCTGCGGGATGAGGCATATGATAATGCCGTGATTGCTAAGAACCGAGCTAAAGTATTTCATGATAAAAACCTTTTGCGAAAGACATTTAAACCGGGACAACAGGTTTTATTATATGATACTCGGTTACACTTTCATCCCGGCAAGCTCCGTTCTAGATGGAGAGGACCTTTTGTAGTCCGCACCGTTTATCCGCACGGTGCGGTTGATCTTGAGAATCCAGAAGACGGTACTTTATTTAAAGTGAATGGACATCGTTTGAAACCGTTCTTCTCTGCGGACCATTCGGAGGAGCTCCTGTTCTTGCAGGAGCCGATTTACACCGATTGATTTTCCTCCACCTTCACCCTCGAATTTCTTTTTTCCAAAACTTTATTTCAAATAAGTTTGGGGGTGTGTATACTATGTAAATATTATAATAAGCAGGAACTCGCCGATATTATCAACCCATTTGGTGCAGCATGACAGTGAGGACACTGTCCATTATAAGTTTGGGGGTATGTTCGGTAAGTTTTCCTTTTGCATTCATATGTATATTTCTGCATTGCATCCTTATATAAAAAATCATAAAAATTTGAAAATTTTGAAAAAAAAAAAAAAAAATTAGAAAATAGAAAAACCCATAAAAATTGAAAAATTTCAAAAATTATAAAAATTAATGTATTCAATTCTGGTTAATTGACTTGAGTTTGATAAATAGGTTAACTGGCTAGGAAAAACTAAATCCTAGACTTAGCAAATTAAAAACCCTAAAAATAACCTTCCTTAGAGTTTAACTGTGGAAAGCATATGTCTTTGTAGGTTATTTAGAAATAGGCAAATTTTGGGTTCAGTTCTTGGGCTAAGTCGAAACGAAGGAAAAGTATTAAAACTTTTATTAGAGTATAAGTTTGAAAAATAGTTCCTAGCTTAAGTCTAGATTCTAAAAATGTATACCCTACAAATTGCACAAACACGCACCTTGAAACTTGGATTAGTAGAAGAGACCTTGAAATACTCTTGTCTAACGTCCTTAGCACAATGAAAAAGAAAAAAATGGACACTGGTTTTTGTGATTACTTAAGGCTAAAAAAAAAAAAGAGAAAAATAGAAAAATATTTAGCAAGGGTGCTACTGCTAAAAGCCTTGGGTGTTGCAAAACTAGGAAGTACGCCTTAAAGTGCTCAATCATCTGGTAATCGGTTGTTGGTACCTCAAGAAGTATTAACAGTCGCATGAAGGATGTGAAAGCGAAGTCTCACAAGTGCTTTGGACAATGGGCGGGAGTACGATTGCTTGATTTGAATTTCCAAGAGTAGGGGTGATATTTACACACACGTGGGGATATGTGATTAGAGTTTAGATAAAAGAAAGGAATGAAGAATAGAACTTGTGTCTTTAATAGAGTTGATAGAAATTCCTAAGTGGAGATGTAACCCTAGGAGGAAAACTTAAGAAATGCTGAAAGCTAGGTAATTCTACAGGATATATGTAATCTTAAGTTAAATAATGAGGAAGCGTGAAGAATATGGGTGGATAATTTGCAGGTCGACGATAATAGAATTCCTTGTTAGAAAACCTAAATGGAGAACAAAAGTCGAGAAACCAAGTTGATAGGATTTTGTGGGTAGTATCCGCTGAAAACCCTCAGGAGACAACACTCCTCCTACTAGGGACACCTAGAGGTTTAACGGCTTGTTGCACGAGCTCAGTGCAATCGCGTTTCCCTGCGAAAGTGTGGCTAGGTTAGATTTTTAAATAATAAGTTTGCTCGAGGGCGAGCAAAAGATAAGTTTGGGGGTATTTGTTTATCACATAATATTGCATTTTGTATGCCCCATTCTTATGCATTTAAGAATAAAAACAGGTGCTTTTGACCCATGTCTGCTACATGTTACAGGTTACAGGTTCTTGGCACGAAAACAGTGAAAAACACAAAAGACGACACAAAAGAAGGATTTTTGACCAACAAATAGGAAGATCTTAGTAAAGCTCAGCAGAAGAACGGTTCACCATCAACAAGACAACAAAAGATCCAAAGGTACAAGAAAGACGGTTAAAAGATCCATTGCAAAGAGTTCGTTGAAAATCTGGTATCACTGTAGAAGCCCATATGATAATTTGAATAAAGAACCAGAAGCAACCCAGAAAAAGACAATCAAGTGACCTCATCATTGGGCCGCGGAACCGCGGCCCAATGCCCACCAAGACCGCCCTTCCGCGGCAGGTTGAAGCCCTAATGCGCATAATTTTTACCATAATGTGTGGCAGCTATGGAAAGATCTTTTTAGGGGTATAATTGTAACTTTAGACATGCGGTGCAATCTGTAGCCCTAGGGTTTCTATGTCCTATAAATAGAACCCAAAACCTTGTATTTTCTCATGCCTCTTTCTCATGAATAAAATTCTATTTTCTTGAAGTTAGAGTGCATCAACAGTAAGTAGGTTATTTTCCTTGCAATAATTTTAGTTTTTCATATCTGTTCTTATTTTCTCGCCTTAGTTTAGTTTTTATTAACTTGCAATCGATGTTTTCTTTCTTTAATAAATTCTTGTTTTCTTTCATCCCCTCAATGAGCGAGTAGTTTCCTCGCTTGTTAGGGTTAGGAATAGGGAAGGATTTGAGAGATGAAGATCTCTCATCTCTTTTCATTGCTAAACTTTTATGAACATTAGAACTCCATGCATACCTTTTGATTCCGCTCCCTACGGCACTTTTACCCTCAAGGTAACGGTGAACTCCGTAGTGTAAAGGTCCGGATCTTAAGGTTTTCCATGGAGGTTAGGGTGAAGATTAAGAAAGGAAGGACAAGGATCTAGAGGAAGAATTAATCTTCCCAATCATCCTAATCCCCTTTGTTAATATTTACCATAACTCTAATATGATTGATTTAATTGATGGCAATGGAAAGAGATGTAAATCTTTATTTACCAAATTTTCCCTAAACCTAATTCTAGCAAGTTTCTAATTCTACCTTCATACAACCTCGATTTTTAGATTTAATTAAACTTCCAAACACCATTTGGAATTAACTCGTAAGAACTTAAAGAAGATTTACACATCCCTGTGGACCGACCCGTATTCACCGGCTAGCTTCAAGCGACGCCGTTCTTGATTGCGGTAATTATTTTTGATCGACAAAACCTCTCTTAATCAGACACCACCTGAGAGACGGAGGCCACCCCACCGGTCTGGGCCTGCGACCACTAAGGCGAGGGCCGGCGACGCTGACTGGATAGTTGGGGGTTGGGGTGGGTCTTCTGTGGGTTGTTGTCTGCTGTTGTCTTGGGGTGTTTGGTACTGTTTATTTACTTAGTAAATTCAGTATGCAAAATCTGGGATCGATTTCCTATAATCTAGTGTTTTGAGTCCGCGTGATACGTGTTGCGACACGAGTCGTGTGTCGTGCTGCGATGTACTCAGTTTGGTATTGGGGTATCGTTGCGCGTGTTAGCTACTAGACATGCACTCGTGAGTTAGTCTAGTGTGTTGGTGCATTTTATATATATAGTTTGCGTTATTTTGATCAATTCTGAGATGTTCGCACTATTTCTTGTGTTTGTGAAATTATAGCGTCGCAAGCGGGGACTTCAGACGCTGCGAACAAAGGGAAGTAGGTGGTCGGATTTTCATAGCTGGAGACCACATGTGAGTAGATTTAACATCTACGGGGAAATCGCCCGTATGGCGCTAAGCGTCGGGGCTAGACATGATATAATATTAGCCATATGTTTATTTGCTCATATAGAGATATTGCATGATTCACATTGCATATAGTTACTTGTTGTGCATGATACTGTACCTATTGTACACTACACTATTATCGACAGTCCATGTTGCACGAGCACCAATGATATGCTACACACACACTGTTGGTAATTGCCATAATACGCACAACACAAATGCTCATTTATATACCTTGCTATTGGTTAGCGACATTAAACAGTTTTACTTGTGCGATAGTGCATATTACATATAGCATACCTGTATACCTACGTGCTCATATGTATGCCATACTATATTACTCGTTCGCACATATACCTTGCTATTGTTATATGATCAGTTTTTATAGCATATATATCGGTGGTATGGGACGCTGTATATATATGTATTCTGGATTTGGATTTTTGGGAACCGTGAGATACATTTAATGACTTGATGCATTATTTGGCGAATCTTTCCGTGATATGCTCATATTGATGTTTTATGTTGCATATGCTATTTTATATGGATTTACACATTTGAGATATGTTTTCATGCGATATGGGAATTTAAAGTGTCGATGTTGGGCACTTACATTCCGAGAGATATATGGGGTTTGACAGACCGAAACGTGGAATACAAGTGTCGAGATGGGATACTTGGGTTTCGAGGAACGTATGGATATCAGGAAGACCGATGCGTGGAATGCAAGTATCGAAGAAGGATACTTGTGTTTCGAGGAACGTATGGATACGAGTATTTACGTGTCGGTGTTAGGCACTGGTTTTCATGATGTTTTCGAGTGTCGATGTTTGACACTCAGGTTCCATGAGACGTACAGGATTTGAGGCCCGATCTGAGGGCCGATCTGAGTATTTTGGGATTGGGGTGTTGTTGAGTTACACCGTGTTTTCCATGCTTATGATTTGTGCATGAGATTATTTACTATCCCGCACTCCGTATTCATTTGATATGCATATGATCCATGTAGATATAGTACCCTGGTGGTGTACCTTGATCATGATAGTTGCATATTCATATTGTCATACTCATGCTACCAGTTCACATGTTATTGATCATTGCTGTTAGTGCATACTTGCGATTTTCAGTATGATGTTAATTACTATTCACGAGTTGGCAACTCACCCCCGTTGTGCCACAGTGTTTTGCAGGACTTACCCTCTGAGTAGTCGCGGCAGGGCAGCTTATCATCACTACTTTTGCGGATACCGCTACTATAGGCAGTGAGGCCGTTGCTTTTAGGTGGGTTTGCGGTTATCCATTTGTATATTGTATATCTTTTGTTGGATCTAGTATTCTCCATCTACCCCTGTTGTATATGACTTAGAGACGACTTGTGAGGATTCAGTGTTGTATTATATTGGTGATTTTGGGAGCCGTGCTCGTAGAAGCCGGTTATGTTGGAGAGTTTACTTCTTTTATAGTCGTTTCTTTGTTATTTCTTCGGTTTGGCTTCGTATACTTGTTGTGGTGATTTGTCTCCGCCGGTGGGCGTGATTTTGCTCCCACTTGGGATGCTTTATATATTATCTGTGTTATACCCGTTTTCGGGGCTAGTTTTTACAAAGGAGGTGCTGCCGAAATTTTCATAAAAGAAAACTAGAGTTAGAGATTTTAAATTGTGATTTCTAAATGTTTTAAACTATGTTTTCTCCGTTGATCCAGTTTTGGGTGGTTTAGATTTCTGAGTTTTCGGCTTACTTAAGTTACGTACGCCTGGAGACGTTACGTAGTTTAAGTGCTGGTTACGGACCAAATTTCGGGTCGTGACAGGTTTGTTGACTTGTTGACCAAGGTTGACTTGTTGACCATGGTTGAAACTTTGACTATCATCATTACATATCAAAGATGCTCTTTGATTCTAGCAAAACCATTCAATGTGTGTAATGATAATTGTCATTCCAAACCATCCATCAACTATTTCATTTAGATTATTATTATTAATTTGATAATTCATTTCATATTATGTTATGGTTGTAAAAAAGAGTTTCATTCTATCATAACACTTCTCTCTCCTCTCTTCTTCTTCCTCCTCCTCTAGTTCAAGGAGACTCACTCTCATGTGTTGAGAAACCCTCTCCTTGAGATAAAAACACCCCAAAACCACTCTCTACTCACTCTAGGGTTAGAGGTCTAGCAAGCCAAAGACCCTAGTTCTCTCAAAGTTCGAGAAAGGAGCCCGAAGATTGAACCCTCAGGTGGATCCATCTTTGACGGAAGAAGGCGACGAGGAAAGCACCATCCAAGCTCTACAAAGGTTTCAAGAAGAAGGAGTTCAAGTTAGGTATAACATCTTTTCCGAGTAGCTAACTCTCTTTAGCTTGCTAGCTAGTTTAGTTTAGAAAAGATCCCGACTTTTTTTAGTCCATGTTGCCTAATGCGCTAAAAATTTGTTTTTTATACCGTTTCCGCCTCCCCGCAAGAACCGGGGTTGGCAACGTGGACTTACACCCATATCTTAAATTAGTTAATATTTGGGGTTGTCCGGCCTATGTCTAAAAGCAAAATCCGGACAAGATCGAGGCAAGGTCAGTTCTGTAGAACTGGAAATGTTCCAGCTATACAAACTGCAGCTGATGATTTGGTAGAACCAAAGGATTCAATTGTTACCAACGAACCTCAGCCTCTCCGCCGATCTAGTAGGGTTCCTCACCCACCTGAGAGTTACTTCGGTTTCTCAATGACAGTGGGAGCGAGGATTGCATCATGAGATGATGACCTAACTAGTTTCGAGCTGTCCATCAAGAGTAGGGACTCTGTAAGAATGGCTGGATGCTTAGCAATCTGAGATGGAATCCATGTACACCAGCAAAGTATGGACTTTGGCTGCTATATCTGAAGGGTTAAATCCCCATCATGAGCAAGTATATCTTGAGAAGATTACTTGGTGTAGATGGAAAAGTTGAGACTTTCAAAGTTAGACTTGTTAAAAGTTTGCATCATTTACCAGGCGTGGATTATGATGAAACCTTTTTCAAGTAACCAAGCTTAAGTCCATCCAGATCCTACTTGCCACGGCTACATACCATGACTACGATATCTGGCGGTTGGGTGCCATGACTGCTTTTCTAAATATTGATTTAGAAGAGTGCGTCTATAAGTACATAGCCAGAGGGCTTCGTAAATAGTGGGAGCAGCGGAAACGTGTGCAAGATGTTTTATGTGATGAAGCAGGCATCGCGGAGTTGGAACATCTGTTTTGATGAGTTAGTCAAAGAGTTTGACATCATCAAAATGGTAGATGAACCTTGTATATACAAAAAGGTAGTAGGGAGTATGGTGGTGATCCTTGTAGAGTACGTGGATGACATACTCTTGATAGGGAAGAAGTTTCCTATGCTACGCTCGGTCAATCTCCGCTTATCATAAGGATTCTCCATATAGGATCAAAGTGATACCTCCTAAATCCTGAGTTTTCATCTATGAGATAGATGTAATTGGATATTAGGATACTCACTAGTTGTAGCGAGATGGTATCAATCGATCTTGTGGAGAATCACTGGAAAGGTTCCAGGGTGATAAGGACGACTGAAAGTCAGTCACAGGCATTGTCTATACCCACAGTAAAGGGACGGTATGTTGGAAGAGTTCCAAGCTAGATATCGTGGCATACTAGATGATAAAGGCTGGATACATCGCTACTTAAGATGCTACCAAAGAGGCAGTCCGGGTGTATACTGGTTCATGAGATGAACTAGGTTCCTACCATTGTGTGACAATGGAAGTGTGGCTTTGGCCAAGGAACCCCGGTCCAATCAGTGACCCAGACGTATTCTGAGGCAGCATCACCTGATCATGGAGATAGTTGATCTCCAGAGTGATCGAGGTTAGGAGAGCAGACTCAGAGGACAACACGGCGGATCCACTCACAAAGGCCTTTTCCCAGAGAGAGACTTTTATGGGGTGGTTGAGTATGAGATACTACAACCACTGCTATCAGATGGCCCTAGTGCAAGTGGGAGATTGTTAGTTATATGTATGCCCTAGAGGCCATTACTATACATAGGATGTATATTGTAGTGGATACTTGGATATATATAGGGAGGACTTTCTTGCTCGACATGACAGTATGCGATCTGGTTGCTCTTTATCTTAACGTGTACACTGATTGTCTCTCTGTTACTTGTTGGTAAAGCCCTTAGGATGTGTACTTAACTACCTGGACTATGATGCGGATCATATTAGTGGGGACATGGTAGTCCATAAGTACATCCTTCAAGGTCCCTAGTCATGGGTGTATCGAGACGGGGCATCGATATACCAGTGTAGACTAGCGTATACCTTCTCGACCCATATAGATGGGCGATGGATGATCCCATATCCATTGGTGTTTGACATCAGAGATGATATACGGGTGCTCAGTAGAGACTGGATACACTGGACGGACTCACCGAGAACTCCCAGAAGGTATTATACCTTACGTCAGATGGCAGTTCTCTGGTGACACTGGTACAGGTTAGTCTGTAGACCCGAGATCGTCATAGAGTCTTGTGTGATTCCCACTGTGCTTTGATTTCCACTTTACCACGTCCAAGAGGACGTGCAAAACGGTGGTTTTTGGGTACAGTCCCGAATCACATGGAGGCAATGAGCGATAGGAGGGGATTCGTCTCTCCCGGTATAGGGAGTTGATGTTGCGCTGTGTTCGATTGGCTATAACCGGGAATCCCTGGCCAGGGTTGCTGAGATTTACTGGTAAGTGTTATCAGTAGTATCTCAAACTATTATAGACCTCAAATCGACACGACTTATCGAGCTACTGGGGTCTGACGTTTACCACCCCTAGGCAAGATATGCGACATATCAGACGAACAGACCGGACTGTACGGTAAGTGTTACTGGTTGGATTCACAGGAGTGTGAGCGGGCTTGCTCGTCGATCTTCTGATCGCTCAATACCCGGGTGGCCGTTACGTTTAGCAGATCGCTTGCGGCTTGTGGGTGTTTGATATGATCATCACCTGCTACCAGCGTATTGACGAGTCTTTAGAGTTCTACACAGAGGTTTCCTGGCTCAAACGAAACGAAATAGGAGCGCATATGAGATATGTGCGGGACCGAGAATAATACCAGTACGTGATACTGTATTCGATTCTCGCGATTTGTGACAGTGATCGGTTATATGCGATATAGCCGGGTTATCGGATCAAGTGTTGATTCGATAAGTTGTTACTATTGATATTAGTCGGTTATATGTGATATGACCGGATCATTAAGTCAAGTGTTGATTTAATGATTTAATGTATAATTATATATTTGATATATTACTTTGCATTAACTAGTATAGGTTCACTTAAGATGGATTTTCTCACTTGATTGTGCACATTGTATATGTGATATATTTTTGTGCACAAGATTGTATCATGTTTGATGATACATGCAAACTTGGGTTAGTGTGTGATTTAAACCATGGTTACTTAATGGTTAGGGTTTCATTTGATTTACTTATTCATTTATTTATTTTGTTTATTTATTTTGGCAAAGGAAAATGAAATGGTGGCTTGCTTTGTCTTTTCTTTGAAACTTCCTGAAGGTTTGAAAGCTTGACCATTTTGTTTCTTTCCTTTAACCCTAACCATTCAACTAAACTCTAGTTAATTCTCTACACTAAACCATGGTTGCAAATATGATAAGCATCATCTTATTTTCTATTTTCAAAAAAGTCTTATCATATTATCTTCTTCTTCTTCTTCAAGAAGAAAAGCTTGCTACCATCAATGGCAACATGAGAAAAAGAGTGAGAAATCCAATTCTAAAGTGAACCCACTTTCTATTTCTTCATTCTCTACCACTTGCCAAGTAGTATAGGGTGTTTTCATCACATTTTTCATGACTTGGTGAAGTTGGAGCTTGATCTTGTGTTGCCTCGACGTAGATCATCTTCGGCATCGAAGTCGACGACCTAGCCCGATCATTTCTCCGACGAAACCTTCGCCAGAGTCCAGATTCCGATAGGTACAGAGGAGGGGCGTCATCACGGAGCTATGGAGGTGGAGGACCGGATCTACAAAGGTTGTATTTCCGTTCACTTCTTAGAAAATTTGTTTACTTGTTCGGTTTTCGCCTTAATCTCTAGTTAACGAATCCGTATTAGGGTTTCTCGGCACTTGTAAAATTTGAAATTGGCATGGTTGATGCCTTGTGAGACCTCATTAGTGTGCCTAAGAACCCTACACTTCAGGCCGACCACCTTCCAGGCTTTGATCGACAAATTAGCCCAAATGGACCAGATGCGCCATGGACCGTCTCCTCCAAAACCTGATTCTCGAAACGAGAAAAGAAAAGGGAAAGCGATCGTCGTCGCCAATGCTCAATGACAGCCGAGCAATTCAAAACCCGTCTTTCGCCAAAACAATGTGCGTCCGCGCCCATCCCTCGAGGAGAGACTAAGACGTCCTTACTCGTTTCCTCAGAATAAAATGAAAAGACTGTTCGAGCTGGCAGTGCGCAACAGACTCATCAATCTGCCGAGTCCAAAGCGTCTGTCACAGCCAGACGATCTTAATAATCCCAATTATTGCCCTTACCACCAAACAGTTAGTCACCCGATCGAGGATTGTTTCGTCTTTAAGGGATGGATCGAGGATCAGTACCTACAAGGCAAATTCGCGTTGTCTGAAAATTGGAAGGTAAACCCGCCACAGCCGCATACTCCAAAGAAAACGGATACAATGGGTGCAGCTTGTTCTATCGTCGAAGATGAAAATGATGGAGAAAACTCATCAGATCAATCCGAAAACTACGTAGCGACTTGTCATGTGATTTCTCATTCACTGGCAGATGATGAAGAGGCTTCTTGCGCCGAGAAACCAATGGCGAACCCTGAGCCGGAGACTCTACAGCCATCAGATGAGTTGATCGATGTCTTCCTAAATGAAATTCGTCTGAAAGCAAAAGCTAATCAAGAGCGTGAAATGGCCATACTGGAAACAGCCAAGGCATTCCCGTCAAATCAAAAGCCATACACTGCAGGTAAAAACAAATTCAAGACGAGGAAAAGGTTCGCCAAAGCTCTATCAGTAGGAATGAAGCTACCGCCCTCTGAAGAAAATACTCTCGCTGAGGTAGAGATACACCCTAACTTCTGTTTATATCATCAGAAGATCATACATCCTACCGAAGACTGCGAATCCTTTAACTGTTGGTGGCAAGGGTATGTCGCTCAAAAGCAACACTTTGACAGGGCAAAATGTGAAGCTCGTAGACGCCGAAAAAATGTGATAGATGAGCGCAAAAGAGCCGCCGACGATTGTCATATAGCCGACTCCAAGGGATCACAAATTATCACCTTTGGAAGCGACTCTGACGAAGAAGCTACCCCCAACCCTTCTCTCGGGGAATCTAGTTCAAAAATAAAGGAATTGAGGAGCTGCGAGAACGTTCAGCCGTGCAATCGCACGCTACTCGGAAAAAATCTCAGCTCCGCAAACAACAGAGCGAACAAAAAGGATAAAGGAAAAGGAAAAACGGCCTTCATCGCCAGCGCTCAACAACAATCAAGTGACCCTAGACCGGTTGCTCGCCAAAGCAACAAGCAGCAACCCCTCCAGGAAAAGTTGAAACGTCCTTACTCGTTTCCGCAAGATAAAACAAGGGGACTGTTCGAACTGGCAGTATGCGACAGACTCATCAATCTGCCGAGTCCAAAACGTCCGTTACGGCCAGGCGATGTTAATAATCCTAATTATTACCCTTACCATCAAACGGTAGGTCATCTGATCGAGGATTGCTACGTCTTCAAAAACTGGGCTGAAGATCAATACCAACAGGGCAAGTTCGTCATCTCCGAAAACTGGAAGGTGAGCCCGCCACAACCACACGCTCCGAGAAAGATGGATACGCCGGGGGCATCATGCTCAGTCATAGAGAAAGCCTCATAGACCGAAAAGTCAATAAACTAGATATTCGCCTCAAATACGGCGACAACGGACCGAAACGTCCTTAAACTAATGATGGACCGCAATGTCCTAAAACTTGCAAACGACCGAAACGTCTTTAAACAACTACCGCAGCATCCTTAGGCTGACGAGATAAAAAAAAGAAGAAAAATATAATAAATGAAAACGGTATGTCCATAAGCAAAAAGGGCACGGATGAAAACCCGAAAGGGCTCCGTGAGTAAAAACAGCAGGGCAACCGGCGAGTGTTCGTGAAAACCCGAAAGGGCGCGACCTCGTAAAAAAAAAGAAGAAAAAATATATAATAAAAAGAATATAATAAATAAAAATGGTATGTCCATAAGCAAAAAGGGCACGGATGAAAACCCGAAAGGGCTCCGTGAGTAAAAACAGCAGGACTACCGGCGAGTGTTTGTGAAAACCCGAAAGGGCGCAACCTCGTTAAAAGACACTTATAGGGCCCTCTCGACCTTGTAAGGAGAAACCACCCACGTGAGATCCTTACGACTCACAAAGGAGCAACACTTAGGGATCCCCACGATTCCTAAGGAGAAAATACACTTGCAAGATCCTCACGACTCGTAAGGAGAACTCTCTTATGGGACCCTCATGGCTCATAAGATTTGAAAGTCTTAAGTTACAGAGACCTAAACCTGTGCTTAAGCAACCCCCACAACTTCCGATATTGCCCTACAAGTGTTTCAATACTAACCCTTGTATACAATCCACGGGCGCGAATAAACATTTCCCGAATCAAGTTTCATTCGTGATTGGGGATATGTTCGTATGGTGAACAACCCTTGTAAATCCTCTCAATTTACAAAGAGAAAACCCTCCTGTAGGATCCTTACAACTTACAGAGGAACAAACACTTAGGAATCCTCACGATTCCTAAGGAGAAAATACACCTACAAGATCCTTACGACTTGTAGGGAGAAATACTTTTGTGGGACCCTTACGGCTCATGAAGTCAAAAGCTTTAGTCAACAGGACCTTAACCCTGTTCGCTAAGCCACCTTTGTTCGACATCGACGGAGGCAGATGATGATTCGCTCCTGGAAATATCCCAGTTGTAGCGATATTGATGCCTAAATCGGTATCAAATTCCAAGTCCTTTCATGGCAGATGATGATTCGCTCCTTGCAATATTCCGATTGTAGCGATGCTGATGCTGAGATTGGCACCAGATTCCAAGTTCTACGCTCGCGATAAAAAATCAGCGAGCTGAAAATGCATATTAAATAGCCGAAATGATGGGGCAACTTGCAACGAAATCAGCAAGTAAAAATGTGTGCATACAAAAACAGCCGAAATGATTGGGCGACTTGCAATAAAAAAAAGCGGCGAGTAAAAATAAAATAAATAGCCGAAATAATTGGGCACCGCGAAAAACAGCCGAAATGATTGGGCATTCACGACCTTCGCGATATAAAAGCTGAAATGATAGAGCATCGCGGAAATAAAACAAAAAAAATGATGATGATAAAACGTTTGCCCTACAGGTTAGATCACATCGATTCCTGTATACAATCCAGGGGCACAAACAAAGAGGGAAACATACCTTCCCAACAGGCTCCATAAAAAAGCGACGCCAAGTCTCGACGGTTCACAGACAACATAGAGACCATCTAAGCATTCGTCTCGTTACAGCAGATGAGATGTCAATAAAGGCGTTCCTTCGCAGTCTATCAAGATGCAGATACAACGCCAACAAAAGACCTTGCGGTCGAAACAAAGCGAAGCGATGGCAAAATCCCAGCTTCATTTTGACGTTTGTCTCGATACAGTGGACGCAATGTCAACCCCAGCGTTCTTCCTCCAACAGGATTTGGACACACCCAAGCAAACGAAGCGAAGGCCACATTCCAAGCTTCAACGTCTTGACAGTAACTCATATAAAACCGGAAAGACAATGGGAGATCATCTCGCACCAGCACAGAGTGGTCACCACCTCGACGTTCGTCTCGATACAGCAGACGAGATGTCACCCCGACGTTCGTCTCGACACAGCAGACGCAACATCATCAAACAAATGGAGCCATGGCAAAATCCCTAGTTCCAAATCTCGATGGTTCACCGGCAACCTAGAAACAACCTCAACGCCCGTCCCGATACAGCAGACGAGATGTCACCCCAACGTTCGTCTCGACACAGCAGACGCAACATCATCAAACAAATGGAACCACGGCAAAATCCCTAGTTCCAAACCTCGACAGTTCACCAGCAACCTAGAGACCACCGCGACATTCGTCTCAATACAGCAGACGTGATGCCAGCAAAATGAAGCAAAGGCCAAATTCCTAGCTTCAGGGTCTTGACGGCAACTCACATAAAATCTGAAAGACTGTCGGAGATCATCCCACACCAGCGTGGAGTGGTTATGACTCATCGGGGCTCGCCAAAATGAGCCTAACCTCAAGTAAAAAGCGGCATGGAAAATTCCTAACGCTTGCTCTTCCGACGGTCAAACTGCCTAGAAGATTGCTTGAAGACGTTTTGTCCAGCCCCCAAAGGGATCAGAGACACGGCAGTTGCAGGGCTACTCGAACAGCACGATCGCCTATCGAGGACTACATCAGCTTATGCGACGGTACGATGGCCAAAACCCTAAGTACCACCGACCTTAACGGGCTTCTGTTGTAAAGAGAAGAGGTTAAATGCGACGTTAGGATGTTCTTGCGAGAAACGCTCAATTCGTCTCGACTTGTGAAGAAATTAATGTCTTTGCGAGAAATTCTTGAGGCGGCTCGACTCGTGAGATAAAGCCTTAGGCAGTGGGCATAAAAGAAGCCTGTTTCCTAAGCACTGGGACCCTGCAAGTTGGCCCAAACGGTCTCTTGCACACTATCCACGGGTCTCACTCTCCAAACTCGAAACTCGACAAGAAGGGAAACAACCGCTTACGAGTCCTCTCGACTCGTAAGAGGGAAAAATTCTCTTATAGGATCCTTACGACTTATAAGAGAAAACCACACTTAGGAATCCTCACGATTCCTAAGGAGAAAACCACACTTAGGAATCCTCACGATTCCTAAGGAGAAAACCCACCTACGAGATCCTCTTTATCCGTAGGGAGAAAAGTCTCTATGAGACCCTCACGGCTCATAAAGTTGAAAAGTCTGAGGCAGCAGATCTAAACCTGGGACCTGAGTCATCGCTATCTCTTAGAGAAAACTAAGTTATCTGCCAATTATGATTATCAGGTCAATATGCTGATAATAAAAGAGACAGAGAGCGAGAAGGGCATACAAGACAATACAAAAAAGTGTGTATCTTTATTTATTAATTCAATTAAGTACAAGATGGATTGTACAAAAGAATAAAGAATGGATACATGTTATTCGAAAAGGAAGATTTCTTACAAGTAAATAGATACAAGGGGAATTACGGGGAAGGAAGCGTCTTGCATAGCACTAGCAATTGTTCGCGCACCTCCTTCCACGCTTTCTCCTGATCGACCGCCACCGCTAGTTCTGCCTCCACTTGAGCCCGCTGCTGTAAGTAAGATGCCAGCTGCTCCCCCACGGCCTGATGAGCAGCTTCGCGGCTTGGGGCGTCACGCTCGGAGACATCAAGCTCCCGCTTCAAGTTTAACCCGTGAGAGAGGCGCTCCAGGAGGTCCTCAAAGATAGCCTTCACTTGGGCATCATTCGCCTCAACCTCAGAACGCAGGCGAGCCGTCTTGCTCGAGGTCTCTTGGTATTCCCTCAGCCTTAAAGCCGCTTCTTGATCCAAATGGTGGACGTAAGAAGCGCTTTGCTCAATCCACACGGTTCTTTGACGGCTTGCGAATAAGGTCTCAGGAGCGGGGCGCATAAGCTCCAGCTGATGAAGGCAAGCCTAAATCTCTCGGCAGTGATTAACCCAAGATGCGACGATGCCCTCGTCATGGAAATTGGAAAATATCACCAGCATCGGCTTAACTGTCGCAGCGAAGTCCGCAGCAGACGTAGGAGCCTCGACGTTGAGTTCCTCGATATAGTCGCTCAACATACGCAGACTATTCGCCGCACCTTTCGAGGACGGACGTCTTTGGGAAGGGCCTGCCGACATTGTAATACGAGGCTCAAAAGGCGCCAAGACCGGAACGACAGCTGAAAAAGACAAAATGCGAGTAGATGATGATTCAATAGATATGGAGAAATTCATTGATAAGATAGTTTACTATCCCGGTTGAAGCAGGTGGAAAGGCCGGAAGGGCCGGTGGCGCAACCGATCTTTCTTCTCCCCCTTCGATTTGTAACACTGCAGTCAGGACAAGAGAGAGTTAGAAAAAAATCTACCACCGAAAAACAAAGATATCAATCGGGAACGGTACTCACCAGCGCCACCAGAGGGAAAGGAGAATTCAGATGGGAAGGAGAAGTGTGGGAGCAACACTTGATATAGATGATCAAAGAGCACTCGTGAAAGACACAACAGTGTGACGTTAGTACACAAATTATGCGTCTAGAAGATAAGATTAATAAATTGCAAACCCATACCTTCCAACATCTTCGAGGGTATGAGAAAGGGTTGAGAGGTGACCACCGCCAAGGCAGTCGTTGAAGGCGCTCCCTCGAGCAGTGGGGCATCGGCACTGGCTGCACCTGCGTTACGAAAAGGTGAACTTGTCAGAAAGGATTGTAAAGTAAAGAAAAACAGCAACTTGGGATTTACCTGAGGAGCTCCCGGCTGAAACGGAGGAGACTCCCTCCTCTATCGACATGAGGCCACCGCCCATGGTCTCGTCACCCGACTCGATGGGGACCGTCGTCGTGCTCGCGTGGCCAGGAGACGGCGGGAAATTGTAGACGGGGAGGGCAATGATCGGAGCATTGCCGGACTCTTGAGAGGGAGCAGCTGACTCTTCCCCAAGAGTCGGGCCCATCTCACCCGCTACCTCCTCGGGCTCCGCGATCTCCATCGGCTCATCCGCCGTCACCACAAGGTCGCCGGCCTCAAGCGCCTCGTCCGCCACTACCCTGGGCTCCGTCATAATGATCATTTCATTTGCCACCACTTCAGGTACGGCATCAATGACCTTCTCGGCTATAGACCCCTCAACCGCCATCTCAGGCTCCGAAGCCTCAGCGACGTTGCCCACCGTCGGCTCAGGTTCGGCAGGTGCCGCTTCCTCTGTTTCCTTGGGTTCAACGGTCTCCGCCTCCCCCTCGGTCGGATTTGGCCCTGCGAGATAAAATACATAAGAACCGTTGACATTATAATTCTCGCAATTAGAATTCTGAAAGAAATGCTACCTGATGTGGACTTATCATTTGCGCTTCGAGCGGCGCGCCCCACTTGTCTGTGAGCAGTGGATAGGGCGACAGGGGCCTCTTCGGAGGGAGTATCAGCCCGAGGGACGGTGCTTAGGCCCGCTCCCATAGCCAAAGCAGCCCGACGCGCCTTCGCCTCACGCCTCAGCCGCTTCCTTTCCTCCCGGGCCGTTGAAATGGACCTTACCAGAGCCTCTTTCATTGAAGCGTCCTCGTCAGTATACAAGGATGCCTCCAAATTCTTCAAGGCATCCCTCGTCGACTTGTCAAGTCGAGGCTCTTGCAGCAGCCCCGACGAGACCGGAACTCCAATAACAGGTTCAGAGAGGATCCCATCATCGACTGGTATAACCCCTATAAAGAAACAAAGGAAGAAAGTTAGGTTTACCATCGAAAAAGATAACGAAATTTGTTTTAAAAAAAGGGGGTGGGACATACCGGCGCCCGCTAAAGCACGTTTCTCCTCCTCCTTTTGGAAGGTTTTCAAAGAGGCAGCAATAGCTTCTTCGGTAGAGACACCAGTTGAAAATGGGAAAAAGTATTAGTCAAGAATAATGATAAAAAATGCGATGAAATGATGAAGAAAGCAGCTAATAATTACCTGACTCAATGAGTTTACTTAACCACGCTTCAAGCCTCGCTAATCGCTCAGAAGCCGCAATGGCGGCCGCCAGGTCGGTGTCTGCGGGGTCTACCGCGAAGCCCTTATTGCTGCCATATTCACTTATTCCTTCGGTGAGAGGGCCCTCAGGCTCTAAGCCAAGAATCGCGTCAAGGGAAAGGAGCGACTTCTTCTTATTTTTCCCGCTAGCTCTGGATGCACCCGGGACTGATTTACGCTTGGCGGACACCTTGGGACGGCGGGTCCCAATATCCATGCCTGCACCGGACTCCGGCGATACCACAGTTACCGCCTCCACTGGAGCACGGGGGGCTGGTGGCGCATCCACAGTATCGCGAAGCGGCAATCCGCGTGGAGGATTCAACACGCGCGGAGGTCCACCTCCAACACCTTTCAATGGAGGAATGATCGGAGTCCTCGGCCTCAAGGGAGCCTTGCGATCGCCGCCGGGAGGTGCACCTTTGCGGTCAACCAGCATACGTTTCACCATCAGAATAACAGGCCCCATTGCATGCGCATACCAGGCCACGTACGCATTGAGGACTTTGGGGACGCAGCTCGGCTCGCTAATAAAGAAATAAGAACCCGTGTTAAGCCGCATAAAGTGGTGCATTGCGTTCTTTATCCCCTCTCGGCTAACCACGGGCTTTTCCAAGAAAACTTCCATCGGGATCCCTTGGTTGTAGCTTGATTGCTGAGCGAACCGGTGCGGATTATACCTCATAAAGAGTGCTATCTCATTCTGCCTGAACACCAGGTAGCCCGGCCGAATGGAATAGAGGTGGAGGATTTCCGAAGCCTTCAATATGGAAGCCCCATCTTTAAAATCATCGCGTAGCGACACTACTGACTTGGTGGTCTCCGAGCCTATTGTTATGACCTTATCCAAGAAAGAAGTCTTCTCCCCGACCAGGTGTGGTCGAAAGAGCAGCCCCCTAGCCTCCCGTGGAGGTGCAACTACGATGGAAGCCCCGACCAACAGTATGACCCTCGGGAGACTGCATTTCTCAAAAAAGGGAAGAATCTTATGGGCACCGAACACCCCGTGCACGTGCATTTCCATCCAAGAGGTAAAGTAGTGCATCGGGAAGTTGGCGGGTTGCACCCCTGGCTCACTAGCGTCCGCCGCTACACTAAGTCCATTATAAAGATGAGCCAGCCCGGCGATTCCTACTGACAACTGCAAACCAGCAACCATCTGATGCGCTGGGTAGAAAACAGTCGGCCGCATATGGCGTGGGTGCATAGGAAGAGCAAAACTGCACAACCACAAGCCCAAGAACCCTACAAAGAAGGTCTCTTCATCCATGTCGGGGACGGCAATTTCTGAAAAAGGGACGACGGCGGCACCGGGAAGATAAAAGTCTTTGTGGTCATCCTCCGATGTGGGTCGGCGATCCAAACCGAACCCAAAAGGGTCATCGAGCTGGGCGAACTTCTCGCTCCGCTCTGATAAGAACTCCGGTCGAATGAAGCGAGCAATGAAATCTGCAAAACTGACTTCCCGGTCGCCCGATTCCAGATATAGTCCTTCATAAATCTCCAATACCTTCACCAAGCCCGGATACTAGTGCTGAATAGCGTTCTCTGGAGTCAGATCAAACACCAGCGGCTTGGTGGCAAAGACGTATTCATCGGGAGGAAGCAGCTCCTCGTAGTGCTCCCCCCTCATTGGCAGACCCGAGACTTCAGCAAACTCTTCCAAAGAGATAGAGACCTCCCTGTCCGTCATCAGGAAGGTATGGGTGGGGATATTCCATTGTTCAATAAAGGCCTTGATCCACCACGTCGGAAGAGAGGGATACTCGAAGAGCGGGACATAGATGGCCGAATACAAACCAATCTTCGTCAAATGGGTCCTTTTCGCCGATAGGATATACCGGGCCCACTGCAAGTATCCGGCGGGGGGTCGCGGGACCAATCCAATATTATAGGCCTGTCCCCAAGGGCGTGCTTCACCCTGACAGATTCTCCTTCCTAAAATATCTATTGCCGGCGGCGGCTGCACGGGAATAGCACCAATTGCAGGCTGTAGGAGGTCATCTGAATTCCAATTCTTAACCTCCACGGCATACTTCACCGGGGGTTCATCCGCATAAGAGATTGAAAATATCGGCTCAGATGGTGTGGCAGAACTGAAACTTCGGCGACCCTGGATAATCTCACTATACCGCCTACCCCACAGGTGAAGGCTCTTGTACTCGGGGTCATGATCCTTTATGAGAGCGAGCACCACTTGGTCCACCGGTGCCTGGGGAAACCTTCCCTCCGAGCGAACAAACGGGAAAGACAAATTACCAGACATGTTTCCTGCGGAGTGACAAAAATTTTTAATTAGCCGTCGGTGTTGTAACTCCAACGCTCGACATTTTGAAATTTTACACCACACTGCAATGCAGTGGGTAAGGGACCAAATGAGGACCCACAAAATCTGAATGACGGCGCATCATTTAATAAGACAGTCCCATCATTGGATGAGACTGTCAGTTAATGAAAAGATTCCCAAGAGAATATCCTCATTGATGGGAAATCCCTAGAGACAAGGAGAAAATCTCCTCTTTTAGAGCAAAGCTCTGCCACAGAGTGACATTTGTCAAACTCTGGTCTCAAGGGAATAAAAATTTCCTTGGAAAGAGCCCAGCTCTATAATAATAATGGAAAAGCCATCAAAAAGGAAAACTTTAACTCCTAAAGATTAAAAAATTTAGGATCTTAAAGATCCATAAAAACTTTTAGGAGTTCTCCACTTTCAGATCAGAAAAGGTCTACATTTGATCCATGAGCAAAGCTCTGTTCATGGGTTAAAACCCATGAACAAGATCTCTGTGGATCTATAGATTTCTGAGAGCGAGGCTCTGTTAATAAAACCCCAAAGGGGTTTTCTTTAGATCAAAGATCTATAAGAGCAAGGCTATGTTAATTAAATTAAATTTAATTTAATTTAATTAAAATTTTACCTAAGCTGTTCTAAAAATCTGAAATCTGGAAAGAAATGTGAGCAAGGCTCTAAAAATCTTAAACAAGAGCAAGGCTCTGAAATTCAATTTCTTGAAAATGGTAAAAAAATTTATCAAGGACCAAGGGTTCTATTTATAGGCACCTGCGCCCTTTCACCTGACCCCTTGGATCCAACGGTCAAGATTTTGCCACCGCTGTACTCACGTGTTCGCCAAGTGAGCGCAACGGGGGGGGGGGCATTTGTTTCCCCAAATCAGAACAAAGCTCTGTTTGAATTTCAAAATTCAAAAATTCGAAGCAACGCTTCAAATTCTTTGCGCTGCGCGCAACGTGCCACGTGTCAAAAACTGATACGGCAGCGCAGCGCCCAATGCAGTGCGCCCAATCAGAGCAAAGCTCTATTAAAAAACAAAAATAGAAGCAAAGCTTCAGTTGCGCAAGCACTGCGCTGCGCGACACATGTCAGCACAGTCGCTTTTGTGCAAAGCGCTGCGCTGTGCGACACGTGTCAGCGCATTTGCGCAAGCGCAGCAGCGCTGCGCTGTGCGCTGCGCGACACGTGTCAGCGCAGTTGCGCAAGCGCAGGTGTGCTGCACGACACGTGTAAGGGCGGTGCGCAAGCGCAGCTACGCTGCGCTGTGCGCTGCGCGACACGTGTCACGCTCTGGAGCATTTGCGCCAAACAGAATTAAAATTCTAAGAAATCTTTCTGTTCTTGTTAAAACAAGAAGATTTTCTTCTGTAAAACAGAAGCTCTTGGATCAAAGATCCAACGGTGGGGAAAATTCCCCAAATCACTTAGAGAAAGATCTCTTTAACTAATTTATGGGCACTATAAAAAGGACCCTAGGCCTCAATTCAAAGGCAACAACATTTGGTGAAAAATCAAGAACTTCAAACAGAGAAAACTCTGAAAAAATTTCAAAAGAAGAAAAAGTAAAAACCTTTAGGAAAAAGAGAAAATTCTCTTATGAACAGATTATTGATCTAAGAACAAGATCAATAATCTTAAATAAAAAGAAAAATAAATAATAATAGTACTTTGCACTTTCTTATGAACCATTGGTTCTTGAATCTAAAAGATTCTCAAATTACAGTGCTTTGCACTTGAAAAATTGCACTGTTGCGCTCCTTGGTTGGCGCAAGCCACCAGGGAGCGCCACGTGTCAACAGCACAACAGCGCAGCGCACGGACACAGCGCACTGCGCTGTTGCTCTTGCGCTCACCAGAGTGCGACACGTGTCGCTCCCACGAGCGCTTGCGCTCATTATTTGGCGCAAAGCGCCTGATAAGCCACTGTCAAATAACTAATGCATTGCATTATTGGAAAAACGGCCTAGCCCAATTAAAAAAGGTCTAACAGGCTGAACTAAATGCTTTGGATTATTTTAAAAGGGGGGGCAGAGCCCAAGCAAAGACAGATGCTCTGCATCAAAATAAAGGGACAGAGCCCAAATCAGAAAGGCCTAGCAGGCCAGAATAAAATGTTGTGCATTACTAACATGGGCAAAGCCCTATCACAGATCTAATAGGCCAAATGCAAACAAAACGTTGGACATTTCTCAGTTGGACTTAACCCAGTCATGGCCATAAGTTCTCAAATTAAATTGACTGAGCACGTCGGCTCTCTCAAATTAATCTACATCCGGTTCGAGGGTACATCTCCGAACTCCTCTGACATCTATCGTTGTAATCCTTCAACGACGTCAGAGAGGTGACGGGTCCCGACGACCACACATCGATATGGACTACGGGGTCCTTAAACTCGTGGACCGAGACGTCCCTAAACTAATGATGGACCACTACGTCCCTAAACTAGAACATGGACCGCAACGTCCTTAAACTACCTATGGACCACTACGTCCCTAAACTGGAACAACAGAGCCTCCAAATGCTCTTTTGACGGATCTAAACGGTCTCGTTTAAGTTGATCTTAGCCCCAAACACGGCTAACGTATCCTTAAACATTTAAATGGACTATAAAACTCCAAATCGACTTTGGTTCAAGGGTACATCTCGGAACTCCTCTGACACATGTCATTGTACTCCTTCAACGTCGTTAGAGAGGTGACGGGTCCCCGACAGCCATATATTAAATGGACCAATACGTCTTTAAACTGGAAATGGATCTAGACGATCCCGTTAAGTTGATCTTAGTCTCAAACAGGACTAACGTATCCTTAACGAACGTTTAAGTTGATCTTAGCCTAAATACGGCTAATGTATCCTTAAACTAAAAACACCAAACCCAAATCTAAGTAAATACGGATTTGGAATAATCCACGTCCTACGGGCGACGGCATTACTCAGTCTCCGTATACGATCCACGGGCAACCACAAATAAAACAAACACACACGATACGAAGTGAAATTCTGTAGAAGGAGAAAGTGGCTACCGTGATGCGGTAGCGTAATTAACTGCAGGGGCTTGCGCCTGCAGGGAAAAGCGTCCCCACAATCAAAAACCCCTCTAGCGAGGGGGAATCTTACAAAGTCTGCTGCATCGGCCGCGTCCGTCTAAACCTCCGATACACGGTGCCATAAATCAACTTGGCATCTTCGGAGAGGTAGACGGATAAAACCATATAGCATCTGCCCCGAATCTCAGGCTAGACGTCCTCATGCGTCGTCTCGGCCGCCGTTCGGAGGGGAACATCGTATTCGTATTTTTAACATTGTTTCGGGTATTCGCATATTTTCTAGGGGAAGTTAAAAAGTTCGAACGAATATCAAAAACCAATTTTCCCAAGTTTAACGTATTCGGAAAAATATGCAAGTAATTCTATGAACCCTCTAGAAGAATGAAACCCTAAATCGACATAATGACCATGGAACCACTTTCGAACCTTAGGGTTTGCGGCAATTCTGCGGTGCCATTAATGAGGCTTGGGTCTGCACTTCTACGGCTGGTCCATAGGTATTATGGCATGTTCTAGGTATTATTAAACTGTGCTCAAGTGTTGAGCTAATGGGAAATTATGGGACTTTGATGAATCGATCGAAAATTTTAACGTCGTCCGGATATCATGTGATGGGATACAATACTTGGAATCCACAAGAAAACTAATTTGAATTTTGTAAATCTAGAAATTTAGTCTCAGTTGATCGGTTGCCACAGAATTTTGATGTAATCAAAAGTCCGTCGCAATCACGTAGCGTACACGGATACTTGCCGGATAACCTTACTAGATAGCCACGCCTCATAGCCCCGACCAAGTGACTGTAGGAGAACCCCGTTGCCAAATGCATCCGTCCGGGTGCTCGCGGCCATGGTGTTCCGCCTAAGTGCACTTCGTCGACGGTATCGGGAGGTGTGGTCGTCTACTAAAGTCTCCGACGAGCATTCGATCAGGATATCGGGAATCTTGTTGAATTGCCCGACTTGTTATTGAAAAGTGTTTTCGATATCGAGACTAAAATACGGGATTTATAATTGTTAGGCATGTGATGTCTAAGGAATTCATTTGGTTAGGCATGTGATGTCTAAGGTGGTTGTGGATTCCAATTGTTGTAGTTTTTCACTTTTTTTCTGCGACCGTAAGTGTAATATGTGGTGTATCGCCGGTTTCATTGCTATACGTCAACTACAATTGGGATACGCATATTTACTTACGTTGATGACATATGATGTTATGTGTTGCTGGGATATGTTATATTGGATCGTCGCGTTTGAATAGCTGGGTTTTTTTTATGTGAGATAAGAGTTTTTCATTTTCTTTCATGTAAAAAATTGTATGTAATATTCTTTTATTGGGGCACTTCCGGGTTGAGGAGAGACCCGGACTCGACGCCTCGAGACCGTCTCCCACTGGACTCTAGAACTCGGTTACTTGTGCTCCCCTCCTTGGGTCTATCCTAATGCGGAAAAGTAAATAATATACATCAACGGTAAATACCCCAATAAAAGACGGTTCGTAGGGGTCTAGGGATGTGGGTTTGGCTATTCATCACGACCGTGGAATCCGTGTTTTATATAGGCTTAATATAAAACCTGGAAATCCTAGTATATCCAATATTTCATATGTTGATTTCTACTGCTGATATTCTGTGATGTGATCACTTGATATGATGAGATAGATACTGTGTATAGTATATGTGATATATCATATAGACATTGCTTATGTTTTACACCCGCGCTAGCCCTGCCCCGCTCTGGCGATAGTTACCCAACCTAACGTTGCATGACGGGACATCGAGGCGAATGCGGATGGCATAAGCGTACGTTGTATTTATCTGTGATGCTTAGGTAACTTAAATGATGTGACTTTATTAATGAGATTAATGAAAGAAAATAAACCTAAAGATGTTGTGCAATCGAATTTTCAAAAACTGGTAGCTCTAGTTCTTGCTTTGCACAGCGGTATTCCTTGTAGAATATCCAGCACCTTATTCGATAAGGAAAGAGCCGAGATCTCTTCACCGGGAGTGACCACTTTAGCAATAACTGGCAGATGCTACAACCCTCGGTTTCATCTTTTGATTGCTTTTCTAGTTCTTGCTTTGCATAGTGGTATTGTGAATATCCTGCACCTCATTCGACGAGGAAAGAGCCGAGATCCCTTCACTAGGAGTGACCTCTTTAGAAAAACTAGCAAAGGCCTCAAAAACACTACATTTTAAATCATTTGATTTTACAACGATATCAAGTTCATTACGCAAAAGGTTTTCTTAAAAACCTGTCGTAGCCCTCCGTCATTTCAGATAAGTACTTCATAGTATTCGTGCTACGTTTGTTGACCTCCGTCAAGGCGTAGTATGCGGTAGCAATTTATGCTTATCTGCAAAAGCATATGATGCGATTGAGTTAGGGTAGTTGTGCGACCTTTTTAACCTCCGTCAAGGGTCGTGCGGGTGGGTTTAATTCAATCATGAAATGTACTTTAAATCCGGTAGCGCCCTGGCCGTCTGTCCAAGGCCAAAATGCGGAAACGAAAACTTTTTCAAAACTAGAAACCGGCATTATCGTATACTTTAAATCCGGATCGAACCATTAACCGACAACTAGCTAAATAGAGAAGGGTTGCAAAAGCTATACCGAACGATACGTGTCCTTCGGTCTTTGGCCACCATCCCAAGCTTCTCGTGGCATCTCCGGTCTCGATCTCCTCGTCGGAAAGGGCACCACATCTTCGAGTCTTTTTACGGGCTCCCGCTTCTTTCGAAGCAACTCGGGCACAAAGTTCGTTAGCCGACGTGTCCAAGGCGATGTAGAGAATGTGTGTGATCACTTTGTCTCTTGAGGATTTATTGGATGCCATTAGTGAGGAGATAATGGGCTCAAGAAAGAGGAGGAAGAAGAAGAAGCTTTCCTCTCCTTTTCTTTTGTGTTGAGATTATCAAAATGAGAGTGAGAGTGTTAGAAAATACAAGAGCTAACCATGAGGTTATGGCTGCCCTTTCTCTCTCCCCCTCTCATTTCTACACTCAAATCAATCAACAATGTGACATATGCACAAGTAAAAAGACCATGATTCATCACTTGAGCATGTGCCGCAATTAATTGCCTTAATCATGATTTTGAGCTCATTATTTCCTTATGCAAACATTAATCCAAATGTTTGCAACAATGAAAAGAGAATGGCATCTACTAAAGTAAACTCGTGACGGATCACAAGAGTACCCCTCACCTGTATATACATACCTGCATCTGCATTCCGACTGAATGCGAATGTGATGAGACTAAAGCAATCCAACAAATCTAATACTAGGATCCGGTTTAAACCAAAGCCCACTCGTATGATCCGTCCGATCATGATCCGTGCACTACTGCACGTATATGATCGGACCCTGCCATATATCATATGGCCTCTACAATGTTTCGCCCGAAACTTGAGGAACTGTCTGTGGGGGACTCTAAAGACTCGTCAATAGTTTGGCTGTGGATTTAACCACTAGCACGTCAGTGGTACTAGTCGTACGTAACGGGCTACCATGTATTGACCAAAAGGGAAGTTGATGAGCGATCTTATCCTGACACCATACTGAGCCTGTCAGTGACAATATCCGTACAGTCCGGTACGTTCGTCTATGAGCATCGCATGGCGGGCCTAGGGGGTTGGTAAAAGTCAGACCCCCAAAAGCGGTACAAGTCGTGTCGGAGTGTATCCCAGAACACCCTGAGATACTACTGGAATAACTATGAGTAAATCTCCTGCCTTGGCCAAGGACTTCGTGTAATGGATCTCCTAGACACAGCGCGATCTCACCCCCAATACCGGGAGAGAAGAAACCCCTGCCGATCCGCTCACTGCCTCCATGTGGCTCGGGACTGTACCCAACTAAAACCTGTTTGCACGACTCCTTTGAGCCGTGGTAGGGTAGTAATCAAAGCATAGTGGGAACTCACACGAGACAAATGACGATCTCAGGTCGATGAACTAACCTATACACATGTCACCAGGGAACTGCTATCTGACGTCAGGTATAATACCAACTAGCATGTTCCCGGCGAGTCCTGTCCGGTGTACTCATAACCCAATGAGCACTTGTATACATCTTAGCTGATCCAACTGACACCAATGGCTTGTGAGACCGGCCACCGCCCCTCGTCGGGGTCTTGACTGTATACACCAGTCTACTCCGGAGTATCGATGCCCTGTCTCAAAAACTCCCACGACTAGGGACCGCTTTAAGGATGTGCTTATAGACCACCCAACTCTCACGTATATGATCGCCATCACACTGCTGGTAGTCAAGCAAGAATCCTAAGGGCTCTATCAATGTGTAATAGAGACCTGTAAGGTCACCTAAAGCAGTACACGATGATAAAGACAAACCATGGTAGCATACTATTCTTTATCAACGTGTAATAGTGAACTACAATGTCACCTAAAGCATGTACACGATGATAAAGACAAACCAGATAGTATACAAACCTCTCGAGTAAGACTGTCCTACCGGTATAGGTCCTCCCTCAATCATTGCAATCACGTGCATGTGATCCAATAATTGACTCTGAGGGCACTATATCCAACAATCTCCCACTTGCACTCAAGGATAATTATTGCGATGTCGCATACTCACAGCCCGTGTGATACTGAACACCCAACTCCTCTACTAATTAGTCTTACAAAGCGCGTTTGCGAAACTATTGCGTTCGAGGAGTAGCCTCAGTGAGTGGATCCGCTCTGATGTTTCTTTCTATGTCTCTCTTTATCTCAAGTTCGCGGAGAAAATCATCTCCCGAAATGAGCAATACCTGTCTTAGAATATGTCTGGATATCTGATGGGACCTAGTTCATAAATGAACTCCAAATCCAAACTTCTTAGACTGTATCGTCAACTGAACCTAATCAGTATCCTGCGCCATGACTCCCTCAGTGTCCGCTTAGATCACCTGTACAAACTACTGCCCCTCATCATAGGGAAAACTATAACTCTGACTGTCACTCTGTCATCCAGGTCACCTTGGAAGCCTGGAATGATAACCGTCCCCCAAAAGAGGCTGCCGTTATCATTTCCCTAGAACATCTACTTATGTTCTAAAACTGCTTCCGAATGTTTCTCCAGGATTGGACTAACATCAACTTATTGCATCTCGTGCAAAAAACAACATCTGGTGTGGTACTTGACATCTCATGATCAACTCAATTGCCTAAGCAAGTGATCTGCCAATCATGCACATCCCTCTCTCCTTTAGTCTGTAAGACACCTTTAGAGAGGGTGACTCCATCACCTACAGGTACACTACCGTGCCAGGAGTCGTGCATTCTAAAACACCTTTAGAATGCTGTCTAAGTACCCAGATTGGGAAACTACCCAAATCTAGATCTAAAACCATAGATCTAGTAACCAGAATGTCTGATATAATATCTAAGCCTTATGTGGAGAAATCACTGTGTGACAACCAAAGTATAACCGATCGTAGTATAGGAATTTCACTTCCTACTTTATGTATGTCATCCAAATACCAGGACATCACACACTACTACCTTCTTAACAGATCCACCCCTTATTCTGATGAAGTCAAACCTACGACTTGCATATCAAAAATAGATGATCTATCTCCGCTATATCTTCTTTAGTCTCTAAATAGACATAAGCCACTTGTCCACTATGCTTCCGCAGCTCCCACTGACTACGACAACCCTCTGGCAGAATAATATACACGTGCACTTCTAAAGCCAGTCCAGAAAGACGCTATACTCATCCTCCTGTCGGGTCTCATAGCCTGGAACAATAGTAGTGTCAAATCTGGGTAAACAAGAACCTCCCAGTCACCGTTTTTTAGCATACCCAAGTACCTCTCGAGTGCCTGAGGTTACCACCACATCTGCAGAGTGGCCAATGGAATGTCAAACCAGATTGAATCTTTAGGTTCTTATTAAATTTTCAGTAGTCATTTGTGGTTCTGGAATCACTTCCAGTTCTACCATACTCCCACTACTGTTTTCTGAAAAAAAAAATATTAAAACTGTGGCGAGTCAAGAACAATATTACTATTGATCTTCCAGATAGTAGAAAGTCAACCCTCGTCATAGCCCGGGTCAACCCACAAACAGCTATTACAGAAACGTGCCTTGAGTTATCCAGACTCTGGTTTTAAGCATAAGCCGGACAACTCCCCGTACCTTAACAGAGGCACTGATTTAATTGGAACCAGATTCAAATCATGCAGTTGTCTCCAGTGCATGTCAACTAAATGGAAGGAGGCCGATCAGCATTACTCAACTTAGGAATGCATCAAGATATGAGTAACCTGAAAGAGAAACAAGTTCTCATAATCATTACTATCAACTGAATACCATACACAATTATCTACATCTTCGATTGCCTTAAAGAATCCTGATACTTGCAACACCTGGTTCTCTACTTTATTCTTATACCTATAACTTCTCAAAACTTGGATCTTGTATTTCTATGAAACACATGTCTAAGAACTAGAGAAGTCACAAGCAAACAGAATATAGTACAAGAACCAACCCCTCTGTCCTAATGGACACTGGACAACATACAATACTCTGTATAAGTCCCCTGAGTCTAATAACTCATTCCCTGTGTGTCGTAGGTTGAAAACTGTACTTATGGTTAAGAAGAATTACACCGCTATTTAATGCTCCTTACCTAACCATCCACTGATATAGGTAAATGTCATGGACATAATTTTAAAAAGTTATATCTCACTTTATAAAAATAAACGTACAGATATATCAATTTGAAATTGGTGCATTACAACGGATATTCAAAACCAAATATTTGTCATCCGGCAAACAACCCAGGTGATTTCCTCAAATATCACCAATTACAACGAATTCCGATATAATGAGGATAATTACCCAATTCCCAATAAATTACTCCCACTCATTATCTGTAAAACCATATAGATGTGAGAATCAAACCTGGTAAATACATACCCTCGAGCAAGGACTAATTGGGAAATCAGTTTTATTTTAACAATACACAGTGAAACTGAAACATGTAAATGTTTCGAAGGGGTATCCGGGTATTCCTAGTAATGCCTCTTCCATTATCATATTCACAACTGTAACCGTATATTTCTTTGCCATCTCTCCAAATCTCTTTATATGTCTTTAGTCATTACCTTCTGTACACCTCCTTTAAGCCAAATGGTTTTCTTCCTTCCCTACCGTTCGGCACCAGCCTATGGTCTGGAAGAAGACTATCCAATAAGCGTAATAGGTGTACTGTCCTAATCCTAGAAGCACTCGCAATGCGAGAGAAGGTAAAGATAAAAGACAACTGAATAAACCTTATTCATATTTCTCCTGAACCAGAATCCATCCCCGAACTGGAACAACTTCCTTTCGAGTTCGTATATAACCATACGATGGAGTATCCAATAAACTGTGGATCTTCGTAATGATATGGGGTGTTCCGGAGAAATACAAAGGTGAAGTAGGAGTGGCGATGAAATACTTGGTTTGGTCTTGAATAGCAGTCGCAATTTACTTTGCCCTCTTTCTAATCCCTTTATTTGTCTTTACTTAATACCTTCTGTACACCACACTTAGGCTAATCAGCTTTCTTCATTCCCTACTGTTCGGCACCTGCCTATGGTTTGGAAGAAGACTATCCAATTAGCGTAATAGGTGTACCATCCTAATCCAAGGAACACTCGCAACCTGAGAGAAGTAAAAGGAAAAGATAACTGAATAGTCCTATTCATTTTCTCCAGAACCGGAAACCATCCTCGAATCATGAACAAGTTCCTTCGAGTTCGTATATAACCATACGATGGTTTTATCCAATGGAAGTGGATGTTCGTAGTAATACGGAGTGTTCTGAAGAAAAAGGGTAAAAGTAGGAGTGGCAATGAGGTATGCAACTCTGACAATCCAAAAGCCAGTGTTTTAAGAAGGTTCGGTCAACTTGGTCACTGAGTCATAGTCACGGGTCGGGTCATGGTCGCTGCCAAAGAGAGAGAGAAAAGAAACACTTTACGTGCACTCTAACCTAGATCAGAATTGTTATCAATTTATCTAATCAGGAAACCTCCCACTGTAACCTCAAATTCTCCTCCAAACCTGAAAAAAGAATTAGTCGGGATCACCCGAGGAGTAAACCAACTCATCGGTAGGAATCGAGATCCAACTATCATCGCATGATAACGTGATGGAATCCACTCACGTTATCACACTCCAGAAGGTATGCGCATATCTGGCAAGTTTCAGTTTCTTTAGAAACACCCGATGTGATTTTTACCCCAAGCGGCTTATGACCTTGACAATGTCAACAAACCATAAACCGCTAGTCAAGTTCATCCCGTCATTATTCTGGATTGCATTAAACCCACCCGTACGTGCCCTTGACTAGGTCAACAAGGCCGCACGACTGTCCTAACAAATCCTATTTATGCAACAAATAAGTACCACTTAGCTACCGAACACTACGTCTTGACTAGGTCAACAAACGCAGCACGAATACTAAATAATACCCGTAGGAAATGACGGAGGGCTACGGCTGGTTTTTGGCGAAAAACATTTAACGTAATGAACTTGATATCGTTGAAGGAACTGCATAGATTTTTATAAAAATATAGTGGCGAAAACCTTTGCTAAAGAGGTCACTCCCGGTGAAGGGATCTCGGCTCTTTCCCCGTAGAATGACGTGCAAGATATTCCAGCTGAATACCATGATGCAAAGCAAAAAGGCAATCGGCTATAGTGAAGTTATTATCCTGACGCAAACTTCTGTCCAAGGGGTCACTCCCGGTGAAAGGATCTCGGCCATTGCCTCGTCGACTGAGGTGCTGGATATTCATAACCGAATACCACTGTGCAAAACAAAAGAGAACATCCTTGCAATAACAGCTTTTTTTGAAAAATGTTCCAACAACATCAAACAGGTTTGTTTAGCTTGCATTGATCCGAATCAATGCAGTCCCATCAATTGATCACACCAATAAAGAACGAAAATACGATGTACGTATATGCCATCAGCATTCGCCACTGGGTCCCGTCATCACTCGTTAGGTTACTTAACTAACTACAGAGCGGGGACTGGACTAGCGCGGGTGTAAAACATATACAACATCTACTAGTATATATATCAATATATAATATTCGCTCAAGGCGTGATAAAATGCAACATCACAGAAAAAGTAATAAGTATCACAGAACAATACAGATAATCTAGAAGCCCCGGGTTTCACAGAGCCGCAACTGAAACCCGACGTTCCCCTGGTCGTGTGGATAGCCTGTGCAATGAAATCCTAGACCCCTACGGGCGCGGCAAGTTACCCTCCAAAACCTGAAGTGAGGCAGCCCCCTTCAACAACGTGAATAGACCACCCAGCACTTCACGAAATCCGGTAACTTGAGCACCCCTCCTTGGGTCAACCTATACCCCTTACGAGTGCGGTGAATAGCCCGCCAATTCTAGGGTAAAGCCCCTTCCGTCTCAAACCCATGAGATGCGGGCCCGTTGCCCTCTAAAACCCAGCCATCCGTGCACCCCACCGCAGGGTAATCCTAGTATAGAAAGTAAAATATACATACAACAGGTACATCATCCTCAGCCCGGTCGTGTCCCAAAAGAATAATATACAAACAGGCAGTGACGGCAGTCCACATGTCGGACGCTCGCCCCACAATATCAAATGTACAAATAATACTAAACTGTACTAACATTGCACCCAGGCTATCCACCACAAGAAATCTGCAACATCACAGCACAACACAGAACATCAACGTGAATGTCACGTTCGCAAATCCGTCTAAAAGGGCTATAGAAATTAGACAAGTTTACCGCTCGAATGACATTCACGGTCGCAGATATAAAGTAAGCACTGTGAACTAACATATTTAAAATTTTCGATCGACAAAATTTCCCGAAGTGGGCCCCAAGCACAACTGCTGCACTCAAAATAATCTGGGCCAAAAATAAACATTCCAGAAACCCCAATTCCAAGTTAAAAACCATTGTAGAAAATTTAGTGAAGTGAAGCTACAGTACGGCAGCGGAACCGCGGTCAAAACGTGGGTACGGCCGCTGTTCCGCCGTGCTACGGTGAAAACAGTGTACCAAATTTTCTCATATTTCTTAAAAAAGCCTGCCTGTTTTTCTGCAACACTCAAAACAATTTTTCGATGACAAAAAAATTCGAAAGAAACTGTTAAATTGGAAATGCGGTTTTGGAAAATTTCGTTCGATCGAAGTTCTAAACACGTTAGAGCAAGCTAGTAAAGGTTAATGGCGTGGCTCTGATACCATGTTAGTGTACGGTAGTGCCCCGGCCGTCTGTCCGAGGCCAAAATGCGGAAACGAAAACTTTTTCAAAACTAAAAACCGGCGCTATCGTATACTTTAAATCCGGATCGAACCATTAACCGACAACTAGCAAAATAGAGAAGGGTTGGAAAAGCTATACCGAACGATCTGTGTCCTTCGGTCTTTGGCCACCATCCCAAGCTCCTCGCGGCATCTCCGGTCTCGATCTTCTCGTCGGAAAGGGCACCACATCTTCGAGTCTTTTTACGGGCTCCCGCTTCGTCCGAAACAACTCGGGCACGAAGCTCGCTAGCCGACGTGTCCAAGGCGATGTAGAGAATGTGTGTGATCACTTTGTCTCTTGAGGATTTATTGGATGCCATTAGTGAGGAGATAATGAGCTCAAGAAAGAGGAGAAGGAAGAATAAGCTTTCCTCTCCTTTTCTTTTGTGTTGAGATTATCAAAATGAGAGTGAGAGTGGTATAAAATACAAGAGCTAACCATGAGGTTATGGCTACCCTTTCTCTCTCTCCCTCCCATTTCTACACTCAAATCAATCAACAATGTAACATATGTGCACAAGTAAAGTGACCATGACTCATCACTTGAGCATGTATCACAATTAATGCCCCTAATCATAATTTTGAGATCATTATTTCCTTATGCAAACATTAATCCAAATGTTTGCAACAATGAAAAGAGAATGGCATCTACTAAAGTAAACTCGTGACGGATCACAAGAGTACCCCTCACCTGTATATACATATCTGCATCCGCATTCCGACTGAATGCGAATGCGATGAGACTAAAGTAATCCAACAAATCTAATACTAGGATCCGGCTTAAACCAAAGCCCACTAGTATGATCCGTCCGATCATGATCCGTGCACTACTGCACGTATATGATCAGACCCTGCCATATATCATACGGCCTCTACAACGTTTTGCCCAAAACTTGAGAAACTGTCTGTGGAGGACTCTAAAGACTCATCAATACTTTGGCTGTGGATTTAACCACTAGCACGTCAGTGGTACTAGCCGTACGTAACGGGCTACCAGGTATTGACCAAAAGGGAGGTCGATGAGCGAACTCATCCTGACACCCTACTAAGCCTGTCAGTGACAATATCCGTATAGTCCGGTCCGTTCGTCTATGAGCATCGCATAGCAGGCCTAGGGGGTTGGTAAAAGTCAGACCCCCAAAAGCGGTACAAGTCTTGTCGGAATATAGCCGAGAACACCCTGAGATACTACTAGAATACCTACCAGTAAATCTCCTGCCTTGGCCAAGGACTTCGTGTAATGGCTCTCCTAGACACAGCGCGATCTTACCCCCAATACCAGGAGAGACGAAACCCCTACCGATCCACTCACTGCCTCCATGTGTCTCGGGACTGTACCCAACTAAAACCTGTTTGCACGACTCCTTTGAGCCGTGGTAGGGTAGTAATCAAAGCACAGTGGGAACACACGAGACAAATGACGATCTCAGGTCGATGAACTAACCTGTACACATGTCACCAGGGAACTGCTATCTGACGTCAGGTACAATACCAACTAGCATGTTCCCGGCGAGTCCTGTCCAGTGTACTCATAACCCAATGAGCACATGTATACATCTTAGGTGATCCAACTGACACCAATAGCTTGTGAGACTGGCCACCGCCCCTCGTCGGGGTCTCGACTGTATACACTAGTCTACTCCGGAGTATTGATGCCCTGTCTCGAAAACTCCCACGACTAGGGACCGCTTTAAGGATGTGCTTATAGACTATCCAACTCTCACTTATATGATTGTTATCACACTGCTGGTATTCAAGAAAGAATCCTAAGGGCTCTATCAACGTGTAATAGCGACCTGTAAGGTCACCTAAAACAGTACACGATGATAAAGACAAACCACGGTAGCATACTATTCTTTATCAACGTGTAATAGTGAACTACAATGTCACCTAAAGCATGTACATGATGATAAAGACAAACCAGATAGTATACAAACCTCTCGAGTAAGACTGTCCTACCGGTATTGGTCCTCCATCAATCATTACAATCACGTGCATGTGATCCAATAATTGACTCTGAGGGCACTATATCCAACATACCGAACCTGATATACAACATCATATCAGTCTCTTTATTTAGTAAAAAAAGATATAATTTTGTATTGTTGGATAATGTTTTGAACATTTCCTATATCAAGAGTTGATTGGATCAGGCGCGTTATCTAATAGCATATACGTTCTAAATGAAACCACAGTTCTTAACGTACAGAACACACACAAGAGTAAAAGTTAAAAAATGAACGAATCCTTCTTGAGGCAATGTAGACTAGGTCATATCAATGCGACCCGACTAGCTAAGTTACATTAAGATGCATATTTAAATCAGTTTGAATCTACATCTTGTAAAACTTGCCAGTCATGTCACAAAGATAATATGACCAAAGCTCCATTTACTGGAAACAAAGAAAGAGTTAGTGAACTCTTGGGATTGATACATGATGATGCATGTAAGTCCCCTGTCTACACATGCCAGGACCGCACTAGTAAAATAAGGGGTTGCCCCTACGGATAATATCATCCGTAGGGGCAATAAAAGTTTGGCCCTACGGATTAATACGTAGGGCAAAGTGGTTGCCCCTACGGTCGTTCAATATTTATTTAAAATTTATTAAATCTTAAAGTGTTTTTTGCCCCTACGGTGGCGCAAACCAAGCACCTACGGGTATATCCGTAGGGGCATATAAATAGGGATTTAAGAGATCGATCCCTACGCTGATTATTTCTTTTTCCTATTCTCGCGCGAAACCAAATTTTCCCAAATCGAGATCGTCGTCGCCGCCGCCGCCGCAGTGATCTCGTCGTCACCGAATCCAAGCCGAATCGTCGTCGCCACACCTGCGCAGTGATCTCGTGGTCGCCACCGTGCTCCGTTCTCGTTGTCGCCACCGCCCTTGTCGTCGCCGATTGCGTCTCCGTCGTCGCCTACAGGTAATTAGTTAAACATTATTATAATGATGTTAGGGTAGCGATCAATGAGGGTTAGGATTAGGTATCGGTTGTGGTTAGGGTTAGGATTAGGGTTAGGGTACGGGTTCGATCGGCGGTTGGGGTTCGACGACTGGTGTTGGGGTTAGGGTTAGGGTTAGGGTTTCGGTTGGGGTTTGGTGTTGGGGTTGGGGTTCGGCTGGGGCTGGGTTGGAGTTAGGGTTAGGCCGGGTTAGGGTTTGGTGTTGGGTTGGGGTTCGGCTGGGGCTGGGTTAGGGTTAGGATGAGTTGGAGAGATTGAAGGCGAGCTGGGTTTTGGGAGAAGAGAAGGAAATGGCACTGCTTGCTGCTTCAATTTTTTGATATAGATAGATAAGGTTCTTTTGGGATTTTGGAGGGGTTTTAATTTGGGGGAAATAAATAGCTTTGGAGATGAAATGGGGCATTTCGGTAATTTGATTCTCTGTTGCAAATATTATTTATCAATATATTTAATTATATATATTAAATAAAATAAAGTAAACTATAAATAATATGAAACCAATATATGATACTCGATGATGATATGAAACCTTCATATTCCCATCGATACCCGTATATGAAACTAAAAGCGCCACTTAGTCCCCGTCTATCGGTTAACATACGTGCGATGCTCGTCGTGACCTAGAACTATACAAAGGTTGTTAAATATCGGACAGTATAGCTCGATACTAACAACCGTCGTATAGTCTACGCGACGAGAAAATTCAATCGTATGGTAACCCATAGATTTGTCCCGTGTGGACAAGTTAAGAATGTATAAAGCAAACGCCTTCATTCACTTGTGTTTTCATCCGTTTCGAGATATTTCGTCGGTACCTTTCCGCTGGTTCTCCGTGTACAAAGATAGATTAGATGTTCATTTCAACGTTGTTTCACAGCTTTGAAATGATTATCTATTCTATTACAGTGTACTCGGAGAACAGAGTGGAGGTGCTGCCGAAATTTACTCGAAACGGTTGAAAGCACAAGTGATGGGCGTTCGCTCTATACATTCTTAATGGGATAGAAGCCTACCCCCGACAGCCGGAACACATACATACAAACGCATAATTAGAGAGCGATTCGAGATGTTCGGGTTAAAACCAATATATGATACTCGATGATAATATGAAACCTTCATATTCCCATCGATACCCATATATGAAACTAAAAGCGCCACTTAGTCCCCGTCTATCGGTTAACATACGTGCGATGCTCGTCGTGACCTAGAACTATACGAAGGTTGTTAAATATCGGACAGTATAGCTCGATACTAACAATCGTCGTATAGTCTACGCGACGAGAAAATTCAATCGTATGGTAACCCATAGATTTGTCCCGTGTGGACAAGTTAAGAATGTATAAAGCAAACGCCTTCATTCACTTGTGTTTTCATCCGTTTCTTGATATTTCGTCGGTATCTTTCCGCTGGTTCTCCGTGTACAAAGATAGATTAGATGTTCATTTCAACGTTGTTTCACAGCTTTGAAATGATTATCTATTCTATTACAGTGTACTCGGAGAACAGCGGGGAGGTGCTGCCGAAATTTACTCGAAACGGTTGAAAGCACAAGTGATGGGCGTTCGCTCTATACATTCTTAATGGGATAGAAGCCTACCCCCGACAGCCGGAACACATACATACAAACGCATAATCAGAGAGCGATTCGAGATGTTCGGGTTAAAACCAATATATGATAATATGAAACCTTCATATTCCCATCGATACCCATATATGAAACTAAAAGCGCCACTTAGTCCCCGTCTATCGGTCAACATAACGTGCGATAATTTATTCTTTTCAACGACAAATGCACACACAAAGCATATACATGGATTTTCTCCTTTGTCAGTAACTATCCCGTTCTTATATTTCTCAATATAGTCAGCATAACCTACAATTTATATGTTATTCAGTCTAACATGGCCCATGAGTACGTCAGAGTTAAGGACTGGATGTATGTGGATTGGAAACAACGTATGCAACCTAAGTTTGTCGCAGGAGTTGCTGCTTTCCTTGAATTTGCACGAGCACATAATAAGATCATAATAGAGAAGATTCTCTGTCCGTGCGATAGATGTGGCAATAAGTACTGGCAGAAGGTAGAATTGGCAGAGCTTCATATTGTAAAACATGGGTTTACTAGACTTTATTCAACTTGGAAATATCACGAGGAAGGAGAAGAATGCAGTACTGCGGTAGAAGAAGGAGAACACGATAATGCGGCAGGAGAAGAAGAAGAATTCGGTAATACGGCAGGATACGGAAATTTATTTCCATCAGAAGAAATGGAAGATATGGTAGAGGCTGCCCTAGGTGAATCTATTTGTACCGAAGATGACATTCCTTCCGGTCAAGGACCGCGTGCGGATAAATATGAAAATTTCATGAATGATGCTAGGAAACCAATTTATGAGAATAAGAAGTATTCCACCCTCTCATGGTTCGTCCAACTTTTCCAAATTAAGTGCCTAAATGGATGGAGCAACAAGTCATTCACAATGCTTCTTTCGTTCTTGAAAGATTATATGCCTCCGGGAAATAATGTGCCCGAAAGCTGGTACGAAGCCCAGAAAATGATGTCTGATTTGGGTCTAAAGTGCGAGAAGATTCAAGCATGTCCTAAAAATTGCATGTTGTACCGGAAAGAGAATTCAGATTTGAAAGAGTGTCCAACATGCGGAGAGGCCAGGTATAAGCCGAAAGATTCTGATAAGAAGCCTGATATACCTGTGAAGATAGCACGATATTTTCCCATAACATAGAGGCTACAGAGGCTATTCAGGTGCAAGAAAACAGCCGAGGCAATGATTTGGCATCACCGTGCTCCTCCAAGCGAAAATGGAAAAATGAGCCATCCAAGAGATTCACCGGCATGGAAGGATTTCGATAGGAGGCACGCAATATTCAGTAGCGATCCTCGCAATGTCCGGCTCGGACTGGCTGCCGATGGCTTCTGCCCATTCAACTATATGGCTGGAAGTCACAGTACATGGCCCGTTGTAATGATAATTTATAATCTGTCGCCTTGGTTGGCTATGGACCAATCATACTTTATGATGCCTCTTCTTATCGACGGACCAAACTCACCGGGGAACAATATCGACGTCTATCTCCGACCTCTGATTGAGGAGCTGAAAACTTTGTTCATTGATGGTGTAGAGACATATGATTCAAACACAAATACAACCTTCATACTGCGTGCGGCTTTAATGTGGACAATTAATGACTTTCCTGCGTATGGAATGCTTTCAGGTTGGTCCGTACATGGTCACAAAGCATGTCCTCATTGCCATGAACACACAACATCAAAATTTTTGAATTTTAGCAGGAAGGTTTGTTATTGCGGCCATGGACGTTTTCTGCCTCCAGACCACCCCTATAGGTCTACGATGTCCCAGAATACGAGGACAGCGATGAGGACGAAGAAGAGAGAAGGCTTAAAGTGCTCCGACCGTCTGTTTCGAAGGACGGGTTGTCTTCGACCGATCATGAAGTTACGTGGGTTAGAAATGACATCGACGATGAAATCCAAGTAGATATGTATGATGCGCCCACGAAACGAAAAAGGTTATCAGTAATGTTATATTATTACTTCACATTTTACGCTCTAGATCATATATAGTCAATACTTTTAATGATTGTCTAATGCGTCCACGAACCGTTTATCTAGATTTGATGACGATGTCGGGAGCAGCGAGGGGCGGCAGGAGCTCCAGCTGCGGCAGAGGCAGAGGCAGAGGCAGAGCGGTTCTGCCGCCCGGAGAGCTCCGTAGGGAGCTTCAGAGGGCCGGTCTTGCACCCAGATCGGAGACCCCTTCGGATGCCTCCTTCCGTGTTGATTTGGCCACACCTCCAGGTATACTGCACGCATATCCATTTTGAATGTAATATTACAGATATTCATGCATGTTTATGTAAAAATTACTTATATTGTCAATGTTTGATTGTCTAGTTGTTGGTGATGCGTCCACATCTGGGACAGAGGCCACCCCCGCTCCTCCAGGTATGTTTATATATCATATAGTGTATGTATATTGATTTAGAATGCTATATCATAAATATACACATTCCTTTTGCTCTTACTTAACAATTTTTATTATTGTCTAGCTGTAGGTGGTGACACCACCGCACCTGCGGGTATGTTTATATGTCCTATAGTGCATGCATATTGATTTAGAACGTTATATTATTGATCTACACATTCTTTTTGCAATTACTTATAAAATCTATTTTTAATTGTCTAATTATAGGTGGTGCGTCCACACCTTCCACAGGGGCCACTCCTGCCGCTTCCATACCCTCCGCATCGTCTGCAGGTTAGTATGAATAAATTTAAAATATTTATTTATTTTACATATGCTCTATAGAATAAATATGAACTTCATGGAGATTTAGCGTCGATGTTTATTTTACAGTTGGAGGGGATGCGTCCGGGACCCCGGTTGTTCCTCACCGGAGGAACTATCGTCCCGCTCGTGCTGCTGCTCGGGCCCAGGCTCGTGTGCAATTCACCGGAGGTATATATCACACTTGAATTCTTAATACAACTGTCTTATTATTGATTGTCTTGATATTTCGTGCAGACGCAGGGCCTCTCCACCCCCAGAGGGGGACTCGAGGCCCGAATCAGTCCCATAGGCTGAGGCCTGATAGAGCTAGGGGGGAGGCAGCATTCTCCCTATTTTTTACCCTTGACTATCGCTATACCGGTCCTCATGCCGAGAGGTTCGGCCGGTACTTGGGGGACGAGAGCCGGATCGTGAAGAACTATCCACTTCACGTTGAGTGGGGCGAGCAGCACCAGCGCTCATTCGCCCTCTTCTTTGAACAGGCTCAGGTATGTATTAATATATATTTTCATTTGATCTATCCAATATATTTATTATTAACACTTGCAATCTAATAACAATGTTTTTTTTGTATTTTCAGTTGGATTACGATTTTCAGCCTGTAGCCGACCCTGATCACCCGGGGAGGGTGCTCGACCTTCATGCTCTGTACAATGGCCTGATGAAGAACATGCAGGACAAGGTCCGATACAACAGGAATGAGCTGAAGGCCGACTGCTACTCCCTGTGGATAGCGACCCCCGAGGCAGAGAGAGCGGCCCTCCTATCTACTCCGGCGTTTGCGAGAGTCGACGTAGAGACATGGCCTATATTGTGCGCTTATTTCGACTCCGAACGCAAACGAGTATGTATTTTAAATTTAATTCATTATTTATGATATAATTTATTTCTTTGTGTTTCTTAATTAGAAAACTAAATGTTAATGCGTTGTGCAGAAACAGGCCGCTCAGAATACGGAGAACAGGAAGTCGGCGAAGAGGGGTCGCCCCACTTACACAGGTGGCTCGAGGAACATTACTCGAGCCATGGAGTTATCGGTAAATTAAGAGTTATTCTCTAATATTCTGCAATATTAAGAGTTATTCTCTAATATTTCTAATATTAAGAGTTACTTTCTAATATTGCAGACAGCTCGGACCGTGGCGTCAGGTGGTACACCGAGCGTGCTGTCCGCATATCTTGCCGTCCACGGCACCTCGACAGATCCCGCCACGGGCGAGCTTCGATGTCCCGACGTCGCTACCCAGGAGTACTGCGTAAGTGTTAATATTTTTTCTACCCAAATTTGAAATTTTAGTTTTGGAAGGTTCAAGTTTAAATTTTATACTTATACTTTACTGCTTAATGTGGGTGTAGGAGCGGGTGGTTGAGCAGGCCCAGGCCTCGGGGATCGATTTTACCGAACAGAACGATCCGAGGCTGCTGACCCCAGTTCTGGACGCCGCACACGGAGGGCACCACGGAGGTTGGGAGAGAGGCCGGGGATTGGGCCCTAGCAGGGCCCATATGAGGTTGGACTCCACCCCGGCGGTTACTTCCTCCGTCTCCAGTGGCCGGCATGTCCATCAGGAACTGGATAGCTTGAGGACCACCGTTCAGGAGTTGAAGGAGATGCTGGTATGTATACTACTTTATAGTAAAATATCATTTCATATTATATACATATCAACATATCCATAATTAGTACGTAACTTGAGCTTTTTTGGTTTTAGAATTAAGTTTGATTAATCATACATACATATGTAATTAAAATAAACAACGCTTTTCCAAACTAGATATCCAAACAGGGTTTCGAAATAACTTAATAATGAAACGAATTCGAATAATACACAGTTCTTACACGCTTCTTACACACGTTATGTCCAGACGCGACAAGGTAGATCGGCCGAGCCTCCACATGCATCTCCTTCGGCTGCGGCTCCGCAAGCCACTACATCGGCTGCGGTTCCGCAGACAGCTCCTGTAGCTCCACCGCCCACTCAGACTCCCGCAGCCGCGGCTCCGCAAGCGACTACCTCGACGGCGGCTGCGCAGACCACAACACCAGCTCCACATGCCGCTCAGACTCCCTTATTTGTAGCATTGGAGAGTGTATTTACCGAGGAGCAGGCGCGCGTTATTTTAACGTTATTCGGAGGTGGAGCTGGACCGAACTAGGGTAGCTTTTTGGTTCTTATTTTTTGAAACATGTATTTATTTATATCACATTGTACTACATTTTGAAACGATATTGATATTGGTTTGAATTTATATCATATTCAGTTTTTGGGTTTCTTTTGTATATTATATATATGCGTGGGATGTGATTATGAATACTGCAATATATGATTTGATTGATGTATATAGTATTGTGCACAGGGCGGAAAAAAATCTAGCAGCCCTTTTTTAAAAACAAATACAGACAAAATGTACCTACGGATTAATCCGTAGGTATATATGTTGCCCCTACCGATAAATCCGTAGGGGCAAACTATCAGGAAACCTGATATTTTCCCACCTGATATTTATCCCCTACGTATATAACCGTAGGGGCAAAATATCAGGTTCCCTGATATTTTCCCCCCGATCTCAGTGCAGTGTGTTGGGAGTGGCCCCTACGGATAACTCTGTAGGGGTTACTTTATATCCCCTACGGCTCTATCCGTAGGGGACTTAATAGGACCTACGGGTATATCCGTAGGTATATACAATATATTCAAAAAAAAAATTAAATATATGATTTTATTACCCCTACGGGGTACTCCGTAGGGGCTATAGCACCTACCGAATTATCCGTAGGGGCATAAATTTATCCGTAGGGGCACGTTCAGGACCTCAACTTGCACCTGCGGCCTTTGCACCTACGGGGTCTTTTTTCGCCCCTACGTACATATCCGTAGGGGCAGTGGTTTGCCCCTACCGATAAATCCGTAGGGGCAAACCATATTTGTAGTGGTGCCGGTTCTTTGTACTTTATTACATTCTCTGATGATCTCTTTAGATTCAGACATATGTTCATGTTGAAACACAAGTCCGAACCTTTTGAGATATTCACAGAATATAAGTTAGAAGTAGAGAACCAAAATACGGGTATAAGTATTGTGTCCTATGATGAGATCAGGGAGGAGAATACTTGTACATGGAATTCTTGGACTATTCTAAAGGAGAATGAGATTCTCTCTCAGTGTTACTCCTCAGAATACACCACAGCACATCCACTGCAGATCGTCGAGAGATCGAGGTGAAGAGAGTAAATACGGAGAACAACACTGCAGATCCACTCACGAAGGCCCTACCCCAGACTCAGTTCGAGCGGCTGATCGAGATGATAGGGCTTCGATACGCCAGTATATGGCCTTAGTGCAAGTGGGAGATTGTTAGTGTATATGCCCTAGAGGCCATTACTGTATCATACTAACTTGTATATTACTTAATGAAAGCTTGGGATATTCACAGTTGTATAGACAATCTTGCTCAAAATGGTAGTATGCTACTTGGTTTGTCTCTACTTCAATATGTGCATGTGTTTCTTTTAGCATATCTCTTATATACATATTAGTAAAGCCCTTAGGATCTTTACTTGATTACCAGCATTGTGATGGCGCTCACACTCGTGGGGGCTGGGTAATCCATAAGCACATCCTTATACAGGTCCCTAGTCGTAGGACTATCGAGACAGGGCATCGATACTCCGGAGTAGACTAGCGTATGCGCTTCTCATCCCAGCGGGGGAGACGGTCTGTCCCACAGCCATCAGTACGCCGTACTTGAGATAGTATGCGAGTGCTCGTTAGGTTATGAGTACACTGGACATGACTCGTCGGGAACTGTTGGTTGGCATTATACCTATCGTCAGTTATCAGTTCCCATGTGACATGAGTACAGCTTAGTCCGCCGACTTGACACTGTCACTTCGCCTCGAGTGTGTTCCCACTGTACTTAGATTACTACCCTACCACGGCTCAAAGGAGTCGTGCAAACAGGTAGTAGTTGGGTGCAGTCCCGAAGCACTTGGAGGCAGTGACGGTTAGACAGGATTCGTCTCTCCCGGTATTGGGGGTTGACATCGCGCTGTGTCTAGAAGAGCCATTACACAAGTAGTCCCTGGCCAGGGCAAGCAAGATATACTGGTAGGTTTCCAGTGTTATCTCAGGGTGTTCTGGGCTACACTCCGACACGACTTGTACCGCTATTAGGGGACTGACATTCACCGCCCCCCTAGGCCTGCCATGCGATGTATCAGACGAACAGACCGGACTGTACGGAGATTGTCACATACAGGCTCAGTAGGAGTTCAGATGGGTTTACCTCATCGGCCTTCTTATCGACATCTACCTGGGGACCGTTACGTACAGGTAGTGCCGCTTGCGTTCTGTGGTTAAACCTACTGCCAGCGTAGTGTCGAGTCTTTAGAGTCCCACACAGAGAGTTTCCCTGCACTGAGCGAAACGTGTAGAGGCCGTATGGTTTTACGGCAGGGCTGCGATCACTTACGTACACTTGTGTGCGTATGCTGTTCGGGCAGGCAATACTAGTGGGCATTGGTTTAAGATAGATCCTAGTATTGCACGGACGGATTTGTTTTGTCTTCTGTGCATTCGCATTCTACGGAATGCGGATGCGGGTGTGTATGCACGGTTTTGAGGAGAAATAAAGGAGAAGGTGCCCCATTAAGGTTTTGGCAGTTGGTTCGGCCAAAACCGTAATGTGGCAGACTCGTTAGGGTTTTGACAATTCGTTTGGTCGAAACCATTATAAGCCGGAGACATTGTTTACTAATCCTTTTAGTAATAGATTAGTGATGGCTAAGTGCATTGACCATTTGACCACTTAGACCTCTCTTGACTTTGTTGACCTGTTGACCGTGTTGACCGTTGACCTTCAAGAGAGATCTACACTCTTCTTTGATTTTCTTTTTATTTCTTGTGTTATGATAATGGTCAATTCAATGTGCCATCAACTTTATCATGATAGGATTAGTAATGATGATATTGTGTATTATTGCAATCATGGTTCATTTCCCTTGAGTTAATCTTTTCATTATTCTCTTCTCATTCTCTCTCTTGAAATAGAAAGAAAAGAAAAGCTCCATGGTTGCTAAGTTTTCTCCTTCATCTTCCTCCTCTTGAAAATTCTTTTGATCTCATGTGTTGAGAGAAAAAGAATCCACATAGATAAACACTTCCATTTTTCTCTTCTACACAACCTAAGGCATTTAGATTAGCAATCTCTTTGCCCTAGTTTCCTTGGCTTGAGGCGGAGCCTAGTGTACAACTCTCGGGTGGATCGTCTTCGACTCAAGAAGGCCGCGGAGGTGACCAAAATCCGGATCGACCCTTGGAGCGTGGATGGACGGCCGGACAGCGGAGAGAAGACCCGAAGGACCGGTTCCGTGAGGTATATTTTCTACAGCATAGTAGTTAAAGCCTCTACTTGTTTGCTAGTTTCTAGTTTAGCCAGGATCCTTGCTTTTGAGTCCATGTTGCCTTGCGCCAAATTATTGTTTTTCGCCGTTTCCGCCTCCCCGTAAGAACAGGGGTGAGCAACGTGGACTTACAGTGGTATCAGAGCCTAGCTAAACATAAACTAGTAAGTTAGCAAAGTGTTTAGAACATCGATCGGAAAAAAGTCGCAAAACACGTCCGCAAAACCTCAAGTTTCTGTCGATTTTCATACTACTCAAAAAGTGATTTAAAGTATATGAAAAATCATCTCAGGGTTTTGTAAAAACACTGCAGAAAAACGATCCAGTGACTCGATCAAACGACCGCGATTCCACGGCAATAACATGCTCATTGCCACGGTTCCGCGGCCGATTTGACTCGGCAGTGGATCGGGTTTTGTGCAGTGTTTTAGTTTGGATGTTTTGGGATTTTTAATACATGTTTTTTCTATCCAGATTTTCCAGAGAGTAAATTGACTTTTGCGGTGGTTATAAATCCGTATTTTGATCGATGTTCCGTAGACTTTGGCTGATGCATATTTTCTGTGATGTGATTTATGTATTGAACGTCCGCTAATCGCTATACGTCGATTAGTGGGGGTTATACATATCTGTGATCTGTAATGTTGATGGTTTGTGTATATGAACTCGTTGGATTGTCGCGGATGAATTGCCGGGAATGGATGTGAGATGAGAGTTTCTTTTTCTTTCATTCATTATAAAAGTTGTAAATTGATGTAATATTATTTGTATGGCCGCACAACCGGGTCGGGGTTGTAGCCGTCATTGTATAATTTCTTTTTACTGTTTTTGCTCCTAGGATAGACCCAAGGTGGGGTGCACAAACTACCGGGTATCTCGAAGTGCCGAGTGTCCTACTCACGGTGTTGAGGGAGGTTGCTTCGCTTCGGGTACTTGGCGGGTAGTTTGCCGCACCCGTAGGGGTCTAGGGTGGGGTTTGGCTATTCATCGCGACCGTGTAATCCGTTTTTCGTTGCAGGCTGGAACGAATCGTGGATTCCTAGCATATCCAAAGTGTTCATCTGTGATCTGTAATGGCTATCATTGCTATATATATATCTATATATGATATTTATTTAGGTGTTACTTATGTTTTGCATCCGCGCTAGTCCAGCCCCCGCTCTGTCGTTAGTTAAGTAACCTAACGGGTGATGACGGGGCCCCGTGGCGAATGCGGATGGCATAAGCGTACACCATATTTTGGTTGTTTTCTGCAATGGTAGGATTAAATGATGGGACGCATTGGAATTAATGAAAGAAAATAAACCAAGTAAAAGTCGTTGGAACACTTTGAAAACCACTCGGTTCTTTTCAAAAACTAGCATTTTAAACACGGAGCTTGAACCACTCCTTTTAAAAGCTATCCCGTTCCATCGATTATATCAAGTTCACTACGTTCACGGTTTCGCCAAAACCATTAGTAGCCCTCCGTCGTTTCGGTTAAATATTCAGTAGTATTCAAGCTATGTATTTTGACCTTCGCCAAGGCATAGTGATTGGTAGCTGCTGAATATTTATCTGTAGCATAGATAGATGCGTTGGTTTGGGACAGTCGTACTACTATTTTGGCCTTCGTCAAGGGTATGTACGGGTGGGTTCAAATTAACCTAGATAATGACGGGTAGAACTTGACATGTGACTTATGATATGTTGGCCTTCGTCAAGGTCATAAGAGCATGGGGCAAAAATCCACATCGGGAGTTTCAAAAGTACTGAAACTTGCTAGCGCTGCATACCATTTGGAGTGTGATGATTCTGGTAGGATTCCTTCGGTTTTGTTGTTAGTTATATGTATGCCCTAGAGGCCATTACTATACATAGGATGTATATTGTAGTGGATGCTGGGACATATATAGGGAGGACTTTCTTGCTCGACATGATAGTATGCTATCTGGTTACTCTTTACCTTAACGTGTATACTGTTTGTCTCTCTGTTACATGTTGGTAAAGCCCTTAGGATGTGTACTTGACTACCTGGACTTTGATGCGGATCATACTAGTGGGGACATGGTAGTCCATAAGTACATCCTTCAAAGTCCCTAGTCGTGGGTGTATCGAGACGGGGCATCGATATACCAGAGTAGACTAGCGTATACCTTCTCGACCCATACAGATGGGCGATGGATGATCCCATATCCATTGGTGTTTGACATCGGAGATGATATACGGGTGCTCAGTGGAGACTAGGTACACTGGACGGACTCGCTGAGAACTCCCAGATGGTATTATACCTTACGTCAGATGGCAGTTCTCTGGTGACACTGGTACAGAGTAGTCTGTTGACCCGAGATCGTCATAGAGTCTTGTGTGGTTCCCACTGTGCTTTGATTTCCACCTTACCACGTCCAAGAGGGAGTGCAAAACGGTGGTTTTTAGGTACAGTCCCGAATCATATGGAGGCAATGAGCGATAGGAGGGGATTCGTCTCTCCCGGTATAGGGAGTTGATATTGCGCTATGCTCGACTGGCCAAAACAGGAAAGCCCTGGCCAGGGTTGCAGTGATCTACTGGTAAGTGTTATCGGTAGTTTCACACATGTTATGGACCTCACGTCGGGATGACTTATCGAGCTATTGGGGTCTGACGTTTACCACCCCTAGGCAAGATATGCGACATATCAGACAATCAGACCGGACTGTACGGTAAGTGTTACTGGTTGGATTCACAGGAGTGTGAGCGGGCTTGCTCGTCGATCTTCTGATCGCTCAATACCCAGGTGGCCGTTACGTTTAGCAGACCGCTTGCGGCTTGTGGGTGTTTGATATGATCATCACCTGCTGCCGGCGTATTGACGAGTCTTTAGAGTCCTACACAGAGGTTTCCTGGCTCAAGCGAAACGAAATAGGAGCGCATATGAGATATGTGCGGGACCGAGAATGATACCAGTATGTGATACTGTATTCGATTCTCGCGATTTGTGACATTGATCGGTTATATGCGATATAGCCGGGTTATCGGATCAAGTGTTGATTCGATAAGTTGTTACTATTGATATTAGTCGGTTATATGCGATATGACCGGGTCGTTAAATCAAGTGTTGATTTAATGATTTAATGTATAATTATATATTTGATATATCACTTTACATTAACTAATATAGGTTCACTTAAATGGATTTTCTCACTAGAAGTTCACAAGTTGTATATGTGATATACTTTTGTGCACTTGTTTGTATCATGTTTGATGATACATGCTCACTTGTGTATGTGTAAAGATTAAACCATGGTTGTGTAATGGTTAGGGTTTTTCATTTTCGTATTCATTTATTCATTTATTTTGTTTATTTATTTTGGAAATGATAAAGAAAAGAATGGTGGCTTTATTTGTTTTTATTGAAGCTTCATGAAGGTTTGAACAAGTCCACCATTCTTGTCTCATGCTTAACCCTAACCATTCCACTTAACCCTAGTTCATTCTCTACACATAACCATGGTTAGTATATGATAAGTATTCATATTTTCTTTTCTATTAAAAAAATAACTTATCATATTCTTTCTTCTTCTTCTTCATCTTCTTCAATGAAGAAACCTAGACTTCATCAATGGTGATTGATGAAAAAGAGTGAGAAATCCAATTCTAAAGTGAACCCACTTCCTATTTCTTCACCCTCTACCTCTTGCCAAGTAGTATAGGGTGTTTCCTTCACAAGTTTTCATGGCTTGGTGAAGGTGGAGCTTGATCTTGTGATGCCTCGACGTAGATCATCTTCGGCATCGTCGTCGATGACCTAGCCCGCTTTTTCTCCGATGAAGCCGACACTAGATGTCACGACCCGAGAATTCGACTCGTGACCGGCACTTAACCACGCAACGTCTACAGGCGTAACGCGGCTAAGTAAGCCGAACCCAGAAATCAAAACCAATAAATATAGAGTGATTTTAAAACATTTTGTAAAAACAATCGTACATGTCCGAAAAACTTCCATTTATTTAGTAGAAATCCTTTTTAAGTTCAAAAGTTATAAGTTTTATAATTTTGGTAACATTTCCCTTTTAAAATATTATCCCCGAAAGTCGGGTAAAAAAAACAAGGTGTAGCAGAAATAACAAGTGACAAGAATGAAGCATCACAATATGATATACGACGCCGTAGCGAAGAATACACAGTAAAACAAGGACAATATCATAAAAATAAGACTGCATAAAGTAAAGTCGGCTCACATGCGAGCTCGACACCAGAATATAAAATCATACATATCGCCCTCACAACTGTCTCTAAGTCAATACAGAAAGGTAGATGGAGAATACTAGATACATCAATATACAACTGAAATATAACAGATACCGTACAAAACCCACCTATCAGCAAAAGACTATCTCTGCTCAAAAAGGGTATCTGTGCCAAAAGATGCGGTAACAGCCAGCCGTGACTACTCCCAAGGGCAACCTGCAAACACTGTGGCACAACGGGGGTGAGTTGCCAACTCGTGAATAGAGATAACATATAAAGGTAATCGCAAGCATGCACATATAGCGTGGCTCTACTAATGCCAGCAGATAATATCAATGCGATGTGGCAGTATGCATAATAATAATGCCAGTCCTCTACCAGGTGATACACTACAGGATGAGATGTGATAATGAATGCTGAGCATGGGGATATAGTATCTACATGAAGTATCGAGGTGGACTACATAAATATGTATGCACCACAAATCCCAGCATCTCAAACGCCGGTACTCCATCGGCCCTCATATCCTGTATATCCCTGAGAATCCCGAGTGCCCAACATCGGCACCCAAATATCATAAATACTCGTGTCTATCATCGACACGCAAAACATCCTGTATCGGGCCTCCGTCAATCCGGGTCATCCCTCTCTCACTACATCGGGAATCCGTCAGTACGGGTCATCCCTCTATCAATCCATCGGGCGTCCGTCAGTCCGGGTCAGCCCTCTATCGATCCATCGGGCATCCATCAGTCCGGGTCAGCCCTCTATCAATCCATCGGGCATCCGTCAGTCCGGGTCAGCCCTCTATCAATCCATCGGGCATCCGTCAGTCCGGGTCAGCCCTCTATCAATCCATCGGGCATCCGTCAGTCCGGGTCAGCCCTCTATCAATCCATCGGGCATCCGTCAGTCCGGGTCAGCCCTCTATCAATACGTGCCTCTAGCACCGAGAAAACACGGGGTGACGCCCCAAAATATCATATCAAGGGAACCGGGTTTTTAATGATTACTTATTTGAAAAGGGCACGGTTCCCAAATCCAGAAATCACATGAAATCCCAACAATAATACAAGTAATTGTGATGTGATATGTGCATCAAATATGTATATCAAGTCATGTCACATAAAAATGAACTACAATGCAATGATCCAATGTGATATAGGTATCAAGTATGAAGTCCAAGTCATGTCATGTATAGATGAGTTACAACAATATACAATAGTATGATCATGGCAGTTCTATCAGTTCTAAGCAATATGTATATATATATAGCAGGGAATGCAATATGCAATGACAGTCTATGGGGTGCATGAAACATATAATAACAAAGTCCTATCAGCCCTGACGCATAACGCCATGCGGGCGATATCCCCGTAGATGTGAAATCTACTCACAGTGTCTCGCGCTAAGTGTAGCCGACGACTTGCTTTCCCTTCTTCGCAGCGTCCGTCTCACTGGCCTGCGAACCTAAAATCACATAACATATCACACATATAAGCTCAAGTCACAAAACGCGACATTATAATCCAACAAGAAACCTGTGTCGCAAACCAATCACGCGTGTGCGCGATACGCTAAAACGTGTACTCACGCGCCACGAAACTACCCCGACGCGCCGCGATACGCAGAACCCAAACCTACTCACGTATCACGCGCGTCGCGAAGGTTTAGAAAAACGGCAAAACAGGTAACTGGTCCCAGATTTTGCTACAGAACTAATCTCAAAAATATATATATATCAAAAGACCCTACACACCAGCAGACACCTACAGAACCCAAAAATACCCAAAACACTTCCTGTCTGGCCGCAATTTGCGGCCAGAATGACGGTTTTGGCGGCCGGAGTTGGGAGTCAGGGGGTCGGGTTTCACCTATGGTATCAGCTCCTCTCCACCATGCTACAGTATCCTCAAATTCATTCAGGTCTCACCGGGTCAATAGCAGTTCCAGAAAACTCACATTTGCACAAATACGACATATGGCATCGAATGGTGAAACTGGTGGTATTTTAGTGTAATCGGGGTTGGACTAGGTTACAATGGCCTCAACAGACCTCAATCATCCTACTGGAACCAACTTACATCCTATAAGCACAAAGTTTCTATTAAACATCCCATATCGCACTAAAACGCACCAATATCCATTAACCGATGCAAATCTACACTAACCAAGCTAACTAGGGACTAAGTTAGGAAATATACCTCATACTTAACCCTAGGAAGCTGGAGGAAGGTGGAGAAGTGGAGGGAAGAGGCTGCACTTGCTGTTGGTGCTCACTGCTGCTCACTGTGCTGCTGTTGCTGTTGCTTCATGCTGCTGCTGCTGCTTCATGCTGCTGCTGCTGCTTCATGCTGCTGCTGCTGTGGCTTCATGCTTCAGCTGAGGTAAGTGGGTGTGTGTGTGAGTGTGTTGTGTATGTGAGAGTGTGAGAGTTTGAGAGAAAAACCAAAAAAGAAATGAGAGCCACCCTAATCATTCATACAAAAGTCACCCCTCTCTCTCTCTCACCTCATTTAATGCAAGCATGGCCTAAAGCCATGATGCACTCTCCCTCTCTCTCACAAGTCAACACTTAAACAAAAATTCAAATAAAGCAACCTTTTTAATTATCTAATTAAACTTACTTAAAACCCAAAAGAATTAATCCTAAAAGATTAACCCACCATGGTTAATAATTATTGTATTTACTTAATTTAAAAACCCTAGTTTACATGCACATGTTTGTGCAAGCCTAATAAAATTTTGGAAAAATATTTATTAAATTAGGAAAATTATTTAAAACACAATTTGGTAAACTTTTTATTAAAAACCATTATTTAATTATAATTATTCACTAACCCTTATCCTAAGGTGTTACACTAGAGCCCGGGATCCGATGATCGCAGCGAGGAGACATCTTCACGGAGCTATGGAGGTGGAGCACCGGATCTACAAAGGTTGTATTTCCGTTCACTTAGTTAAGTAGTTAACTAGCTCGTAGTTTCGCCTAAAAATCTAGTTAACGATCCGTATTAGGGTTTCTCGGCACCCGTAAAATTTGAAATTGGCATGGTTGATGCCTTGTGAGACCTCATTAGCGTGCCTAGTAACCCTACAGTGGTATCAGAGCCTAGCTAGAGCCTTAGGCGATGCACAGACGAAGTTTGAAACCCGAACGAACCCGAAACCCTAAAATTTCATGCTCTCTGGACTTTTTTCAAAAACTGGGTTTTTTCCAGATTAAAAATTCTTTAAAAATTCAGCAGGAAGATCTAAGAATTGTGGTGCAAAACGATCACCTGAGTCATCTAACCCACCGCGGAACCGCGGCGGAAGCATGGCTTCCGCGGCGGTTCCGCGGCCGTATGGTCACAATGCCCTATAATGCTTCCGCGGCGGTTCCGCGGCCGTATGGTCACAATGCCCTATAACTTTTGCACAGTAATTCATCTTTTCCGATTCTGGATTTTCTGGGAATTTTTAAATATCACTCAAGAGTTGAATTTTTTGGGATGTATTGGGGACTCGGTGTTTCGACCGGAAAGTTTAACTTCGTCAGTGTGTTTTCCGGATATTTAGAATATGTTAAAAAGTTCGACCGGATAAAAATACCCACTTTTTCCCCAGTCGTGAAATTTCCAAGTGTTGGATTTTTCTGTGGTTTAAGGATGTTCTGAGTAGTGCAAGTATCGCGATGGTCCCTCTAGAAGACAACAAACCTTAACTCGATTATGTGACCGTCTTGAACTGCCCTTTGAACCTTCGGGTTTGGGGCAGTACGGCGTGCCACATGTGAGGCGTTGGCTTGACCCTTCTACGGCTGGACCGTTGGTACTGAGGCACGAAATGAATGTTGTTAGACTTATTTCATGCGTTGGACTGTATCGGGAAAACTTGGGTGTTCGATTGTTCGATCGGAAAATTTAACATTTTCTGATTATCCGGAATGTGATACAATAATTGGAATTCATAATTAGTTATGAGATAACTGAATGAATGTTATAAACATAGCAGTTTAGTCTCAGTTGATCAGTTGCCACGGAATTTTGATGTGATCAAAAGTCCGTCGCAATCACGTAGCATACGCGGATACTCGCCGGGTAAACTTAATAGACAGCCTCACCCCATAGCCCCGACCAAGTGACTGTAGGAGAACCCCATCGCCGAAAGCATCCGTTCGGGTGCTCGCGGCAGCGGTGTTCCGCCTTGGTGCACTTCGTCGATGGCGTCGGGGGTGCGGCCGCCTACTAAAGTTTGCGACGAGCATTCGATCAGGATGTCGGCAATCTTGTTGAATTGCCCGACTTGATATTGAAAAGTGTTTTCGATTTTGAGACTAAAATGCGGGGTTTATAATTGTTAGGCATGCGATGTCTAAGTATTTCATTTGATTAGGCATGCGATGTCTAAAGAGGTTGCGGATTCCAACTGTTGTAGTTTTACACTTTCTTTTCTGTGACCGTAAGTGTAATATGTGATATCGCCGGTTTCATTGCTATATGTCAACGACAATTGGGATGCGCATATTTACTTACGTTGATGACATGTGATGTTATGTGTTGCTGGATATGTTATATTGGATCGTCGTGTTTGAATAGCCGGGGGTTTTTATGTGAGATGAGTGTTTTTTCATTTTCATTCATGTAAAAACTTGTATGTAATATTCTTTTATTGGGGCACTTCCAGGTTGCGGAAGTTGTCACCTTTTGTATATTATTTACTTTTCCGCACTAGGATAGACCCAAGGAGGAGGGCACAAGTAACCAGGTTCTGGAGTCCAATGGGAGACCATCTCGAGGAGTCGAGTCCGGGTCTCCTAACTCTAGAATTGGTAGGGTTGCTTGCCGCTCTCGTAGGGGTCTAGGGGTGTGAGTTTGGCTATTCATCACGACCGTGGAATCCGTGTTTTATACTGGCTTGTATTGAAAACACGGACGTCCTAGTATATCCAATATTTCATATATTTCTTCTGTTGCGATATCTGTGATGTGATCATGTGATGTTCTGTGATAGATACAGTATATAGTATATATGATATATTATATAGGCGTTACTTATGTTTTACACCCGCACTAGCCCTGCCCCGCTATGCCGTTAGTTACCTAACCTAACGGTGCACGAGGGGACATCGAGGCGAATGCGGATGGCATAAGTGTACGTCGTATTTATCTGTGATGTTTAGGTATATAAATAATGGGATTTCATTAATGTGATTAATGAAAATAAAAGAAACCTAAGATGTTGTAGAATCGAATTTCAAAATAAAACAGGTAGCTACAGTTCTTGCTTTGCACAGCGGTATATGTGATATATCCTGCACCTTATTCGATAAGGAAAGGACCGAGATCCCTTCACCGGGAGTGACTCCTTTAGCAATAACTGGCAGATGCTACACACTCGGTTTGTCTTTTGATTGCTTTTAAGAGTTCTGCTTTGCACAGTGATATATATGATATATCCCGCACCTCATTCGACGAGGAAAGGACCGACGATCCCTTCACCGGGAATGACTCCTTTAGCAAAACTAGAAAAGCCTCAAAAGCACTCCATTTTAAAATCATTTGATTCTACAACGATATCAAGTTCATTACGCAATAGGTTTTCAGAAAAACCTGTCGTAGCCCTCCGTCATTTCAGATAAGTACTAGTTAGTATTCGTGCTACGTTTGTTGACTATGTTAAGGCGTAGTGTGCGGTAGCTAATTAGTGCTTATCTGTATAAGCATATGATGCGATTGGATTAGGGTAGTCGTGCGACTTTGTTGACTATGTTAAGGGTCGTGCGGGTGGGTTTAATTCAATCAGGAAATGACGGGTTGAACTTGACTAGCACTTATGATTTGTTGACTATGTTAAGGTCATATAGCTGCTAGGGGCAAAATATTATCGGGAATTTCAAGTGTTGAAATTTGCAATGAGATTGCATACCTTCTATGAAATAGTTGGATCTCGATACCCGCTGCGAGTAATTGTTACTCCTGGGAGACTTTTACACATTACAATTAGCCGATCAAGTAGGTGTCTAGAAAGGTGTTAACGAGGTTACGCCTCTGGGAAAACGAGTTTTACATTAATTAGGTTCGTGCGAAAGCACGGGGGACTTCCCTCAAAGTACCGACACTGGCCTGGCTGAAAGATTGGCGAACTTGTAGTGTGTAATTAATCCCGGCTAGTCTTTCCTTTTGGGGTTTGAAGGAAGATTTGAAAAAAAGCAGTGGGAGCCATCCTGATTAGATAAAATAAAAACCAATCTGATCTTGCAAGAGCATACGCTGAGTGTTTTCTTCTCTCTCTCTCCAGGTAGCAACCATATCACGCCTTAATCAAGATAATAATACGGATTATTGACCGAACCCGCTTGTTATACTGAGCTGGGGAACGTTGGTCCCGCTCCAACTTATAATTGTTATAAGACAGAGCAGGAAATTGGGGATTACCAGAATTCCCGTGCCGCCCAAACGAAGAGAGTGCATGCTGATGCATCATCTTCGGGTGTGTTCATTACAAAGAACTGTTTCTCAGTATCCACCGCATCCTGGGTATATGATACTGGATCAGGATCCCAGATATGTAATCTGTTACATAGGGCTATAAAAGGGTAGAAAAACTGAGAACGGGTGATAAGTTTCATGAGACAGAAAACGGGGCAAGTATTGCAGCCAAGTCTGTTGGTCACTGTCACCCTGTATTACCAATACATTGATTCTGAACAAATGCTATTAGATACCGAACCTGATATACAAAATCATATCAGTCTCTTTATTGGTAAAGAAATGATAAAATTTTATATTGTTGGATAATGTTTTGAATATTTCCTATATCAAAAGTTGATCGGTTCAGGCACGTTATCTAAAAACATTGATGTTCTAAATCAAACTACAGTTCTTAGTATATGGAACACATACAAGAGGAATAGTTCAGAAATGAACGGATCCTTCTTGAGGTATTGTAGACTAGGTCATATCAATGCGACCCGACTAGCTAAGTTACATTTAGATGCATATTTAAATCAGTTTGAATGTACATCTTGTGAAACTTGCCAGTCATGTCATAAAGATTAGATGACCATAGCTCTGTTTATTGGAAACAGAGAAAGAGTTAGTGAACTCTTGGGATGATACATGTTGATGTATGTAGGTCCCCTGTCTACGAATGCCAGGACCGGTTCTTTGTACTTCGTTACATTCTCTGATAATCTCTCAATATTCAGACATATGTTCCTGTTGAAACACAAGTCTGAACCTTTCGAGATATTCACAGAATATAAGCTAGAAGTAGAGAACCAAAATACGGGTATAAATATTATGTCCTTTGATGTGATCGAGGAGGAGAATACTTGAGCACGGAAATCCTGGACTATTCTAAAGGAGAATGAGATTCTCTCTCAGAATTACTCCTCCGTATACACCATAGCACGATGGTATATCGGGGCAGAGCAGATACACCCTATTTGATATGGTGTGCTCTATGATGAGTACTACTGAGTTTCCCATTTCCTTTTGGGAGTTATGCGCTTGAGAAGCTGCATACCTATTGAATAGGGTTCCAATCAAATCAATTGCCTACCGCTTCATATGTGATATGGAAAGGGAAGAGCCCATATCTTAATTTGGTTAAGATATAGGGTTGTCTGGCCTATGTCTAAAGGCAAAATCCGGACAAGCTCGAGGCAAGGTCTGTTATGTACAACTGGAAAGGTTCCAGCTATACAAAATACAGCAGATGATTTGGTAAAAACCAAAGGATTCAATAGTAACCAACGAACCTCAGCCTCTCCGCCGATCTAGTAGGGTTTCTCATCCGCCTGAAAGATACTTTGGTTTCTCGATGACAGTGGGAGCGAGGATTGCATCATGAGATGGTGACCCAACTAGTTTCGAGCTGGCCATCAGGAGTGGGACTCTGTAAGAATGGCTGGATGCTTAGCGATCTGAGATGGAATCCTTATACACCAACAAAGTATGGACTTTAGTTGCTATATCTGAAGGGTTAAATCCCCATCAGGAGCAAGTATATCTTGAGAAGATTACTTGGTGTACATGGAAAAGTTGAGACTTTCAAAGCTAGACTTGGTAAACCTTTGCATCATTGACCAGGTGTGGATCATGATGAAACTTTTTTCTAAAGATCTATGCTTAAGTCCATCCAGATCCAACTTGCCACGGCTACATACCATGACTACGATATCTGGTGGTTGGGTGTCATGACTGCTTTTCTAAATGATGTTTTGGAAGAGAGCGTCTATAAGTACACAGCCAGAGGGCTTCATAGACAGTAGGAGCAGCGGAAACGTATGCAAGATGCTTTATAGGATAAAGTAGGCATCGCGGAGTTGGAACATCTGTTTTGATGAGGTAGTCAAAGAGTTGACATCATCAAAATGGTAGATGAACCTTGTATAAACGAAAAGGTAGTAGAGAGTATGGTGGTGATCCTCGTAGAGTACGTGGATGACATACTCTTGATAGGGAAGGAGTTTCCTATGCTACGCTCGGTCAATCTCCGCTTATCACAAGGATTCTCCATAAAGGATCAAAGTGATACCTCCCAAATTCTGAGTTCTCATCTATGAGATAGATGTAATTGGATGTTAGGATACTCACTAGATGTAGTGAGATGGTATCAATCGATCCAGGGGAGAATCACTGGAAAGGTTCCAGGGTGATAAGGACGACTGAATGTCAGTCACAGGCATTGTCTTTACCCTCGGTAAAGGGACGGTATGTTGGAAGAGTTCCAAGCTAGATACCGTGGCATACTAGACGATAAAGGCTGGATACATCGCTACTTAAGATACTACCAAAGAGGCTGTCTGGGTGTATATAAGTTCATGAGATGAACCAAGTTCCTCCCATTGTGTGACAATGGAGTTGTGGCTTATGCTAAGGAACGTCCGTCCCATAAGTGATCCAGACATATTCTAAGGCAGTATCACCTGATCATGGAGATAGATGATCTCCAGGGTGATCGAGGTAAGGAGAACAGACTCAGAGGATAACACGGCGGATCCACTCACGAAGGCCTATTCCCAGAGAGAGACTTTTATGGGATGGTTGAGTATGAGATACTACAACCACTGCTACAGATGGCCCTAGTGCAAGTGGGAGATTGTTAGTTATATGTATGCCCTAGAGGCCATTACTATACATAGGATGTATATTGTAGTGGATGTTGGGACATATATAGGGAGGACTTTCTTGCTCGACATGATAGTATGCTATCTGGTTACTCTTTACCTTAACGTGTATACTGTTTGTCTCTCTGTTACATGTTGGTAAAGCCCTTAGGATGTGTACTTGACTACCTGGACTATGATGGGGATCATACTAGTGGGGACATGGTATTCCATAAGTACATCCTTCAAAGTCCCTAGTCGTGGGTGTATCGAGACGGGGCATCGATATACCAGAGTAGACTAGTGTATACCTTCTCGACCCATACAGATGGGCGATGGATGATCCCATATCCATTGGTGTTTGACATCGGAGATGATATACGGGTGCTCAGTGGAGACTGGGTACACTGGACGGACTCGCTGAGAACTCCCAGATGGTATTATACCTTACGTCAGATGGCAGTTCTCTGGTAACATGGTACAGAGTAGTCTGTTTACCCGAGATCGTCATAGAGTCTTGTGTGGTTCCCACTGTGCTTTGATTTCCACCTTACCACGTCCACGAGGGCGTGCAAAGCGGTGGTTTTTGGGTACAGTCCCGAATCACATGGAGGCAATGAGCGATAGGAGGGGATTCGTCTCTCCAGGTATAGGGAGTTGATGTTGCGCTATGCTCGACTGGCCATAACAGGAAATCCCTGGCCAGGGTTGCAGTGATCTACTGGTAAGTGTTATCAGTAGTTTCACACATGTTATGGACCTCACGTCGGCATGACTTATCGAGCTATTGGGGTCTGACGTTTACCACCCCTAGGCAAGATATGCGACATATCAGACGATCAGACCGGACTGTACGGTAAGTGTTACTGGTTGGATTCACAGGAGTGTGAGCGGGCTTGCTCGTCGATCTTCTGATCGCTCAATACCCGGGTGGCCGTTATGTTTAGCAGACCGCTTGCGGCTTATGGGTGTTTGATATGATCATCACCTGCTGCCGGCGTATTGACGAGTCTTTAGAGTCCTACACAGAGGTTTCCTGGCTCAAGCGAAACGAAATAGGAGCGCATATGAGATATGTGCGGGACCGAGAATGATACCAGTATGTGATACTGTATTCGATTCTCGCGATTTGTGACATTGATCGGTTATATGCGATATAGCCGGGTTATCGGATCAAGTGTTGATTCGATAAGTTATTACTATTGATATTAGTCGGTTATATGCGATATGACCGGGTCGTTAAATCAAGTGTTGATTTAATGATTTAATGTATAATTATATATTTGATATATCACTTTACATTAACTAATATAGGTTCACTTAAATGGATTTTCTCACTAGAAGTTCACAAGTTGTATATGTGATATACTTTTGTGCACTTGTTGGTATCATGTTTGATGATACATGCTCACTTGTGTATATGTAAAGATTAAACCATGGTTGTGTAATGGTTAGGGTTTTTCATTTTCTTATTCATTTATTCATTTATTTTGTTTATTTATTTTGGAAATGATAAAGAAAAGAATGGTGGCTTTGTTTGTTTTTATTGAAGCTTCATGAAGCTTTGAACAAGTCCACCATTCTTGTCTCATGCTTAACCCTAACCATTCCATTTAACCCTAGTTCATTCTCTACACATAACCATGGTTAGTATATGATAAGTATTCATATTTTCTTTTTTATTAAAAAAAATAACTTATCATATTCTTTCTTCTTCTTCTTCATCTTCTTCAATGAAGAAACCTAGACTTCATCAATGGCGATTGATGAAAAAGAGTGAGAAATCCAATTCTAAAGTGAACCCACTTCCTATTTCTTCATCCTCTACCTCTTGCCAAGTAGTATAGGGTGTTTCCTTCACAAGTTTTCATGGCTTGGTGAAGGTGGAGCTTGATCTTGTGATGCCTCGACGTAGATCATCTTCGGCATCGTCGTCGATGACCTAGCCCGCTTTTTCTCCGATGAAGCCGACACTAGAGCCCGGGATCCGATGATCGCAGCGAGGAGACATCTTCACGGAGCTATAGAGGTGGAGCACCATATCTACAAAGGTTGTATTTCCGTTCACTTAGTTAAGTAGTTAACTAGCTCGTAGTTTCGCCTAAAAATCTAGTTAACGATCCGTATTAGGGTTTCTCGGCACCCGTAAAATTTAAAATTGGCATGGTTGATGCCTTGTAAGACCTCATTAGCGTGCCTAGGAACCCTACATTTGTCACGCGATGATATTTGGATCCCGATCCTACTGTGAGTATATACTACTCCTCGGGAACTTTCTCACTTAACGATCAATGCTATAAACCAAGTAGGTGTCTAGAAAGGTGTTAGCGGGGCTACGCCCACAGGGAAAAGAGGTTACTTAATTAAGGAACTTCGCGAAAGTGTTGGAAAACCTCTCTCGAAGTACCGACACTGGCCTGGCTGAACGGTTAAGCAAGTATTGTACGGTGAGATTGATCCTGACTAATTCTTCCTTTATGGTTTGAGGAGGGATTCGAGAGACAGTGGGAGCCATCCTGTTTAGATAAATTAAAAACCAATCTAAACTTGCAAGAGCATCATGCTAAGTGTTTTCTTCTCTCTCTCTTAATTGCAGCGACCCAGTGACCGCACCTAGGTTACATCTAGATAATAAAGTGAATGAATCTGACTGTTATGACTGGCAAAGGTCTGTCCAGATGTCCATTGCCCATGACAAGCTGGGACACCTCTTGACTGATCCAACCCCTGCCGTCTCAGGTCCAGTTTCCCCTGTCATGGATATTGATATCCGTAGGACATCGGAAGAAGACTGTGTGAAAGCCAAGTGCCTCGTGTTAGCCTCAGTTGATGGTATATACCAGAGGCAGCACGAGAAGATGGACTCAGTTTCTATCTTCCTCCATAACAAAGATTCATATGGAGAGCAATCTCGTATCGCAAGATATGAGACCTCGAACGAATTGCTTCCAGCGAGGTTGTCTATCGGGTCATCTGTAGGGGGCAACGTCCTTACAGAGACCCGCTCTTTCGAGCTCACGGACCTGAAGACCACGTTGAAGAACGGGTCAGATGCTGACTTAGTTCAACAGTCTCTACCTACTACCCTGAAGGAAACCAGGGAAGTAGAAATAAAGGGAAGGGCAGAAGTTTCGGGAATGGATATAGTAAAAGAGGGATGTTCCTATTGTTACAGGAATGAACATGGGCAGAAGGATTGCAGGGCTTGCAAAGCCAGTAGGCAGAATTCGAAGCATGTTGTGGCTTCGGCTTCGGGTGTGTTTGTAATAGAGAACTGTATATCAGTTAACCCTACTTCCTGGGTATTGGATACCGGATCAGGATCTCATATCTGTAATTCGTTACAGGCTCTGAGAAACCGTAGGGTTATCAAGAAAGGTGATATGACTCTCAGGATTGCTAACGGAATGAGCATGTATGCTGAATCCGTAGGGGAATATCATCTAGGACTGACAACTGGGCAGATATTGATTCTGCGTAACTGTTTTTATGTACCAGGTGCGACTTATAACATCATATCTGTATCCTTACTTTCTAAGGAAGAATATGATTTTACTTTTGTAAGCGATGTAGTAAACATCCACCTAAATCAAGTACTGATTGGGTCAGGTACATTGAAAAACGGTATATACGTTTTGAATCAAGCTCAAGTCTTCAGTGTCCAGAACACACTTAAAAGAAAGTCTCCGGAATTAAATCAGGCTTTCTTATGGCATTGTAGACTGGGTCACATTAATGAGACACGGTTGACAAAGTTACATAAAGAAGGATACTTGGATCCGTTCGAGTACCAGTCTTATGCCACTTGTGAATCTTGTCTCATGGGAAAGATGACAAAGACTCCGTTCACTGGATACGGAGAAAGAGCGAGCGAGCTCTTGGGACTCATACACAGTGATGTGTGTGGTCCAATGTCTACACATGCGTGAAGTGGTTATTCATACTTCATTACTTTTACAGATGATTTCTCTAGGTATGGGCATGTCTTCTTGATGAAGCACAAATCCGAGGCCTTTGAGAAATTTCAGGAATATAAGAATGAAGTTGAAAAACAAACAGGCAAAAGTATCAAGACACTGAGATCTGATCGAGGTGGTGAATACTTGAGTGCCGAGTTTCTGGGCTTCTTAAAAGAGAATGGAATTCACTCTCAGCTTACTCCTCCATACACACCACAACACAATGGTGTATCGGAAAGGCGGAATCGAACCCTATTGGATATGGTTCGTTCCATGATGAGTAAGGCTGAGTTACCACGATCCTTCTGGGTTTATGCACTAGAATCAGCTGCATATCTTTTGAACAAGGCTCCCTCCAAGACTGTGCCTACCACACCATATCAGATGTGGTGTGGGAAGAAACCCTGTCTTAAGTATCTGAAGATATGGGGATGTCCATCTTTTGTAAAAAAGCAGCATGCGGATAAGCTCGAGGCACGCTCAGTACTGTATAAGTTTGTGGGATACCCAAAGAACTCCAAGGGGTATTTTTTCTATTACGCAGAGGAACAAAAGGTTTTTATTTCTCGTCATGCCCACTTTCTGGAACATCAGTTTTTAGAAAAAGAAGCAAGTGGGAGCGTAGTAGAACTGGAAGAAATTCCAGAACCACAAGCTATTACTGAAAGCTTGGAAGAACCAGAGGTTTCAAGAGAACCGAACATCCCAGCGCCACTCCGCAGGAGTAGTAGGCAGTCTCATCCGCCCGAGAGATACTACGGTTTTCTCATTGACGGGGATAGAGAGGATTGCACTATGGATTATGGTGAGCCTACTAGATTCCAGCAAGCCATTCAGAGCGGCGACTCGGTAAAATGGCTGGATGCAATGCGGGCCAAGATGGAGTCCATGTACACCAACAAAGTTTGGACTTTGGACTTTGCTCCAGAAGGGGTAAAACCCGTAGGCTGTAAATGGATCTTCAGAAAGAAGATTGGTGTAGATGGGCAGGTTGAGACCTATAAAGCTAAACTTGTTGCAAAGGGTTTTCGTCAAAGACCTAGTTTGGACTATGACGAGACCTTTTCTCCAGTGGCTATGCTGAAATCCATTCAGATCCTTCTTGCCATTGCTGCCTTCCACGATTATGAAATCTGGCAGATGGACGTAAAGACGGCTTTTCTAAATGGAAATTTAGAAGAGTACGTCTATATGGATCAGCCGGAGGGATTCATTCAGAGTGGGAGAAGCGGTAAAGTGTGCAAGTTGCTCAAGTCTATCTGTGGACTGAAGCAGGCATCGCGGAGTTAGAGCATCTGCTTTGATGATACTGTCAAGGAATTCGACTTTATCAAAAACTCAGATGAACCATGCATTTACAGTAAGATTATAGGGAGAACTGTGGTATTCCTCGTCTTGTACGTGGATGACATTCTCCTAATAGGAAATGATATTCCTATGCTACAGTCAGTCAAAGGATTCTTGTCGCAGAGGTTCTCCATGAAGGACCTGGGCGATGCCAACTACATTCTGGGGATCCAGATCTATCGTGATAGATCTAAGAGGATGTTGGGACTTTCACAGTCAAGCTACATCGACACCATACTGAAAAGGTTCAGTATGGAAGATTCCAAGCACGGTAATTTATCGGCTTGTCACGGGATCACCCTCTCCAAAGAGATGTCTCCCAAGACTGATTTGGAAAGAGATCGCATGTCTATTATACCCTACGCTTCTGCGGTAGGCTCTATAATGTATGCGATGTTATGTACCAGACCAGATGTAGCATACGCATTGAACGTTGTAAGCCGGTATCAGTCAAACCCAGGGGAGAAACACTGGATAGCGGTAAAGAACATTCTCAAGTAGCTGAGAAGGACTAAGGAGATGTTCTTGGTGTATGGCGGAAAAGACCTCCAGCTCGAGGCCTTTGCTGACTCCAGCTTCCAGAGTGACAAGGATGACTCCAAGTCCATGTCGGGTTATGTCTTTACCCTCAATGGAGGGGCGGTTTGCTGGAAGAGTTCCAAGCAAGAGACCGTTGCAGACTCAACTATGGAAGCGGAGTACATAGCTGCTTGCGATGCCGCAAAGGAAGCTGTCTGGATGAAGAAGTTCCTCACGGAGCTTCAGGTGGTTCCTACCATTATTGATCCAATACCGCTGTATTGCGACAACAACGGCGCTATAGCTTTAGCGAAGGAACCCAGGTCCCATCAAAAGTCCAGGCACATTTTGAGGCGGTACCACCTGATCAGGGAGATCGTAGATTGCCGAGAGATCGAGGTGAAGAGAGTAAATACGGAGAACAACACTGCAGATCCACTCATGAAGGCCCTACCCCAGACTCAGTTCGAGTAGCTGATCAAGATGATAGGTCTTCGATACGCCAGTACATGGCCTTAGTGCAAGTGGGAGATTGTTGGTGTATATGCCCTAGAGGCCATTATTGTATCATACTAGCTTGTATATTACTTAATGGAAGCTTGGGATATTCACAGTTGTATAGACAATCTTACTCAAAATGGTAGTATGCTACTTGGTTTGTCTCAACTTCAATATGTGCATGTGTTTCTTTTAGCATATCGCTTATATACATATTAGTAGAGCCCTTAGGATCTTTGCTTGATTACCAGCGTTGTGATGGCGCTCACACTCGTGGGGGCTGGGTAATCCATATGCACATCCTTATTTACACGTCCCTGGTCGTGGGATTATTGAGACAGGGCATCGATACTCCGGAGTAGACTAGCGTATGCGCTTCTTATCCCAACACGGGAGACAGTCTGTCCTACAGCCGTCAGTACGTCGTACTTGAGATAGTATGCGGGTGCTCGTTAGGTTACGAGTACACTGGACAGGACTCGTCGGGAACTGTTGGTTGGTATTATACCTATCGTCAGTTATCAGTTCCCAGGTGACATGAGTACAGCTTAGTCCGCCGACTTGACACTGTCACTTCGCCTCGAGTGTGTTCCCACTGTACTTAGATTACTACCCTACCACGGCTCAAAGGAGTCGTGCAAACAGGTAGTAGTTGGGTGCAGTCCCGAAGCACTTGGAGGCAGTGACGGTTAGACAGGATTCGTCTCTCCCGGTATTGGGGGTTGACATCGCGTTGTGTCTAGGAGAGCCATTACACAAGTAGTCCTTGGCCAGGGCAAGCGAGATATACTGGTAGGTTTCCAGTGTTATCTCAGGGTGTTCTGGACTACACTCCGACACGACTTGTTCCGCTATTAGGGGACTGACGTTCACCTCCCCCTAGGCCCGCCATGCGATTTATCAGACGAACAGACCGGACTGTACGGAGATTGTCACATACAGGCTCAGTAGGAGTTTGGATGGGTTTACCTCATCGGCCTTCTTATCGACATCTACCTGGGGACCGTTACGTACAGCTAGTGCCGCTTGCGGTCTGTGGTAAACCCACTTCCAGCATAGTGTCGAGTCTTTAGAGTCCCACACAGAGAGTTTCCCTACACTGAGCGAAACGTGTAGAGGCCGTATGGTTTTACGGCAGGGCTGCGATCACTTACGTGCACTTGTGTGCGTATGCGGTTACGGCAGGCAATACTAGTGGGCTTTGGTTTAAGCCAAATCCTAGTATTGCACGGACGGATTTGTTTTGTCTTCTGTGCATTCGCATTCTACGGAATGCGGATGCGGGTGTCTATGCACAGTTTTGAGGAGCGGTAAAGGAGAAGGTGCCCCATTAGGGTTGCCAAAACCGTAATGTGGCAGACTCATTAGGGTTTTGACAATTCGTTTGGTCGAAACCATTATGAGCCGGAGACATTGTTTACTAATCCTTTTAGTGATAGATTAGTGATGGCTAATTGCATTGACCATTTGACCACTTAGACCTCTCTTGACTTTGTTGACCCGTTAACCGTGTTGACCGTTGACCTTCAAGAGAGATCTATACTCTTCTTTGATTTTCTTTTTATTTCTTGTGTTATGATAATGGTCAATTCAATGTGCCATCAACTTTATCATGATAGGATTAGTAATGATGATATTGTGTATTATTGCAACCATGGTTCATTTCCCTTGAGTTAATCTTTTCATTATTCTCTTCTCATTCTCTCTCTTGAAATGAGAAGAAAAGAAAAGCTCCATGGTTGCTAAGTTTTCTCCTTCATCTTCCTCCTCTTGAAAATTCTTTTGATCTCATGTGTTGAGAGAAAAAGAATCCACATAGACAAACACTTCCATCTTTCTCTTCTATACAACCTAAGGCATTTAGATTAGCAATCTCTTTGCCCTAGTTGCCTTGGCTTGAGGCGGAGCTTAGTGTACAACTCTCGGGTGGATCGTCTTCGACTCAAGAAGGCCGCGGAGGTGACCAAGATCCGGATCGACCCTTGGAGCGTGGATGGACGAGCCGGACAGCGGAGAGAAGACCCGAAGGACCGGTTCCGTGAGGTATATTTTCTACAGCATAGTAGTTAAAGCCTCTACTTGTTTGCTAGTTTCTAGTTTAGCCAAGATCCTTGCTTTTCAGTCCATGTTGCCTTGCGCCAAATTATTGTTTTTCGCCGTTTCTGCCTCCCCGTAAGAACCGGGGTGAGCGACGTGGACTTACATGGGTGTCATGACTGCTCTAAATAATGATTTTAGAACAGAGCGTCTATAAGTACACAGCTAGAGGGCTTCGTAGACAGTGGGATCAGCGGAAACATATGCAAGTTGCTTTATGGGTTAAAGCAGGCATCGCGGAGTTGGAACGTCTGTTTTGATGTGGTAGTCAAAGTGTTTGACTTCATCAAAATGGCAGATGAACCTGTAAGTCTATGGTAGCGCCCCGGCCGTCTACAGACGCCAAATGCGGAACAAAAACTTATTAACTGGCGCTATCGTATACTTTAACCTGGATCTGCCATTATTGCTAAACTAACAAACTGTAAAGAGAGTATAAAGGTTATACCGAATGATCCGAGTCCTTCGTTCTTTAACCATCATCCCACGCTCCGTTGCGGCTGCTCCGATCTCGTCGATCTCCGATCTGCTCGTCCAGGTGGCACCACGTCAACGATTCTTTAAACGGGCTCCCGCCTCTGACTCGAGGTAACTCGGTCTTCAAGTTTGCCAAAAGAGACGACCAAGATTGATATAGAGAATGAGTAGAATACTTTGTCTCGCTTCGCCCAAAGCCATGGACGAACGGTTAATGAAGTTGCCAATTGATTCGGGTGATGGAATGAAATGAGCAATGAAATTTCCATAAACCCCAAAACTATCATAATCTTTTCATCAAATGAATGAAATGAGAGTGTGTGAGAGTGAGGAGGGGGCCGGCCATATATAAGGAGGTGGGGGGTGGGTGTAGGAGAGAGGAGAGTGACCACAAGGCTAAATATCTAGTGTGAACACAATAAATGCAACTAATGAATCACTAATCCTTGTCACCAAAACCATTAATAGAACATATGAGTCATAAGCCTAATCACCACTTTTAGAACCTTCTAGAAGCATGACTCACCCTTATCCAAGAAAAGATAAATCCGTCTTTAACCGAATGTTAAAAGACGGCTGATAGAAAACTGGAAACTGGCAACTTCCAAAAGTGATCCCGAAACGAATTTCAGGATAACCCCGTAACCGTATAAATATACCCGCATTTGTATTACGACCGAATACAAATGCAACTGAGACAAAGATATTATATCTACTCAATATAATACTAGGATCCGGCTTAAACCAAAGCCGACCAGTATCATCTGCCCGAAACCTGACACGTGCGTAAACGCACGTGCATTTTCCGAACCCTGCCATAAAACCATACGGCCTCTACAACGTTTCGCCCGAACTTGGGAAACTATCTGTGGGGGACTCTAATGACTCGTCAGTACCCTGGCAGTGGGTTTAACCACAAACCGTCAGCGGCACTAGCTATGCGTAACGGCTGCCCATGGACTGACCTCAAGGGAGGCCGATGAGCGAACTCATCCGGAAACCCTACTGAGCCTAACAGTGACAATGTATATACAGTCCGGTCCGTTCGTCTATGAGTATAGCATATCTGCCTAGGGGGCTAGTAACGTTAGACCCCCAATAGCAGTATAAGTCGTGTCGGAGTGTAGCCCAATAACACCCTGAGATACTACTGGAGTACCTACCAGTAAATCTCCTGCCATGGCCGTGGGCTTTGTGTAATGGCTCTTCTAGACACAGCACTATCTCGCCCCCAATACCGGGAGAGACGAATCCCCTGCCGATCCGCTCACGTGCCTCCATGTGGCTCGGGACTGTACCCAAAAGCTACCTGTTTGCACGACTCCTTTGAGCCGTGGTAGGGTAGAAATCAAAGCACAGTGGGAACTCACATTAGACAAATGATGACCTCGGGTCGATGAACTAACCTGTACACATGTCATCAGAGAACTGCTATCTGACGATATGTATAATACCAACTAGCAGGTTCCCGGCGAGTCCTGTCCAGTATACTCATAACCCAATGAGCACCTATATACATCTTAGGTGATCCAACTGACACCAGTGTCTTGTGAGACCGGCCACCGCCCCTCGTCGGGGTCTCGACTGTATACACTAGTCTACTCCGGAGTATCGATGCCCTGTCTCGAAACTCCCACAACTAGGGACCACAATTAAGGATATGCGTATAAACTACCCAACTCTCACATATATGATCGCCATCATACTGTTGGTAGTAAAGCAAGATCCTAAGGGCTCTATCAAAGTGTAACATGTAATCAGTCACCTGAACATGTACACGACTGATAAAGGCAAACCAGATAGCATACTATCAACTCGAGTAAGACTGTCCTACCGGTATAGGTCCTCCGCAATCATTGCAATCACGTACCTGCGATCCAATAATTGACTCTGAGGGCACTATCTCCAACAATCTCCCACTTGCACTTAAGGCTAATTATTGCGATGTCGACTACTCACAGCCCGTGTGAAACCGAACATCCAACTCCTCTACTAATCAGTTTCACAAAGCCCGTTTGTAAAACTATTGTGTTCGAGAAATAGCCTCAGTGAGTGGATCCGCCTAGATGTTTCTTTCTATATCTCTCTTAATCTCAAGTTCGCGGAGAAAGCCATCTCCCGAATCGAGTAATACCTATCTTAGAATATGTCTGGATATCTGATGGGACCAAGTTCATAAATGAACTCCAAATCCAGACTTCTTAGACTGTATCGATCACTGAACCTAATCAGTATCCTGCACCAAGCCTCCCACAGTATCCTCTTGGACCACCTGTCAATAATACGTCCCTCGTCAGAGGAAAAACTATAACTCTGACAATCACTCTGTCATCCATGTCACCTTTGAAGCCTGGAATGATAACCGTCTCCCGAAGGAGGCTGCCATCATCAAATCTGTAGAACATGTACTTATGTTCTAAAACTGATTCCTTATGTTTCTCCAGGATTGGATTAATACAAACTTATTGCATCTAGTGCAAAAACAACATCTGGTGTGGTACTTGACATCTCACGATTGACTCAATTGCCTAAGCAAGTGATCTGCCAATCATGCACTTCCCTCTCCCCTTTAGTCCGTAAGATACCTTTAGAGAGGGTGACTCCATCACCTGCAGGTACACCACCATGCCAGGAGTCATCTATTCTAAAAACCATTAGAATACTGTCAAAGTACCCACATTGGGAAACTACCCAAATCCAGATCTAAAACCATAGATCTAGAAACCAGAATGTCAAATATTATATCCATATCCTGTCTGGAGAAACAACTGTGTGACGACCACAGTACAACCGATCGTAGTATAGGAATTTTACTTCCTACTTTGTGTATGTCATCCAAATACCATGACATCACACCCTACTACCTTATTAACAGATCCATCCCCTATTCTGATTGAAGTCAAACCCATGACTGTCACATCAAAAATAGATGATCTATCTCCGCTATAACTGCTCAAGTCTATAAATAGATATAAGCATCTTGCCCACTATGCTTCCGATGCTCCCACTGACTACGACAACCCTCCTACCGGGTCTCATAGCCTGGAACAACAGTAGTGTCAAGTATGGGTAGATAAGAACCTCCCTGTCACCGTCCTTGAGGCTATCGAAGTACCTCTCGGGTGTCTGAGGTTACCCACCATATCTGCGGAGTGGCTATTGGAATGTCAAACCTGATTGAATATATAGGTCCTATTAAATTTTCCATAATCGTTTGCGGTTCTGGAATCACTTCCAGTTCTACCATACTCCCACTACTGTTTTTTGAAAAAATCCATTTTACTAAAACTGTGGCGAGTCAAGAACAATATCACTATTGATCTTCCAAATGGTAGAATATCAACCCTCATCATAGCCAGGGTCAACCCACAAACAGCCATTACAGAAACGTGCCCTGAGTTTATCCAGAGTCTGGTTTTAAGCATAACCTGGACAACTCCCCGTACCTTAACATCTTTTAAGGTACGAACTATTCTATATCCAATATAGAAACTTTGGCACTTTATTTAATTGGAACCAGATTCAAATCATGCAGCTGTCTCCAGTGCATATCAACTTAATGGAAAGAGGCTAATCAGCATTACTCAACTTAGGAATCCATCCAATTATGAGCAACCTGAAAGAGAAACAAGTTTCTCAAAACCATCACTATCATCTGAATACCAATCACAAGAATCTACATCTTCGATCTCTTTGAAGAATCCCGATACTTGTGATACCTGGTTCTCTACTTTATTCTTATACCCACAACTTCTCAGAACTTAGACCTTGTATTTCTAGGAAACACTTGTCTAAAAGCTAGAGAAGTCATAAATAAACTGAACATAGTACGAGGACCTACCCATTTGTCCTGATGGACACTGGACAACATACAATACTCTGTATAAGTCCACTGAGTTAAGCAACTCATAACCTATGCGTCGTAGGTTGAAAACTGTACCCTGGCGATTTCCTCAAATATCACCAATTACAACGAATTCCGATATAATGAGGATGATCACCTAATTCCCAATAACTTACTCTCACTCATCATCTGTAAAACCATACAGATATGAGAATGAAACCTGGTAAATACATACCCTTGGAGTAAGTATCTAATCGGGAAAACAATTTTCTTTTAACAATGCACTGAAACATGAAAATGTTTCGTAGGGGTATCCTGGTATTCATAGCAATGCCTCTTCCATAATCCAATTCATGACTTTAACCGTATATTTCTTTGCCTTCTCTCCAAATCCCTTTATTTGTCTTTAGTCGTTACCTTCTGTACACCATCGTTAGGCTAAATGGTTTTCTTCCTTCCCTACCGTTCGGCACCAGCCTATGGTTTGGAAGAAGACTATCCAGTAAGCATAATAGATGTACCCTCCTAAACCAAGGAGTACTCGCAACTTGAGAGAAGGTGATGATAAAAGACAACTGAATAATACCTTATTCTTTTAAAGGTGAAATAGGAGTGGCGACGATGTACGCGGTTTGGTCGTGAATGATAGCAGTCGCAATTTACTTTGCCCTCTTTCTAATCCCTTTATTTTGTCTTTACATATTACCTTCTGTACACCCTACTTAGGCTAATTGGTTTTCTTCATTCCCTACCTTTCGGCACCTGCCTATGGTTTGGAATAAGACTATCCAATAAGCGTAATAGGTGTACTCTCCTAAACCAAGGAGCCCTCGCAACCTGAGAGAAGGTGATAATAAAAGACAACTGAATAAACCAATTCTATTTCTCCTGAACCTGGATCCATCCTCGAAGAAGTCCCTTCGAGTTCGTATATAACCATACGATGGATCTATCCAATGGAAATGGATGTCCGTGGTAATACGGATGTTCTGAGAAATCCAAAGGGTAAAAGAAGGAGTGGCAATGACTTATGCAACACAGACAATCCAAAAGCCAGTATTTTAAGAAGGTTCGGTCAACTTGGTCACTAAGTCATAGTCTAGGGTCGGTCAAAGGTCGCTGCTAAAGAGAGAGAGAAAAGAAACACTCTGCGTGCACTCTAACCTAGATCAGAATGGTTATCACTTTATCTAATCCGGAAACCTCCCACTGTCCTGTCAAATTCTCCTCCAAATCTGAAAGAAGAATCAATCGGGATCACCCGAAGAGTAAACCAACTCATCAGTGGGAATCGGGATCCAACTCTCATCGCATGATAACGTGATGGTATGCATCCACGTTACTCATACTCCAGAAGGTATGCGCATACTTGGCAAGTTTCAGTTTCTTTAGAAACTCCCGATATGATTTTTGCCCCATGCTCTTATAACCTTGGCGTTAGGTCAAAATATCATAAGTCGCATGCCAAGTTCTACCCGTCACTATCTTGTTAATTTGAACCCACCCGCACATGCCCTTGGCGTTAGGTCAAAATGGCAGAACGGCTGTCCCAAACCAACTCATCTATCTATGCAACAAATGAATACCCAGCAGCTACCAAACACTATGCCTTAGCGTTAGGTCAAAATACATAGCTTGAATACTACTGAATACCCAAAAGAAGTGACGGAGGGCTACGGCTGGTTTTTGGCGAAAAACCTTTAACGTAACGAACTTGATATCGCTGAAGGAATCTGATAGCTTTTTAAAATATAGTGGCGAAAACCTTTTGCTAAAGAGGTCACTCCCGGTGAAGGGATCTCGGCTCTTTCCTCGTGGAATGAGGTGCTGGATATTCAACTGAAAACCGTGATGCAAAGCAACTTGTAATCAACTATAGTGAAGTTATTACCCTGACGCAAACTTCTGCCCAAGAGGTCAGTCCCGGTGAAGGGATATCGGCGCTTGCCCCATCGAATGAGGTGCAGGATATTCCACTGAATACCGCTATGCAAAACAAAAGGAAACGTCTTTGCAATAACACTTTTTAAATTTGTTCCAACAACTGCCAAACAGGTTTGTTTTCCTTTGCATTGATCAGAATCAACGCAGTCCCATTAATCAATCACACTAGAAAAGAACGAAAATAAAATGTACGTATATGCCATCCGCATTCGTCACTGGGTCCCGTCATCACCCGTTAGGTTACATAACTAACGACAGAGTGGCGACTGGACTAGAGCGGGTGTAAAACTTATAAAACATCTAATAGTATATAAACCAATATACAATAATCGCTCCAGGCGTGATAATATGCAACATTACAGAAAAGTAATAAGTATCACAGATCAATACAGATAATCTGGGATCCCCGAGTTTCACAGAGCCGCTGCTGAAACCCGACGTTCCCCTGGTCGTGTGGATAGCCGGTGCAATGAAACCTAGACCTCTACGGGTGCGGCAAGTTACCCGCCAAAACCTGAAGCGAGGCAGCCCCCTACAGCAAAATGAATGGACCACCCTGCACTTCACGGAATCCGGTATCTTGAGCACCCCTCCTTGGGTCAACCTGTACCCCCTACGAGTGCGGCGAATAGTCTGCCAATTTTAGAGTGAGGCCCCTCTGCCTCTCAAAGCCATGAGATGCGGACCCGTTGCCCTCCAGAACCCGGCTATCCGTGCACTCCGTCGCGGGGTAAAACCTAGTACAGAAATGAAAAATATGTACAATGGGTACATCGACCTCGACCCGGTCGTGCCCCAAAAGAATATTATACAACAGGCAGTGACGGCAGTCCACATGTTGGACTCTCTCCCCGCAATATCAAATGTACAAATAAATCCAAAATGCACTACCATTTCACACTGCTATCCACCATGACAAATCCGCAACATCACAGCACAACACAGGATATCAACGCAAATGTCACGTTCGCAAACCCGTCTAAAAGAACTATAGCAATCAGACGCGGTTTACCGATCAAATGACATTCCCGGTCGGAGATATAAAGTAAGCATTGTAAACTAATATGTTTAAATTTCGATCGACTAAATATCACGAAATGGGCCCTACGAACATCTGTTGAACAGTAACAAAATCTGGGCCCAAAGGATATATACCAAAAAGCCCAATTTCCAGAGAACAACCCACTGTGCAAATTTGGAGCCATGAACTCACAGACTGGCCGCGGATGCGCGGTCAAACCATAGGTTTGACCGCGCATCCGCGGCGGTCTTGTTGAGTCACGTGCCCAAATTTGTACGGTGTGTTTAGAATAGCCTGCTGAATTTTCTGTGATGTGTAAAATTATTTTTAGAACCCTTTAAAAATCGACAGAAACTCAGATCTAGAAAATTATAGTTTTTGATATTCGGTCCGATCGATATTTTAAACGCGTTAGCACCAGTTAGTAAAGCAAAATGATGAGGCTCTGATACCACTGTAAGTCTACAGTAGCGCCCCGGCCGTCTACAGATGCCAAATGCGGAACAAAAACTTATTAACTGGCGCTATCGTATACTTTAACTCGGATCTGCCATTATTGCTAAACTAACAAACTGTAAAGAGAGTAGAAAGGTTATACCGAACGATCCAAGTCCTTCGTTCTTTAACCATCATCCCACGCTCCGTTGCGGCTGCTCCGATCTCGTCGATCTCCGATCTGCTCGTCCAGGTGGCAACACGTCAACGATTCTTTAAACGGGCTCCCGCCTCTGACTCGAGGCAACTCGGTCGTCAAGTTTGCCAAAAGAGACGACCAAGATTGATGTAGAGAATGAGTAGAATACTTTGTCTCGCTTCGTCCAAAGCCATGGACGAACGGTTAATGAAGTTGCCAATTGATTCGGGTGATGGAATGAAATGAGCAATGAAATTTCCATACACCCCAAAACTATCATAATCTTTTCATCAAATGAATGAAGTGAGAGTGTGTGAGAGTGAGGAATGGGCCGACCATATATAAGGAGGTGGGAGGTGAGTGTAGGAGAGAGGAGAGTGACCACAAGGATAAATATCTAGTGTGAACACAAAGTGTGAACACAATAAATGCAACTAATGAATCACTAATCCTTGTCACCAAAACCATTAATGCAACATATGAGTCATAAGCCTAATCACCACTTCTAGAACCTTCTAGAAGCATGACTCACCCTTATCCAAAAAAAGATAAATCCGTCTTTAACCGAATGTTAAAAGACGGCTGATAGAAAACTGGAAACTGGCAACTTCCAAAAGTGATCCCGAAACGAATTTCAGGATAACCCCATAACCATATAAATATACCCGCATTTGTATTACGACCGAATACAAATGCAACTGAGACAAAGATATTATATCTACTCAATATAATACTAGGATCCGGCTTAAACCAAAGCCGACCAGTATCATCTGCCCGAAATCTGACACGTGCGTAAACGCACGTGCATTTTCCGAACCCTGCCATAAAACCATACGGCCTCTACATCGTTTCGCCCGAACTTAGGAAACTGTCTGTGGGGGACTCTAATGACCCGTCAGTACCCCGGCAGTGGGTTTAACCACAAACCGTCAGCGGCACTAGCTATGCGTAACGGCTGCCTATGGACTGGCCTCAAGGGAGGTCGATGAGAGAACTCATCCTAAAACCCTACTGAGCCTAACAGTGACAATGTATATACAGTCCGGTCCGTTCGTCTATGAGTATCGCATATCTGCCTAGGGGGCTAATAACGTCAGACCCCCAATAGCAGTATAAGTCGTGTCGGAGTGTAGCCCAATAACACCCTGAGATACTACTGGAGTACCTACCAGTAAATCTCTTGCCACGGCCGTGGGCTTTGTGTAATGGGTCTCCTAAACACAGCACGATCTCGCCCCCAATACCGGGAGAGACGAATCCCCTGCCAATCCGCTCACGTGCGTCCATGTGGCTCGGGACTGTACCCAAAAGCTACATGTTTGCACGACTCCTTTGAGCTGTGGTAGGATAGTAATCAAAGCACAGTAGGAACTCACACGAGACAAATGACGACCTCAGGTTGATGAACTAACCTGTACAAATGTCATCAGGGAACTGCTATTTGACGATAGGTATAATACCAACTAGCAGGTTCCCGGCGAGTCCTGTCCGGTGTACTCATAACCCAATGAGCACCTGTATACATCTTAGGTGATCCAACTGACACCAGTGGCTTGTGAGACCGGCCACCGCCCCTCGTCGGGGTCTCGACTGTATACACTAGTCTACTCCGGAGTATCGATGCCCTGTCTCGAAACTCCCACGACTAGGGACCACAATTAAGGATATGCGTATAAACTACCCAACTCTCACGTATATGATCGCCATCATACTGTTGGTAGTAAAGCAAGATCCTAAGGGCTCTATCAAAGTGTAACATGTAATCAGTCACCTGAACATGTACACGACTGATAAAGGCAAACCAGATAGCATACTATCATCTCGAGTAAGACTGTCCTACCGGTATAGGTCATCCGCAATCATTGCAATCACGTACCTGCGATCCAAGAATTGACTCTAAGGGCACTATCTCCAACAGAACCTTGTATATACAAAAAGGTTGTAGAGAGTATGGCGGTCTTCCTCGTATTGTACGTAGATAACATACTCTTGATAGGAAAAGAGTTTCCCATGCTACATTCGGTCAATCTCCTCTTATCACATTGATTCTCCATATAAGATCAAAGTGATACCTCCTAAATCCTGGGTTTTGGATCTATGATATAGATCTAAGTGGATATTAGGATTCTCACTAGGTGTAGTGAGATGGTATCAATCGATCCTAAGGAGAATCACTGATAGCTTCCAGGGTAGTAAGGTCGACTGAATGTCAGTCACAGGCATTGTCTTTACCCTTAGTGGAGGGACGGTATGTTGAAAGAGTTCTAAGCTAGATACCGTGGCAAACTAGACGATAAAGGCTGGATACATCGCTACCAACGATGCTACCAAAGAGGCAGTCTAGGTGTATATTAGTTCATGAGATGAACTTCGTTCGTACCATTATGTGACAATGGAGTTGTGGCTTATTCCTAGGAACCCCCGTCCCATCAGTGATCCAGACATATTCTAAGGCACTATCACCTGATCATGGAGATGGTTGATCTCCAGTGGATCGAGGTTAGGAGAGTAGACTCAGAAGACAACACGGCGGATCCACTCATAAAGGCCTTTTCCCAAGAGAGAATTTTAAGAGATGGTTGAGTATGAGATACTACAACCACTGCTGATTATTGGGTATTAGATACTACAACAGATGGCCCTAGTGCAAGTGGGAGATTGTTAGTTATATGTATGCCCTAGAGGCCATTACTGTACATGCGATGTATATTGTAGTGGATGCTAGGACATATATAGGGAGGACTTTCTTGCTCGACATGATAGTATGCTATCTGGTTGCTCTTTATCTTAACATGTACACTTATTGTCTATATGTTACATGTTGATAAAGCCCTTAGGATGAGTAATTGACTACCAGGATTATGATGCGGATCATACTAGTGGGCCAGAGGTAGTCGGCAAGTGCATCCTTCAAATGTTCCTAGTCGTGGGAATATCGAGACAGGGTATCGATACTACAAAGTAGACTAGCGTATACGCTTCTCGACCCATATAATGGGCGATGGATGATCCCATATCCATTAGTTTTTTACATCAGAGATGGTATACGGGTGCTTAGTGGAGACTGGGTATACTGGATGGACTCGCCGAGAACTCCTATATGGTATTATACCTTACGTCAGATGGAAGTTCTCTGGTGACACTGGTACAGGTTAGTCTGTCGACCCGAGATCGTCATAGAGTCTTGTGTGATTCCCACTGTGCTTTGATTTCCACCTTACCATGTTCAAAAGAACATGAAAAACGGTGGTTTTTGGCCCGAGTCACATGGAGGCAATGATCAATAGGATGGTATTCGTCTCTCCCGGTATAGGGAGTTGATGTTGCACTGTGCTCGATCGGCTATAACAGGAAGTCCCTGGCAAGGGCCGATTCTGAGATATACTGATAAGTGTTATCAGTAGTTTCTCGACCCGTTATGAGCCTCACATTGGAATGACTTATCGAGTTATTGGGGTCTGACGTTTACCACCCCTAGACGAGATATGCGACATATCAGACGAAGAGATAGAACTGTACTGTAGTGTTACTGATTGGATTCACAGGAGTATGAACAGGCATGCTTGTTGATCTTCTGATCGCTCAATACCCGAGTGTCCATTATGTTTAGTAGACCGCTTGCGGCTTGTGGGTGTTTGATATGATCATCACCTACTGCCGGCGTATTGACGAGTCTTCAGAGTCCTACACAGAGGTTTTCTGGCTCAAGCGAAATGGAGTAGGAGCACATATGTGATATGTGCGGGACCGAGATTGATACTGTATGTGATACCGTATTCTATTCTCGTGATTTGTGTTATCGATCGGTTATATATGATATAGCCGGGTTATGGAATCAAGTGTTGATTCGATAAGTTGATACACATGATATTAGTCGATTATATGTGATATAGACGGATTATTAAATCAAGTGTTGATTTAATAATCTAATGTATAATTATATATTTGATATATTAATTTACATTAACTAGTATTAGCTCACTTATGTTTTCTTTTCTCACTTGATGTGTGCATGTGTATATATTTGTGTACATATTTTTGTGTCATGTTTGATGATACAAGTGATATAGGTGTATGAGACACACACACATGCTTATGATGATAATTAGGATTTTTATTTATTTTGGTAATTTACAAATTGTTGGGATTTTGTCATGGCTAGTAGCCTGTATAAACTTGTAGTTTTCATTGACCAAGTCCACTAATTTGTTTTACCTAAGATATTTATAAACCTAATCGTTATCACTTATCCATGGTTATGTCTCTACAATGGTTAACATATGATGTTAACTCACCCATGGTTGCCATTCTTCACTTGGTGAATTCCATGAGAGTTTTCTTCATCTCCTTCCTCTCAAGCTTTCTAGCTTCAATGGAGATGATGAAAAATAGTGAGAAAATTATTTCTAAAATGAGCAAAGTTCCTACTTCATCATCATCTACTACTTTCCATTTAGTATAGGGTGTTTTCTTCACTAATTCCATAATTAGTGAAGGGGTAGCTTGGGTTAGTGTTTCCTCGACGTAGATCGTCTTCGGCTTCGAAGGCGTCGAGCAAGCTTGTTCCGTTTATCTTGTGGAGCCTTTCTAGAGTCCGGAATTTCACTACTTGCAGCGAGAGGACTACTACATGGATAAGTGAAAGACCGGTTGTTCAGTCGAAAATATTGCATTTTCAACACGACAATTTCCTCACTCTTCTTAATCAACTAATGGATGTTTGTTATAAATATAACACATATTAGCAGTTCGTCTGGAAAAGATCATTTAACATGTGTTATACATTATAACCGGCATTTTGAAGGAAATTGTGTGTAAACATTTCACGCATATATTCTGTATCTCTCACATTCTTTTCTGAGATCTTGTGCCAAATTATTCAGGTCAAATAACAGGAATCAGAAATCTGCCGATATATTATAGGAAACCAAAGAATCAAATACTGGAAGCAACCAAGAAGGAATTATAAGATTTCAGACATCAAAAGAATATCTCAAATCCAACACCAGAAGACTCCAGAAGAAGAAACTAATGATCTCACCATACGGCCGCGGATCCGTGACCGAGTCAGGCCGATCCGCCGCAGATCCGCTGCCGAGTTAAGGAGAAGGGTGACATGACTTCTTCAGAGTCTTCCATACTACTCCTTATCTTGTTAAGGACGCTTCATTATAATAACCTTGTTCTGAAAACTTCCGTACAACAGCCTAACTTCTTGAGCAAACTTGATAACTAATTTTTTCTAGAAGCTTCTCTGCAACTACTTAGCTTCTTGAGGAAAATTGACCTAGATTCTAGTGGAAGATTCGTGAAAGGATATATAAAGGACCTAAGCCGTCATGTTGAAGGTTACACAATTGAGTTGTTCATCAAGTGACAAAACTATCATCCAAAACCAAATCAAATCCAAATCCAAATCAAGATCGAAGATCAAGAATCGTGAGAAACTCATCAAGTGACAACATCTAAGATCCTTTATGAAAAGTCGATCATCATCACGAGTGCGAGATCCTCGATAGATCCAAGTCTCACGGTGATCGTGCTAAGCGAAGATCGACGAAAAATTCTCTTTTCAAAGGAGTGATCGAGAGCTTTCTTCTTGTAATCTCGAATTGAGAAGTGTACATTTGAAGAAGATTTAATAAAGGTGATCATTTATTCAAATCTCGTTTTCTTTAAATTTTGCATTATGAAATCTTTAATTGTTGATTCTTCTCTTTTCATGATGTGCGAGTGAATCTCCGCTTGCTAGGATTCAAAGGAATTTGGTAGATTAAATGGTGAGAAAATCCTATATTCATCTTAAGTCTTCTGGAGATTACGAACTTTAGCAAAAATAATCATCGATGTCCAAATTGTAAGCAAAAACAATTTATTATGAATTTCGTCATAATTTGTGGATTACATTAACGATCCTTCTTGTTAAAGGCTAGATAAGAATGGCAAATAATGAAAGGACAAGGGGCTATGAAGGAGAAACCCTAGTTTCTTCAAGTGATCCCTAATTCTCATTGTTAACCATCAATTTAGTTATAATTCTACCAATAGATAAGATTAATCATTTTTAATAGTCATCCATGGCTACAAATTTCATTTGAATCCTACAAGCTTTCTACAATTGCTTGATAACTAGATCTTGAACCAAATCTTGAACATTTTCTTGAATTTTTCTTGAAACCATAAAATCAATTAAATCTTGAAATCACATCTCAATTTTCTTTACTATTTCTTTCAATTCATCTAAAGCAAGAGTGATCAAACACACGAATCCCAGTGGACGACCCGTACTCGCTAACGATCGCTATATGCGACACCGTTATTGATTGCGATTAAACTTTTACAACTTAAAAATTTTGACAAACTCTTCTTTTATCATAAACAAAGTTTTGAACCAATCAAATGGTATCGTTGTCGGGGATACATGCGTAATTTTGTTTTTCTTGATATTTGAGCTGAAAATTTATTATTCCATCACAATTCAAATCAAGACGCATTGTGTGCTTAACGATAGTGTTTGATTTTTTGCGAGGGAATCTGGAATTATTGTAGCAGTGATATCAAGATTCAGAGAAGTTCTACAAATTCCAGAGGAGTAAAGGAAGCTTCGGAGAAAATTTCAGCGCCTATTTCCCACAGTACACAGGGGATCAACGGCTAATTGTAGGTTTTTGCAGTGGTTCCACCGCCGTTTAGGTGAATCAGTGTTTCAGACTTCTCTGGTATATTTCTTACCTTCTCCTCTGCTAAGTCCAATAACCACTTTTCTACAAGATTCTTTGCAAAATTCGCTGGGCTTAAAAAAAAATTTGTTGCTTGTCTTGATAGTGTTTGTTGTGCATATTGTAATACGGAAAATTAAGGGGAAAAGACCAAATTCAAATTAGGTGGGGATTTCATTACCCTTCCTAAGCCCCGCAAATCATAAAATGAGCATCCGCATCACCCTCATTAACTAAAAAATATCTAGACGAGACTCTAAGGACCGTCGCGCTCAATTAGGACAGAAGAAGGTCGTGGGTAATTTATTATTTATCTGCATTTCTTTTATGGTGTCTAAGGCAAGTGTGTCTAAAACAAGTGGTTACTTAATTAATCCCGCTATTTACGATAGCGGATAATCTCCCACTTACCTGGCACATACCTAGCCACAGGAGGGATAAAGAGGTAGTAGAGAATTTATCCTGCGATTTGTCTTCTGGAAGTCTAGGAGCGGTCTAGTGACTTGACCTAGGTGACTGTAGATCTAGGGTTGCTTGTGCAATTTTGTGATTTTTCAAAGTCCGCCTTTTTCAAAACAAACGAAATTTCCCCTAATTATCACAACGCTGCCACTTGTGCTAAACCGTTAGTGCAAACTCGGCTGGACATGGGATTCTAGTGCCCGTCTTGTCCGCGTTTCCCCTATCGACTCCGAATTTAGTAATTCTTCATTTTCTTTTTCCCCACCACCCACATCGACCGAGATGGACGGATTTCCATCAAATTTTAACACCACGCCGCCGCCGCCCGCAGGTGCACAGAATCCACCGTGCATTTCTCTCCAAGAGAGATGCTACCCTGTACGTGGTCTCCTTCCTACTTGTCTTTCTATTCCACCAGCCAAGGGGGATAATTTTGAAATTAAACCCCAATTTATCAAACTGTTGCCCAAATTTCACGGTCTTGAGTCCAAAGACGCATACGTTTTTATAAACAAATTCGAAAACGTATGCGCTATGATTAGCACGTCATAACTGTCTGTGGATGCTGTGCGTTTACGCCTTCTCCCATTCACTTTGTGCGATCTAGCCGAAAAATGGCTTTATAACACAGCCGCACACATTATTTCCAAATGGGATGAATTTGTTGCAGCATTCCTTAAGAAATTTTATCCCAATCATAAGACCGGCCGTATTCGGAGCGAAATCTACCAGTTTACCCAGCTTCCCAATGAACTATTTTGGATATGCTTTGAACGGTTTAAGGATCTTCTTTTACAATGCCCTCATCACGGAATTCCTAGATGGGATCTGTGTCACATTATCTATGAGGGTATTGATCTCACGACAAAACTGATACTTGAAACCATGTGTCAATGACAATTCCTGTCTAAAGACGATAGTGAAGCTTGGAAATACTTGGAAGATCTTGCCCAAAACACTTTACAATGGGAAAGCGTTAATTCACAGTCATATAGGGAAGGTATTCATCAGCTCGATGTTTCCATCACAATGAAAGCCGAAATGGCCGTGATACAAAAGAAACTCGATGCTATAGAAAACAGAATCTCTTCAGCCTCCCTAAACCAATTTACGCTCCCTAAAACCGTGTGTGGATACTGTTCCGATCCATCACATTTGATGGAAGAATGTCCTTTGAATTCTCCATTTCAAGGTTAAGAACACATTAATGCTGTTTTCAACAGCAACCTAGAAACGATTCTTATTCTTCCACATATAATCCAGGTTGGAGGAATCACCCTAACTTTGCTTGGAACTAACACCAAACTCAAAATACGGTTCTAGACCAAAATAATTTTCAAAGGGTTCCTCCACAGCCACAACAGCAACCACCACAGAGTCAGCACCCCTTCCAAACACAATCTTTTCAAAATCTGGCAAACAATTTTGCACCTTGTAATAATTCTTTCCCAACTGACGGTACCGAAAACTCCTCTGCACTCGAACGAAGCTTAGATTTGTTCATGAAACACACCATGCAATTGACGGCTGATTTAAAGTCTTCTATCGACACCATAAAGAATGACTCTGCCTCCCACAGTGCGAGTATAAAAGCGATAGAAGCACAAATTGCACAGTTAATAGACGCGATGAGTGCTAGAGAGAAAGGGAAACTTCCAGCTCAACCCATACCTAATCCTGGCTCCTCGCATTTTAATAATGTGAGTGCTATTATCATGTTGAGATCTGGAAGAGTGCTAACTAATTATGTCGGCAAACAGATTTATATTGAGGATTCAGACAATGATACCCCGGCTTCCACTTCATACCCTACTTCGTCTATTCCACCTTCGTGCGAGCCTATTCTCCATTTTCCCCAAGGCTCGGATCCTCAACCTACACCTTCTAGTCCACAAAAGACGATCCCCACTCCTATTCTGGGATCATTTCTGTAGGGTTCCTAGGCACACTTATGAGGTCTCACAAGGCATCAACCATGCCAATTTCAAATTTTACGGTGCCGAGAAACCCTAGACTAGATCGTTAACTAGAATTTTAGGCGAAACATGCAACTAGTTAACAACTTAACTAATAAGTGAACGAAAATACAACCTTTGTAGATCCGGTTCTCCACCTCCATAGCTCCGCGATGAAGTCCCCTCGCTGCGATCATCGGATCCCGGGCTCTAGCGTCGGCTTCATCAGAGAAATGGGCGGGCTAGGTCATCGACTATGATGCCGAAGATGATCTACGTCGAGGCATCACAAGATCAAGCTCCAACTTCACCAAGCCATGAAACTTGTGAAGAAAACACCCTATACTACTTGGCAAGTGGTAGAGGATGAAGAAATAGGAAGTGGGTTCACTTTAGAATTGGATTTCTCACTCTTTTCATCAAATCACCATTGATGGTTGCAAGCTTTTTCTTCTTTTGTTGAAGAAGAAGAAGAAGAGGATTATGATAAGATATTATCAAAATAGAAAATAAATGAATACTTATCATATAGCAACCATAGTTAGGTGTAGAGAATAAACTAGGGTTAAGTTGAAGGGTTAGGTTAAAGGAAAGAAACAAAATGGTCAACCTTTCAAACCTTCATGAACTTTCAATATAAAACAAAAGTAGAAACCATTTTATTTCTTGCCAAAAGGAAATAAATAAATGAATAAATAAATAAAAACCCTAACCATTTACTTAACCAAGGTTTAAACCAAAACTACACCCAAGTTGGCATGTATCATCAAACATGATACAAACTTGTGCACAAAAATATATCACATATACAATGTGCACATCAAGTGAGAAAATCCATCTTAAGTGAACTAATACTAGTTAATGCAAAGTAATATATCAAATATATAATTATACATTAAATCATTAAATCAACACTTGATTTAACGATTCGGTCATATCGCATATAACCGACTAGTATTCTATGTATCGGCTTATCGAATCAATCCTTGATTCGATAACTAGGTTATATCGCATACAACCAATCGATACATTCATCGCGAGAATGGAATACGGTATCACATACACACATTATTCTCGGTCCCGCACATATCTCATATGCGCTCCTATTTCGTTTCGCTTGAGCCAGGAAACCTCTGTGTAGGACTCTAAAGACTCGTCAATACGCCGGCAGCAGGTGATGATCATATCAAGCACCCACAAGCCGCAAGCGGTCTGCTAAACGTAACGGCCACCCGGGTATTGAGCGATCAGAAGATCGACGAGCAAGCCCGCTCACACTCCTGTGAATCCAACCAGTAACACTTACCGTACAGTCCGGTCTGTTCGTCTGATATGCCGCATATCTTGCCTAGGGGTGGTAAACGTCAGACCCCAGTAGCTCGATAAGTCGTGTCGATATGAGGTCTATAACAGTTCGAGAAACTACTGGTAACACTTACCAGTAAATCTCAGCAACCCTGGCCAGGGATTTCCGGTTATAGCCAATCGAACACAGCGCAACATCAACTCCCTATACCGGGAGAGACGAATCCCCTCCTATCGCTCATTGCCTCCATGTGATTCGGGACTGTACCCAAAAACCACCGTTTTGCACGCCCTCTTGGACGTGGTAAGGTGGAAATCAAAGCACAGTGGGAACCATACAAGACTCTATGACGATCTCGGGTCAACAGACTACTCTGTACCAGTGTCACCAGAGAACTGCCATCTGACGTAAGGTATAATACCATCTGGGAGTTCTCGGCGAGTCCGTCCAGTGTACCCAGTCTCCACTGAGCACCCGTATATCATCTCTGATGTTAAACACCAATGGATATGGGATCATCCATCGCCCATCTGTATGGGTCGAGAAGGTATACGCTAGTCTACTCTGGTATATCGATGCCCCGTCTCGATACACCCATGACTAGGGACCTTGAAGGATGTACTTATGGACTACCATGTCCCCACTAGTATGATCCGCATCATAGTCCAGGTAGTCAAGTACACATCCTAAGGGCTTTACCAACATGTAACAGAGAGACAATCAGTGTACACGTTAAGGTAAAGAGTAACCAGATAGCATACTATCATGTCGAGCAAAAAAGTCCTCCCTATATATGTCCAAGCATCCACTAAAATATACATCCTATGTACAGTAATGGCCTCTAGGGCATACATATAACTAACAATCTCCCACTTGCACTAGGGCCATCTGTAGCAGTGGTTGTAGTATCTCATACTCAACCATCCCATAAAAGTCTCTCTCTGGGAAAAGGCCTTCGTGAGTGGATCCGCCGTGTTGTCCTCTGAGTCTTCTCTCCTAACCTCGATCACCCTAGAGATCAACCATCTCCATGATCAGGTGATACTGCCTTAGAATATGTCTGGATCACTGATGGGACGGTCGTTCCTTGGCAGAAGCCACAACTCCATTGTCATACAATGGGGGGAACTAAGTTCATCACATGAACTAATATACATCCAGACTGCCTCTTTGGTAGCATTTTAAGTAGCGATGTATCCAGCCTTTATCGTCTAGTATGTCACGGTATCTAGCTTGGAACTCTTCCAACATACCGTCCCTTTACTGAGGGTAAAGACAATGCCTGTGACTGACATTCAGTCATCCTTATCACCCTGGAACACTTCCAGTGATTCTCCCCAGGATCAATTGATACCATCTCACTTCAGCTAGTGAGTATGCTAACACCCAAATAACATCTATCTCATAGATGAAAACTCAGGATTTAGGAGGTATCACTTTGATCCTATATGGAGAATCCATGTGATAAGCGGAGATCGACCGAGCGTAGCATAGGAAACTCCTTCCCTATCAAGAGTATGTCATCCACGTACTCTACGAGGATCACCATCATACTCCCTACTACCTTTTCGTTTATACAAGGTTCATCTACCATTTTGATGATGTCAACTTCTTTGACTAACACATCAAAACAGACGTTCCAACTCCGCGATGCCTGCTTCATCACATAAAACATCTTGCACACGTTTCTGCTGCTCCCACTGTCTACGAAGCCCTCTGGCTGTGTACTTATAGACGCTCTCTTCCAAAACATCATTTAGAAAAGCAGTCATGACACCCAACCACCAGATATCGTAGTCATGGTATGTAGCCGTGGCAAGTAGGATCTGGATGGACTTAAGCACAGATCTTTTAGAAAAAGTTTCATCATGATCCACACCTGGTCAATGATGCAAACCTTTAACAAGTCTAGCTTTGAAAGTCTCAACTTTTCCATGTACACCAAGTAATCTTCTCAAGATATACTTGCTCCTGATGGGGATTTAACCCTTCAGATATAGCAACCAAAGTCCATACTTTTTTGGTGTATAAGGATTCCATCTCAGATCGCTAAGCATCCAGCCATTCTTACAGAGTCCCACTCCTGATGGCCAGCTCGAAACTAGTTGGGTCATCATCTCATGATGCAATCCTCGCTCCCACTGTCATAGAGGAACCGAAGTATCTCTCAGGTGGGTAAGGAACCCTACTAGATCGGCGGAGAGGCAGAGGTTCGTTGGTTACTATTGAATCTTTTGGTTCTATCAAATCATCATCTGTAGTTTGTATAGCTGGAACGATTCCAGTTCTACATAACAGTATTTGCCTCGAGCTTGTCCGGATTATGCTTTTAGACATAGCCCGGACAACCCCAAATCTTAACCAACTTAAGATATGGGCTCTTCCCTTTCCATATCACATATGAAGCGGTAGGCAACTGATTTGATTCGAACCCTATTCAATAGGCATGCAGCTTCATAAGTGCATAACCCCCAAAAGGAAATAGGTAACTCAGTAATACTCATCATAGAGCACACCATATCATATAGGGTGTATCTGCTCCGCCCCGATACACCAACGTGGTGTGGTGTATACGGAGGAGTAACACTGAGAGAGAATCTCATTCTCCATAAATTCCGTGCTCAAGTATTTTCCTCCTTGATCTCATCAAAGGACATAATACTTATACCCGTATTTTGGTTCTCTACTTCTAGCTTATATTCTGTGAATATCTCAAAAGGTTCGGACTTGTGTTTCAACAGGAACATATGTCTGAATCTTGAGAGATTATCAGAGAATGTAATGAAGTATAAAGAACCAGTCCTGGCATATGCAGACAGGGGACCTTACATACATCATCATGTATCAGTCCCAAGAGTTTATTAACTCTTTCTCTGTTTCCAATAAACAGAGCTGAGGTCATTTTATCTTTGTGACATGACTCGCAAGTTTCATAAGATGTAAATTCAAACTAATTTAAATATGCATCTAAATGTAACTTCAGCCAGTCGGGTCGCATTGATATGACCTAGTCTACAATGCCTCAAGAAGGATTCGTTCATTTCTGAACTCTTCTTCTTGTGTGTGTTCCGTATACTAGGAACTGTAGTTTGATTTAGAACGTCAATGCTTTTAGATAACGTGCCTGAACCGATCAACTTTTGATATAGGAAATGTTCAAAACATTATCCAACAATACAAAATTTTACCATTTCTTTACTACTAAAGAGACTGATATGATTTTGTATATCAGGTTCGGTATCTAATAGCATGTGTTCAGAATCAATGTATTGGTAATACAGGGTGACAGTGACCAACAGACTTGGCTGCAACACTTGCCCCGTTTTCTATCTCATGAAACTTATCGCCCGTTCTCAGTTTTTCTACCCTTTTGTAGCCCTATGTAACAGATTACATATTTGGGATCCTGATCCGGTATCATATACCCAGGATTGCGGAGGATACTGAGAAACAGTTCTTTGTAATGAACACACCCGAAGATGATGCATCAGCATGCACTCTCTTCGTTTGGGCGGGACGGGAATTCTGGTAATCCCCAAATTCCTGCTCTGTCTTATAACAATTATAAGTTGGAGCGGGACCAATGTTCCCCAGCCCAGTATAACAAGCGGGTTCGGTCAATTATCCGTATTATTATCTTGATTAAGGCGTGACATGGTCGCTACCTGGAGAGAGAGAGAAGAAAACACTCAGCGTGCGCTCTTGCAAGAATAGATTGGTTTTTATTTTATCTAATCAGGATGGCTCCCACTGCTTTTTATCAAATCTTCCTTCAAACCATAAAAGGAAAGACCAGCCGGGATTAATTACACACTACAAGTTCGCCAATCATTCAGGCAGGCCAGTGTCGGTACTTTGAGGGAGGTTTCCCGTGCTTTCGCACGAACCTAATTAATGTAAACCTCGTTTTCCCAGAGGCGTAACCTCGTTGACACCTTTCTAGACACCTACTTGATCGGCTAGTTGCAATGTGTAAAACTCTCCCAGGAGTAACTCTTACTCGCAGCGGGTATCGGGATCCAACTATCTCATAGTAGGTATACAATCTCATTGCAAATTTCAACACTTGAAATTCCCGATAATTTTTCCCCTAACGTGCTATGACCTTGACGCATGCCAAACAACCCATAGTCCGCTAGTCAAGTTCAACCCGTCATTTCCTGATTGAATTAAACCCACCCGCACGACCCTTGACGCATGCCAAACAACGCCGTACGAATACCCTAATCCAATCGCATCGTATGCTAGCAGATAAGCACTAGTTAGCTACCGTACACTACGCCTTGACGCATGCCAAACAACCGCAGCACGAATACTAACTAGTACTTATCTGAAATGACGGAGGGCTACGACAGGTTTTTCTGAAAACCTATTGCGTAATGAACTTGATATCGTTGTAGAATCAAATGATTTTAAACTGGAGTGCTTTTGAGGCTTTTCTAGTTTTGCTAAAGGAGTCACTCCCGGTGAAGGGATCGTCGGTCCTTTCCTCGTCGAATGAGATGCGGGATATATCATATATATCACTGTGCAAAGCAGAAACTATAGAAGCAATCAAAAGACAAACCGAGGGGTGTAGCATCTGCTAGTTATTGCTAAAGGAGTCACTCCCGGTGAAGGGATCTCGGTCCTTTCCTCATCGAATAAGGTGCAGGATATAACACATATACCGCTGTGCAAAGCAAGAACTGTAGCTACCTGTTTTATTTTTGAAATTCGATTCCACAACATCTTAGGTTTCTTTTCTTTCATTAATCACATTAATGAAGTCCCATCATTTAAATTTACCTAAACATCACAGATAAATACGACGTACACTTATGCCATCCGCATTCGCCTCGATGTCCCCTCGTGCACCGTTAGGTTAGGTAACTAACGGCAGAGCGGGGCAGGGCTAGCGCGAGTGCAAAACATAAGTAACGTCTATATAATATATCATATATACTATATACAGTATCCATCACAGAACATATTGCATGATCACATCACAGATATCGCAGCAGAAGAATCATATGAAATATTGGATATGCTAGGACGTCCGTGTTTTCAATACGAGCCAGTATAAAACACGGATTCCACGGTCGTGATGAATAGCCAAACCCACAGCCCAAGACCCCTACGAGAGCGGCAAGCAACCCTACCAATTCTAGAGTTAGGAGACCCGGACTCGACTCCTCGAGTTGGTCTCCCACTGGACTCCAGAACCCGATTACTTGTGCCCTCCTCCTTAGGTCTATCCTAGTGCGGAAAAGTAAATAATATACAAAGGGTGACATCTTCCGCAACCTGGAAGTGCCCCAATAAAAGAATATTACATACAAGTTTTTACATGAATGAAAATGAAAAAACACTCATCTCACATAAAAACCCCCGGCTATTCGAACACGACGATCCAATATAACATATCCAGCAACACATAACATCACATGTCATCAACGTAAGTAAACATGCGTATCCCAATTGTCGTTGACATATAGCAACGAAACCGGCGATATCACATATTACACTTACGGTCACAGAAAAGAAAGTGTAAAACTACAACAGTTGGAATCCGCAACCTCCTTAGACATCACATGCCTAATCAAATGAATTACTTAGACATCGCATGCCTAACAATTATAAACCCCGCATTTTAGTCTCAAAATTGAAAACACTTTTCAATATCAAGTCGAGTAATTCAACAAGATTCCCGACATCCTGATCGAATGCTCGTCGCAAACTTTAGTAGGCAGCTGCACCCCCGACGCCGTCGACGATGTGCACCAAGGCGGAACACCGCTGCCGCAAGCACCCGAACGGATGCTTTCGGCGACGGGGTTCTCCTACAGTCACTTGGTCGGGGCTATGGAGTGAGGTTGTCTATTAAGTTTACCCGGCGACTATCCGCGTACGCTACGTGATTGCGACGGACTTTTGATCGCATCAAAATTCCGTGGCAACCTATCAAGTGAGACTAAACCGCTAGATTTATAACATTCATTCTGTTATCTCATAACTACTTGTGAATTCCAATTGTTGTATCACATTCCGGATAAATAGAAAATGTTAAACTTTCCGATCGAACAATCGAACACCCAAGTTTTCCCGATACAGCTCAACACATGAAATAAGTCTAAAAACATTCAGTTCATGCCTCAGTACCAACGGTCCAGCCGTAGAAGGGTCAAGCCAACGCCTCACATGTGACACGCCGTACTGCCCCAAACCCTAAGGTTTAAAGGGCAGTTCAAGACGGTCACATAATCGAGTTAAGGTTTGTTGTCTTCTAGAGGGACCATCGCGTTACTTGCACTACTTAGAACGTTATTAAACTACAGAAATATCTAACAATTGGAAATTTCCCGGCAGGGGAAAAAGTGGGTATTTATGTCCGGCCGAACTTTTTAACATATTCTAAAATTACCCGGAAAAACACATAGACAAAGTTTGATAATCCGATCGAATTTACGAACTCCCAATACAACCCAGAAAACTCAACTCTTGAGTCAGGTTTTAAAAATTCCCAGAAAATACAGCAACAAAATATAGGAATTACTGTGCAAAAATCAACTGAAGAAGCGACAAATTGGCCGCGGAACCGCCGCATTAGCCATGCTAATGCCGCGGTTCCGCCGCGCTATGATGGAATCAAGTGCTCGAATTTCACAGTAATTCTTAGATATTCCTGCTTATTTTTCTGCATATTTTTAATCTGGAAAAAACCCAGTTTTTGAAAAAAGTCCAGAGAGCATTTTTGGGTTAGGGTTCGATCGGACTACAAACTCCGTCTGTGCATTGCCTAAGGCTCTAGCTAGGCTCTGATACCACTGTAAGGTTCCTAGGCACACTTATGAGGTCTCACAAGGCATCAACCATGCCAATTTCAAATTTTACGGTGCCGAGAAACCCTAGACTAGATCGTTAACTAGAATTTTAGGCGAAACATGCAACTAGTTAACAACTTAACTAATAAGTGAATGAAAATACAACCTTTGTAGATCCGGTTCTCCACCTCCATAGCTCCGCGATGAAGTCCCCTCGCTGCGATCATCAGATCCCGGGCTCTAGCGTCGGCTTCATCGGAGAAATGGGCGGGCTAGGTCATCGACTACGATGCCGAAGATGATCTACGTCGAGGCATCACAAGATCAAGCTCCAACTTCACCAAGCCATGAAACTTGTGAAGAAAACACCCTATACTACTTGGTAAGTGGTAGAGGATGAAGAAATAGGAAGTGGGTTCACTTTAGAATTGGATTTCTCACTCTTTTCATCAAATCACCATTGATGGTTGCAAGCTTTTTCTTCTTTTGTTGAAGAAGAAGAAGAAGAAGAGGATTATGATAAGATATTATCAAAATATAAAATAAATGAACACTTATCATATAGCAACCATAGTTAGGTGTAGAGAATAAACTAGGGTTAAGTTGAAGGGTTAGGTTAAAGGAAAGAAACAAAATGGTCAACCTTTCAAACCTTCATGAACTTTCAATATAAAACAAAAGTAGAAACCATTCTATTTCTTGCCAAAAGGAAATAAATAAATGAATAAATAAATAAAAACCCTAACCATTTACTTAACCATGGTTTAAACCAAAACTACACCCAAGTTGGCATGTATCATCAAACATGATATAAACTTGTGCACAAAAATATATCACATATACAATGTGCACATCAAGTGAGAAAATCCATCTTAAGTGAACTAATACTAGTTAATGCAAAGTAATATATCAAATATATAATTATACATTAAATCATTAAATCAACACTTGATTTAACGATTCGGTCATATCGCATATAACCGACTAGTATTCTATGTATCGGCTTATCGAATCAATCCTTGATTCGATAACTAGGTTATATCGCATACAACCAATCGATACATTCATCGCGAGAATGGAATATGGTATCACATACACGCATTATTCTCGGTCCCGCACATATCTCATATGCGCTCCTATTTCGTTTCGCTTGAGCCAGGAAACCTCTGTGTAGGACTCTAAAGACTCGTCAATACGCCGGCAGCAGGTGATGATCATATCAAGCACCCACAAGCCGCAAGCGGTCTGCTAAACGTAACGGCCACCCGGGTATTGAGCGATCAGAAGATCGACGAGCAAGCCCGCTCACACTCCTATGAATCCAACCATTAACACTTACCGTATAGTCCGGTCTGTTCGTCTGATATGTCGCATATCTTGCCTAGGGGTGGTAAACGTCAGACCCCAGTAGCTCGATAAGTCGTGTCGATATGAGGTGTATAACAGTTCGAGAAACTACTGGTAACACTTACCAGTAAATCTCAGCAACCCTGGCCAGGGATTTCCGGTTATAGCCAATCGAACACAGCGCAACATCAACTCCCTATACCGGGAGAGACGAATCCCCTCCTATCGCTCATTGCCTCCATGTGATTCGGGACTGTACCCAAAAACCACCGTTTTGCACGCCCTCTTGGACGTGGTAAGGTGGAAATCAAAGCACAGTGGGAACCACACAAGACTCTATGACGATCTCGGGTCAACAGACTACTCTGTACCAGTGTCACCAGAGAACTGCCATCTGACGTAAGGTATAATACCATCTGGGAGTTCTCGGCGAGTCCGTCCAGTGTACCCAGTCTCCACTGAGCACCCGTATATCATCTCTGATGTCAAACACCAATGGATATAGGATCATCCATCGCCCATCTGTATGGGTCAAGAAGGTATACGCTAGTCTACTCTGGTATATCGATGCCCCGTCTCGATACACCCACGACTAGGGACCTTGAAGGATGTACTTATGGACTACCATGTCCCCACTAGTATGATCCGCATCATAGTCCAGGTAGTCAAGTACACATCCTAAGGGCTTTACCAACATGTAACAGAGAGACAATCAGTGTACACGTTAAGGTAAAGAGTAACCAGATAGCATACTATCATGTCGAGCAAGAAAGTCCTCCTTATATATGTCCAAACATCCACTACAATATACATCCTATGTACAGTAATGGCCTCTAGGGCATACATATAACTAACAATTTCTACCCAAACGACCTTCTCCAACGTTGGACCCAGCTCTTATTGCACAAGCTCTTTATCCTAATAGGTTAAGGAGAAACAAACCAAGTCCACAAATAGAGAAGATAATGGAAATTTTTAAACAGGTTAACATCAATATTCCTCTCCTAGATGCTATACAACAAGTCCCGGCTTATGTGAAAATTCTTAAGGACTTGTGCACTATGAAGAGGAAGACTCAAGTACCAAAAAAGGTATTCTTAACGAGTAATGTAAACATGGCTTTTACCCAACAATTACCTAAGAAACGTACGGACCTTGGTTGTCCTACAATTTCTATTTCTATTGGGGGTAAAAATATCAACCGTGCTCTACTCGATCTTGGCGCTAGTGTTAACCTGCTTCTATAATCTGTCTATGAGCAATTAGCTATCGGAGAGTTGAAACCTGCCCATTGCACTCTCCAGATGGTCAATAGATCTATCACCAGACCTAGGGGTAAGTTTGAGGATGTGTTGATAAAATTCGGGGAATTTATATTCCCTGTGGACTTTATTATTCTAGATACACAACCGCTAGCGAACCCACGGAACCAAATTCCGGTGATTCTCGGCCGAGCCTTTTTGGCCACTTCCAACGCTGTAATCAACTGTCAAAACGACTCTATGACCCTATCCTTCAGGAAAATGTCAATTGAGCTGAATATTTACAAGTTGGGAAGTGTACCCTCCGAACCTTCTACTCAAGTATGTTATTTCGAATTAATGGATGTCGACAGCAGTGAATTTGAACAGGTTCACGATACTGATCTAGACTCTTTTCATACGTTATTGTTTGACCCAGCTATGTATTATACATATACAGACTTTTCTATCGAGTTGTCCGGGTCAACATTTAACGCTGATTATGAACCTTTTATGGAGTCTGAGGATCACCCCACTCTTTCCAATGAGATTATTCTTCGGGGTATCGATGAAAGCTTTGAGGAAATTTTCGCTTTATGAACTTGCATTTTTAGAAAACACGGGAGTTGTGCTAAATAAACCCCAAAACAAAAAAGTTGAACCACCTCCCCTTCTTCTGGACTATAACGAGAATGCGGGTAATCCATCATCATCATCACTGTGTCGTCTCTCCAAATCGAGACGCAAACCCTTTCCATCACACCACTTATCTCTTCCCCACTTCTTCCTGGCTCTATATAGCATGTTCTTCCACCAACCGGTGTGTTTCATCGATAAAATCTTCGAATGGTTAATGTTGACTTTCGGTCTTTGTAACGCTTTGCATTGACCAATAACTTTACCCCCTCTTATGATTTTAAAAGCTTAACATTGTTTAACTCAAGTTTGGGGGGGTTATATTTTTGGCTCTTGAAAATAAAAATTTGTCCTCAAAAATTGTGATCCAAAAATAAGTTTGGGGGAGATTTTCACGTTCATTTATTCTTGTACCCCGTTAATAAATTTTCCTCCCAAGCTTACAAGTTTTTTTGAGATTTAACAGATGGCAACAGTGAGGACACTGTTGTAAAGAGCTTTGGGGGAGGTTTGTGCTTATTTACGCATCACTTTGCATCATACTTTGCATAGCACAAAACATATAAAAAAATATTTTTAATAATAAAATATTAGAAAGTGAAAAATTACATCTAGAAGATTAGAAGAATTTAAGAAAACTAAGAAAGTTAGATGTTTTCTTAAACGAGACTAGTAATAATTAGTTATGAGCCGTTGTCCTAAGGATTAGTAAGATGAAGCAAGTCACTAATCTAAGGATAAAAATAAGTCTGAAAAATAGTTCCTATTCTGGAAGCCAAACATTTAAACGTTGATACCCTATTATACGCACTTACACACGTCTTGAAACTCGGGATGGTAGAGGATACCCTGAAATGCTCTTGTCTAAAAGCCAAAATATGAAGAAAATAATAATGAAACATGAAAATATAAAATGGTGAAGAAAAATGAACACTGGTTTTGTAATCACCAAGGAAGCATAAAAAAAATATATAGCGAGGGTGTTTCATCACCCAGTGTCTTAGACCAACTGGTTTGGGAGTCACTGCTAAGCCTTAAGTGTTGTAAGATGAGGAAATTGCTATTTACGCCTAATCATCAAGCACATGAATAATCGGTCGGTTAGTACCTCAAGAAGTATTAACGGTCGCATGAAAAATGTGTGAGCAATTCCATCCAAAATATTCACCGACTAAAAAGTACTCAGGTAGATGGACAAGAGTATAATAGCTTGAATTGAATTCTCCGAGTGTAGGGATGTCTTTTACACACACGTAGGGCTATATGATCGATATTTGGAAGAAAGGTAGGGATGAAGAATAAATATGATGTTTTATTGAGGGATGACGTGTTTTCCAACATCTTTTCATGACCATTAAGATAGGGCTCATAGCAACCGAAAAACTAGTGCAGTTGAAAACTCTGATTTTCAAGTTCTTTCTTTTACAATTTTTATCTTTATATGTAACTTTCACGGTCTTCCTTTTATTATGGGATTTTGTGGGTGCAATCCCCTGAAAACCCTCAAGAGACAAAACTCCTCCTACTAGGGACACCTAGAGGTTTAAAGGCTTGTTGCATGTGCTCAGTGCAATCGTGTTGCCTACTAAAGTATGCTAGTTAGTTTTTCTTTTTCTTTCTATTTTCTCATTCTCTTAAATAAAAGAAGTTTGCTCGGGACGATCAAAGTCAAGTTTGGGGGTATTTGTTCAGTCGAAAATATTGCATTTTCAACACCACAATTTCCTTACTCTTCTTAATCAACTAAAGGATTTTTGTTATAAATATAACACATATTAGCAGTTTGTCGGGAAAAGATCATTTAACATGTGTTATACATTATGGCATTATGAAGGAAATTGTGTGTAAATATTTCATGCATATATTCTGTATCTCTCACATTCTTTACTGAGATCTTGTGCCAGATTATTCAGGTCAAATAACAGAATCAGAAATCTACCGATATAATACAGAAAACCAAAGAATCAAATACTGGCAGCAACCAAGAAGGAATTATAAGATTCCAAACATCAAAAGAATATCTCAAGTCCAACACTAGAAGACTCCAGAAGAAGAACTAATGATCTCACCAGACGGCAGTGGATCCACGGCCGAGTCAGGCCAATCCGCCGCGGATCCGCAGCCGAGTTAAGGAGATGGGTGACGTGACTTCTCCAGAGGCTTCCATACTACGCCTTAGCTTGTTGAGGATGCTTCATTGTAACAACCTTTTTCTGGAAACTTCCCTACAACAGCCTAGCTTCTTGAGCAAGCTTGATAACTAACTTATTCTAGAAGCTTCTCTACAACTACCTAGCTTCTTAGGGATGATTGACCTAGTTTCTAGTTGAAGATTGGTGAAGAGCTATATAAAGGACGTAAGCCTTCATGTTGAAGGTTACACAATTGAGTTGTTTATCAAGTGACAAAACTACCATCCAAAACCAAATCAAATTTAAATCCAAATCAAGATCGAAGATCAAGAATCGTCAGAAACTCATCAAGCGACAACATCCAAGATCCTTTATGCAAAGCCGATCATCATCACGAGCGCGAGATCCTAGATAGATCCAAGTCTCACGGTGATCGAGCCAAGCGAAGATCGACGACAAATTCTCTTTTCAAAGGAGTGATCGAGAGTTTTCTTCTTGTAATCTTGAATTGAGAAGTGTAAATTTGAAGAAGATTTAATAAAGGTGATCATTTGTTCAAATCTCACTTTCTTTAAATTTCGCATTATGAAATCCTTAATTGTTGATTCTTCTCTTTTCATGATGTGTGAGTGAATCTCCGCTTGCAAGGATTCAAAGGAATTTGGTAGATCCAATGGTGAGAAAATCCTATATTCATCTTAAGTTTTATGGAGATTACGAACTTTAGCAAAAAGAATCATCGATGTCCAAATTGTGAGCAAAAAGAATTTATTGTGAATTTCTTCACAATTTAGGGATTACATTAACGATCCTTCTTGTTAAAGGCTAGATAAGAATGGCAAACAATGAAAGGACAAGGGCCTATGAAGGAGAAACCCTAGTTTCTTCTGTTGCGCCACGGCAGCGCCCCGGCCGTCTATCCGAGGCCAAAATGCGGAATCAAAATTTTCTTAACTTTTAAACTGGCGCTACCGCGGACAATATACCTGGATCGTAACCATTAACCGATACTAGCTAACAAGAGAAAGGGTGAGAGATATACCGTGTGATCCGAGTCCTCCGGTCTTCTCGTCGTCGTCCCGATCTCCCGCGGAAACTCCGATCGTCGCATCCTTGCCGGAAGGGCACCACATCGTCTGCATCTTTTACGGGCTCCCACCTCAATACCGAGGCAACTCGGGCGCGAAGTTGGCTAGCCGACGCGCCCAAGATTTGCTGTAGAATGTGTAGTGCTTTGTCTCTTTGGGGTTATGTTGCCTTGATGGAGGAATGAGGTTGAGAAATGAACTTGGGGATTTTGGTAGCAATGGAAAAATGAGATGGATGATAAATTTCCCACACCAAAATGAAATGAACCTCTCTCATTTTCTCCTCTCTTCAAATGTGGCCGGCCATCCAAGCAAGGAAGTGGTGGAGGGGAAAACATAACATATGAGGGAGGTGAGTGTAGGATAAAGCAAGAGGTGACCACATCCAAAAAACCATGATAACAAAGTCATATCATCTTTCATCTCATTTCTAATCTTAATAAAGCAAGAAATGATGATGGAAAAGAATGGTATCTAAAGATGCTATCATAATCAATCCATATGCAAGAAACCCCTCCACAAAATGTTATTTGCAAACTTGCAAATAACACCCTCCATTCGAAAAGTCCGGCCGGGAAAGAACAAAGGAAAACCGGCCGGAACGGAATGCGAACTGGCAACTCCAGAAAACTGGTTCCGTAATAAATTACAGGAAAACCCCGATGCTGTGCATACACACCCGCATCTGTATTCCGACCGGATACAAATGCAATGAAACAAAATCTACACAGTACTAAACTAGGACCGGCTTAAACCAAAAACGGCTAGCAATATCCGTTCGATCCTAATCCGTGCAATACCGCACGTATCTGATCGAACCCTGCCATATATCCATACGGCCACTAGTACAAACTGTCTGATCCTGATCCGTGCAATACCGCACGTATCTGATCGGACCCTGCCATATCTCCATACGGCCTCTACAGCATTTCGCCCGAAAACTTGAGTAACTGAAAGTGTGGTGGACTCTAAAGACTCGTCAATACTATGGCTGTGGATTTAACCACTAGCACGTCAGAGGTATAAGCCAATACGTGACGGGCCACCAGCTATTGACCAAAAGGGACGTCGATGAGCGAACTCATCCTGACACCCAACTGAGCCTGTCAGTGACAATATACGTACAGTCCGGTCCGTTCGTCTATGAGTATCGCATGTCGGGCCTAGGGGGTTGGTAAAAGTTAGACCCCCAAAAGCGGTACAAGTCGTGTCGGAGTGTAGCCCAGAACGCCCTGAGATACTACTGGAATACCTACCAGTAAATCTCCTGCCTCGGCCGAGGGCTTTGCGTAATGGCTCTCCTAGACACAGCGCGACCTCACCCCCAATACCGGGAGAGACGAACCCCTGAAGATCCGCTCACTGCCTCCATGTGGCTCGGGACTGTACCCAACTAAAACCTGTTTGCACGACTCCTTTGAGCCGTGGTAGGGTAGTAATCAAAGTACAGTGGGAACTCACACGAGACAAATGACGATCCCCAGGTCGATGAACTAACCTGTACACATGTCACCAGGGAACTGCTATCTGACGTCAGGTATAAGACCAACTAGCATGTTCCCGGCGAGTCCTGTCCGGTGTACTCATAACCCAATGAGCACCTGTATACATCTTAGGTGAACCAACTGACACCGGTGGCTTGTGAGACCGGCCACCGCCCCTCGTCGGGATCTCGACTGTATACACTAGTCTACTCTGGAGAATCGATGCCCTGTCTCGAAACTCCCACGACTAGGGACCTTTTAAGGATGTGCTTATAGACCACCAGCTCTCACGTATATGATCGCCATCATACTGCCGGCAGTCAAGCAAGAATCCTAGGGGCACTATCAGCGTGTAATAGTGACCTGTAAGGTCACCTGAAGCAGTACACGATGATAAAGGTAAACCAGATAGCATACTATCATCTCGAGTAAGACTGTCCTATCGGGATAGGTCCTCCCTCAATCATTGCAATCACGTGCCTGTGATCCAATAATTGACTCTGAGGGCACTATCTCCAACAATCTCCCACTTGCACTCAAGGCTAATTATTGCGATGTCGCATACTCACAGCCTGTGTGATACCGAACACCCAACTCCTCTACTAGTCAGTCTTACAAAGCTCGTTTGCGAAACTATTGCGTTCGAGGAATAGCCTCAGTGAGTGGATCCGATGTGATGTTTCTTTCTATGTCTCTCTATATCTCAAGTTCGCAGAGAAAACTATCTCCCGAAATGAGCAATACCTGTCTTAGAGTATGTCTGGATATCTGATGGGACCTAGCTCATAAATGAACTCCAAATCCAAACTTCTTAGACTGTATCGATAACTGAACTTAATCAGTACCCAGCACCATGCCTCCCTCAGTATTGCCTTGGACCACCTGTCCAAAATACTGCACCTCGTCAGAAGGAGAAACTATAACTCTGACAGCCACTCTGCCATCCATGTCACCTTGGAAGCCTGGAGTGATAACCGTCTCCTAAAAGAGGCTGTCGTTATCACATCCCTAGGACACGCACTTATGTCCTAAAACTGCTTCCGATTGTTTCTCCAGGATTGGATTAATATCAACTTATTGCATCTACTGCAAGAACAACATCTGGTGTGGTACTTGACATCTCATGATTGACTCAATTGCCTAAGCAAGTGATCTGTCAATCATGCGTATCCCTCTCCCCTTTAGTCTGTAAGACACCTTTAGAGAGGGTGACTCCATTACCTGCAGGTGTACTACCGTGCCAGGAGTCGTCCATTCTAAATACACATAGAATGCTGTCAAGGTACCCAGATTAGGAAACCACCCAAATCTAGATCTAAAACCATAGATCTAGTAACCAGAATGTCTGATATAATATCCAAGTCCTGTGTGGAGAAACCACTGTGTGACAACCAAAGTATAACCGATCGTAGTATAGGAGTTTCCTTTCCTACTCTGTGTATGTCATCCAAAACCAGGACATCACACCCTACTACCTTCTTAACGGATCCATCCCCTATTCTGATGAAGTCAAACCTATGACTGTCATGTCAGAAATAAATGATCTATCTCCGCTATATCTGCTTTAGTCTATAAATAGACATAAGCCACCTGTCCACCAATGCTTCCGCTGCTCCCACTGACTACGACAACCCTCTGGCAGAGTCATATAGACGTACACTTCTAAAGCTAGTTTAGAACGACGCTACACTCATCCTCTTGCCGGGTCTCACAGTCTGGAACAACAGCAATGGCAAGTCTGGGTAAACAAGAACCTCCCTGCCACCGTCCTTGAGCATACCGGAGTACCTCTCGGGTGCCTGAGGTTACCCACCATATCTGCAGAGTGGCTAATGGAATGTCAAGCCAGATTGAATCTTTAGGTTCTTATGAAATCTTCAGTAATCGTTTGCGGTTCTGGAATCGCTTCCAGTTCTACCATACTCCCACTTCTGTTTTCTGAAAAAACCATTTCTTTTAAAAATGTGGCGAGTCAAGAACAATATCTCTATTGATCTTCCAGATGGTAGAAAGTCAACCCTCGTCATAGCCTGGGTCAACCCGCAAACAGCCATTACAGAAACGTGCCTTGAGTTGTCCAGTGTCTGGTTTTAATCATAAGCCGGACAAATCCCCGTACCTTAACATCGTTAAGATATGAACTGTTCTATATCCAATATAGAACTAGAGGCACTGATTTAATTGAACCAGATCCAAATCATGCAGCTATCTCCAGTGCATGTCAACTAAATGGAAGGAGGCCGATCAGCGTTACTCAACTTAGGAATGCTTCCAATTATGAGTAACCTGAAAGAGAAACAATTTCTCTTTATCATTACTATCAACTGAATACCATACACAAGTATCTACATTTTCGATCACTTTGAAGAATCCCGATACTTGCTACACCTGGTTCTCTACTCTATTCAAATACCTATAACTCCTCAAAACTTAGACCCTGTGTTTCTACGAAACACACGTCTAAGAACTAGAGAAGTTAAAAGTAAACAGAATATAGTATGAGGACCAACCCCTCTGTCCTAATGGACACTGGACAACATACAATACTCTGTATCAGTCCGCTGAGTCTAACAACTCTTTCACTGTGCGTCGTAGGTTGAAAACTGTACTTATGGTTAAGAAGAATTACACCGCTGTTTGATGCTCCTTACCTAACCATCCACTGATATAGGTAAATGTCATCGACATAATATCAAAAGTTATATCTCACTCTATGAAAATATACGTACAGATATATCAATTTGAAATTGGTGCACAACAGCGGATATTCAAAACCAAATATTTGCCGACCGACAAACAGCCCAGATGATCTCCTCAAATATCACCGATTACAACGAATCCCGATATAATGAGGATGATTACCCTATTCCCAATAACTTACTCCCACTCACCATCTATAAAACCATACAGATGTGAGAATCAAACCTGGTAAATACATACCCTGGAGCAAGTGTCCAATCGGGAAATCAGTTTTCTTTTAACAGTACACAGTGAAACTGAAACATTGAAACATTTCGATAGGGTATCCTGGTATTCCTAGTAATGCCTCTACCATTATCCAGATTCACAACTGTAACCATATATCTCTTTGCCATCTGTCCAAATCCCTTTATATGTCTTTAGTCATTACCGTCTGCACATCCCTTTAGGCCAAATGGTTTTCTTCCTTCCCTACCGTTCGGCACCAGCCTATGGTTTGGAAGAAGACTATCCAATAAGCATAATGGGTGTACTGTCCTAATCATAGGAGCACTCGCAATGCGAGAGAAGGTGAAGATAAAAGACAACCGAATAAACCTTATTCCTATTTCTCCTGGACCAGAATCCATCCCCGAACTGGAACAAGTTCCTTTCGAGTTCGTATATAACCATACGATGGAGTATCCAAATAAACTGTAGATCTTCGTAGTGATACGGAGTGTCTGTTCCCCTCCGAACGGACACGCGGGACGTCGGGCCGTCTCGCCTGAGGTTCGGGGCAGATGCCAATAGGTGCTATCCGTCCACCTCTCCGAAGATGCCAAGTTGATCCATGGCGCCATGTATTGGAGGTTTAGACGGATGCGTCCGATGTAGCAGACTTCGTCAGATTCCCTCTCGTTTGAGGGGTTTTTGATTGTGGAGACGCTCTTCCCTGCAGGCGCAAGCCCCTGCAGTTAATTACGCTACCGCATCGCGGTAACAACTTTCTCCTTCTCCATATGGTCACTTCGTGTCGTGTGTTTTTGTTTTATGTTTTATTGCCCGTGGATCGTTTACGGAGACCGAGTTATGTCATCGCCCGTAGGGCGTGGACTAGTCCAAATCCGTGTTATCTTAGATTTGGGTTTGGGGGTTTGGTTTGAGGACACGTTAGCCATACTTAGGCTAAGATCAACTCGAACATTTGTTAAGGATACGTTAGTCTAGCTTGGGACTAAGATCAACTTAACGGGATCGTTTAGATCCGACAAAAGAGCGTTTGGGCTCTATTGTTCCAGTTTAGGGACATAGTGGTCCATCGTATGTGTGGCCGTCGGGACCCATCACCTCTCTGACGACGTTGAAGGATTACAACGACGGGTGTCGGAGGGGTTCAGAGATGTACCCTCGAGCCAGAGTTAATTAGGGGGATTCATAGTCCAGTCTGCTTGGGGGTTTAAGGATGCGTTAGCCATCTTTGAGGCTAAGATCAACTCAAACAGGACCGTTTAGATCCGACAGAAGAGCATATGGAGGCTCTATGGTTCTAGTTTAAGGACATTGCGGTCCATGGGTAGTTTAAGGACATTGCGGTCCATGGGTAGTTTAAGGACATTGCGGTCCATTGTTAGTTTTAAGACATCTCGGTCAAGGTTAAGGACGTCATAGTCCATGGGTTTAAGGACTCCACAGTCCGGTATGTGCTCTGGATGCTTCACACGGGTTCACTGCCGTGCTTGGCGAGGACCAGGCTCCGCTCTGGGCGTTTTCCGTGGGGTCAAAGAGTGACGTTATCCACATTCCACGTAACCAGGAATTTTGCACTAGATGCTTCACACGGGTTCACTGCCGTGCTCGGCGAGGACTAGGCTCTGCTCTGGGCGTTTTCCGCGGGGTCAAAGAGTGACGTTATCCGCGTTCCACGTGACCAGGAATTTTGCATTAGACATGGGTTTAAGGACCCCACAGTCCATATCATGAGTGGTCATCGGGACTCGTCACCTCTTTGAAGACATTGAGGGATTACAATGCCAAGTATCAAAGGAGTGAAGAGATGTACCCTAGAACCGGAATGGCTTGAGTAGTCCCTGGCCCAATTTGGGTCAAGACTGATTAATTATGTTATGAGCCCATTGGCCCAGTTAATCACGAATTGAGGACTTATGGCCAGCTTGGGCTAAGTCCAGTCAGGTCTGGAATATTGGCTTCTTGTTGGTCCACTGAGGGAGAGGCTTTGCCTCTATCCCTTTAACCAATTGGGCCAAAGCCTAGTGTTAAACACTTCAGAGCAATCAGTGTTGAACACTGGGAATGAGGTTAGTGTTTAACACTAAGAGATAATTGGTGTTTAAACACCAGCGACAAGGCTTTCAAATTAGTGTTAAACACTAAAACAGCTCGGTATCAAGCCTTGGCAACTGAGCCCTCAAATTAATGTTAAACACTAAGGTAATCAGTGTTGAACACTGCAAGTAAAGTTTTTTATTAGTGTTGAACACTAAGGCCCAACAGTTGTTTCAGTAACTGGGTTCGAGGGTTCTAATTTAGTGTTAAACACTAAGGCAAGAGAGGTCACGTGGCAACACGTGAGAGTGCCTCCCCTTTAATGATTCTGCTGAGCTTACTGCATCTTTCAGAGTATCACGTGTCAGCACGTGACGGGCATTCATATGCTTATTTGTTGGAGCTTTTGTTAAGGGTCACGTGGGTCACGTGAGGGACTGCCTCAAAGGTTTTCTATGGATCTCTTGGGGGGTCACGTGGTGGCACGTGACCCTGCCTCTATGTATGTCGTTTTTAGAGGATCTGTTGATCTTTTTTCAGGAATTAAATTCCTCGAGCTTTGGATTTCAGAGGAATTAAATTCCTACTTCCTTTCGAAGATTTATATTCTGAAATAGAGTTGAACTCTGAATTTTCTGTAGGAATTAAATTCCTCGTATATGTGAAGAACTGAAGAGGGTTAAACCCTTAATAAAAGCTTTCAAGGAATTATACTTCCCATTTTAAAGAATTATAATTAAGGGAATTAGATTCCTGCTGTTTCCACAGAACTATATTCTTAATTAGGGTTCAACCCTGTTTCTTTTGTTTTGAAGGAATTAAATTCCCATGATACAGGGTCGAGCCCTAATTTTATTTTTAAAGGAATTAAATTCCTATAGTTCTGTGAGAATTAAATTCTCATGCTTGCATTCCCTCTCTATGTTTTGGATCTGCATGGCAGGATCTCAACCCATTGAGAATTAAATTCTCAACCTAAAGGGGAGATGTGCACTTTGCAGATCCTCTATCAAAGAGAGAAGAAATATATTCTTCTGTTTTATATATTAGAGTTAAACTTTGTTGAGAATTAAATTCTCATTCTTTCAAAAGGCCTTCCCTTTCTTACCTAGGGTTTTTTGCAGAAGATCCGAGTATCAAAGCTCTCCTCCTCTTTTCTTTCTGCGTATGTATATCCTTCTCTATCTCTATCTTGGCTCCTATTTATAGGAGAAGCAGCCGAATCAATCAGTTTTTGACGAATCTTCATGGAGATATTTGATTTGCATTCATTGTTCATTCTGGACCTTTGGATTATTAGGTGAATTTCATTCACCATTGGATTTCAAATCCAGGGATTCTCTTTTGTTATTTTGGTTAGATTTAAGGGGGAAATCTTTCCAAACCCGAGATTTTCCATAAATAGATGATCTTTAATCATCTCTGAATCTTTAATTTGATTGGCCCCAGACAGTTACTTTCCTTTGGAAAGATTCGAATTTCTTCCAGAATTTAATTCTGTTGACAAAATGGGCTTTGAAAGCCGGTCACGTGTGACCGCGTGACTCATGGTCACGTGTGGGCACGTGACCCCCTTTGGAATGAGCCTTTTCCTTTCTTTTGCGCGCTGTCTTCTTCTGCTGCTTAGCCGTCACGTGCTACCACGTGACCCCTGGTCACGTGTGAGCACGTGACCCTGTCTGGCGTCTCTTTCCTTGGTTCTTCTGAAGAACGAGTTTGCTGCCTTGAACGTCACGTGACCCTGGTCACGTGGGAACACGTGACTTCTTCTGAAGCCTTTTCCTTGACTTGATCAGTTAACCGACGTGCCTTTGACGCTTGCATTTAAATGTCACGTGTCGCCACGTGACCCTGATCACGTGGGAGCACGTGATTCTCCTTGAAGCTTTTCCTTTTCTTCTTCGTAGTCAGGAAATTGAACTTGCCTTGATGATGTTTTTAGGTGTCACGTGCCAACACGTGACCGCTAGTCACGTGTCAGCACGTGACCCTCTTCTGAAGCTTTTCACAGAAGCTTTCCTGACTTTAAATCAGGAAACAAATGCCCCCACAGCGTTGTTCTCACGTGTCTGCACGTGAGTGCAACGCTGTCACCTCTTGCGACCGTTGGATTCATTTAGGGATTTGGGAGATAAAACGTTTCCATTGTTTTCTATAAATACCGCTGTCTCTTCATAGGAGCCTTCACTTTGCTCATTTTCTCCTTCTGAGAACTTTTTCTGAGAATTTAATTCTCTTCTTCCAGAGCTTAGTTCTCTGTTTTAAAATCTTCCAGAGTTCAACTCTGTTGACGGATCCTTTTCCTTCAGGTAATAATGTTGAACGGCCAAAGCGCCTTCGTCTTTAAAAGAACTCTTTGGATTTTAAATCCGCGTTTAAGGGTTTCACAAAGCACCCATTTTTCTTCGAGTGATTTAATCAAAATATGAGACCACTTAATTCCCGCAGTAGATCACTTAGGGTTCAGATGATCCCTTAGGGAGATGATGATGGCGGTTCAAACCCATGGAATTTAGTTCCATTCAAAATATTCTTGGGAATTTAATTTCCTTTTTCCTAATAAGGAATTTAATTCCTATGAAGAACTCAGTTTCTTCACGCGGGGGCTTCCTGGGGTCTCTTGGACCTAGGTTGTTCTTCCTGCCATTAATGCAACGGGGGCTTTGCAATGATGTCTTTTGGTGGGAATTTAATTCCTGTGATTTTGCCAGATTCATTGTAGAGCCCGAGACTGCTTCTGTTGGGGGAAAATGTGCATGGTCGTCATTCTTTGAGGATATTCTCTTTGTTTTATTGTAACGCTTTGGCCTCATTATTAATGAGCCGTCATTCGGATTCCGTGGGACCCATATGTTTTGTAGCCAATAACCCCCAAAAACTATGTTGTTGCTTTCTTTAACTAGTCTTCATGTTTATGCATGAATATACGTTGCTGACTTTTCTTCTAACGGTCTTCTTTTATTGGATTTCAGGTGTGATGGCTTCTGTTCCGCGCTTTCCCTTTTCTCGCTCAGAGGCTGCTTTTCCTCAGTCGCCGTCTGATGAGGAAGCGATGGCGATGATTCGGGCCCATGACCCGAACTGCACCAATCTTCTTCAATGGGGACCTTGGTACAATCAGATTATTCAGGGTCGCCGGAGCTTTCTTTGCGCGGTGCCGACGGAGCCCACTTTCCCATTTTTACCGATGGATCCTCCAAGGACAGCTTTTGCCGTGGAAATGCCCAACTGGACTCCAACGGGGAGGCTGGAGCCTTCGACGACCGGCATTCCGAACCATCCGATCCCGGCTATAGACATCTTGGGACGGCGCATCTGCCAGGGTGAGGCCCACCCGTGGGGGCAGATTTATAAGATAGGGCTCACTCCCAGGCATCCTACGGGCTACCTTCTCTGGGCTCGCTACATCCTTTCTACCCATCGGGCGCGATTGCAGAAAGTCGGGCTTTATCAGGCCGTATACGCGTCGCTGTTCCATTACAAGTCCCCGCATGCCTGGTGGGTCAAGGCGTTTTTGAACTAGTGGAATCTTCCCACTAATACTTTTCTTCTGGGAGATCGCGAGGTTTCGATTTCTTTAGCCGAATTTTATGATATCTCGGGGTTGCCGATAAGGGGTAATATGTATGAGGAGTTGCTGCCCCCTGACGAGTACGTTTTTGAACCCGAGCCCGCCCCAGTTGACGGCTTATCTGCTGAAAATGCTGTTCGACACAAGCGCCCTAGTTTAATTAGGGCCCTAGGCATTTTTGATCGATTATTCACCGAGTCTGAGGAGCAAGGCGTTACTTTCAAAAGCTTCATTGCTCGTTTCATTCGTGAGGACGCCTTACCGAAGACAGCCCCGAAGTTTGCCAACATTGGGGACCCCTTTGGGTTTGGTCTAAAGAGGTTGCCGACCAACGAATCAGATCTACCTCAGTATTACATCCCTATTATATCGCCGATCTCTTTTGAATCCATTGCTGCCCCAGGCATGGACGAGGAGACGTTCTTTGTGGGGTTTATTAGCGTCTGGCTCAGTTGGTTCGTTATCCCCATGCATCGCCGCTTCATGAGAGCCTCGGTCATCTACCCGGCTCATCGTATTGCTGAGGGGATGCGGTTGGCCATCGGCATCCCGGCCTTAGCGCACCTCTATAATGGATTGGGCACCGCAGCTAATACCTCTACGCCTGGCGTGGATGTAGTGAACTTTTCACTTCATTATTTCACGTCATGGATCGAAATGCATGTGCTGGGGTCTTTTGCCATGCATCAGAGGCCCGCTTTTTACGATGCCTATACTTTCCCGCGACTTATGCGGCTGGTGGGTGCTTCTGCTGCCGATCCAACTCAATTTGGGGCTATTCGGGTGTTGATCTCTCCTCATGCCACCGCTGGCGGGTTGGTCTTTAACGATCGGGTCCTGTCTACTCCTTCAGGTCCTGTTCAGCAACTTTGGGACCAGTCAAAGGACAACGCGCCTTCTCTGAAGCCCCGAGAGGCCACGCATTTGTATTCAATTAGACCGGGCTACTTGGTGTTTCACCAGGACAGTGCAGCTCTTTTTATGCGGTACAATCCGCATCGATTTGCCCAGCAGCTCGGATACGACCAGGGTGTTCCTTTTGAGGCCTTTATGATCGCCCCGATCCCTTCGCTTGACGCTGTTCGCGATGCCGCTCATCATTTCATGCGGTTGAACACCGGCTCTCATTTCATGGTCCCTGAAGCTGAGTACATGCCCCGATGCGTAGGTGCATTTACGGGCTGGTATCTTCATCGAATCACCCCAATTATTGCTGAAGAAAGAAGGGTTCTTCTTGGTCACGACTCCCCTCCTCAGGTTTCGGGAGCTAAGCTGCGACCGAGGGTTCCAGTCCGCTTCCCTTTGAGGGAGATTGGCACCGCCCTCATTCCAGGGGAGTCAGGGGTAGACCTTACTCCGACAGCTGGTATGCCCTTAGGTTCCCGATCGCGAGGTAGACGGGCTCCAGTGGTAGCACCTCTGCCGGTGGCGGCACCGCCCCCCGTGGCGTCGACACTGGCGATGTCGTCCTCGGTTGTGGCACCGAGTGAGGGTAACAGGGACGAGGGTGTTGAAGGCGATGTGGGCCAACGTCGCCCTAAGCCTTCGCGAGGGAGGAAGCGGTCATCCTCAGTGGCCGGCTCTGGGTCTAAACGGCGGAGGAAAGCGGCTACCGCCCTGCTTGATTCTGTGGTGGAGTCTGAGCCTGTCCTCGAAGATGAACCATTGGCCTTGCAAGAGTCAAGCGCTGGACTTCTCTTCCCGGGTTCGGCTGATGAGGAGGCTGCACAGTTGGCCGAGGCTATACGGCGTTCGAAAGACCCGTCCCAAAATGCCAAGGTTCCGAAGAAGTCTTATCCCGCTGTAATTTTTTACGAGGACCCTTCGTGGATTCGGCGGCGATTTATCGGCCCTTTGGAGGAATGGGGGAAAGGGCTTTGAACCAGGTCGCTTCAGAAGATGCAGCTGATGCACTTTCTTTATGGACCGGCGGTCATGAGTCTACCCTTGAACCTCGGCGAGCTTATCTCCTTGAGAAGGAGAAGCGGTTTGAAGAAGCCATGTTGAGGGCTTCTTTGCGTGTAGGTATGTTGTGCTTCTTCTGTAATCTTTCCGATTATTTATGCTGGTGCATATGTATCATTATTCCTATTTGAATCATGCAGAACCTTCGACGTTGGGGGAGCTCCCTACGGGCCTTTTAGAGCTAAAGCCCACCGAAGCTCTTAATGAAGCCTTGCTGGATGCGGAGGGGGCTGATGAGGCTGCTCTTCTCACGATAGAACCTCCAGCGGCGGTTCTTGAACAGGGAGTGCTTTCCCCTTTGGGGGAGGTTCCCTTGGAGGCTGCCGCCCCAATGGTTCTTGCTGAGGTCGGCTCGAGGGCCGGAAGCGAAGTAGTCGGGGCTCCTCTCCCTTTGTTGGAGCCTGAGGCCACGGCAGAGAATGTTGAAGCCGCTATCCCCCCGGCTCAGAATGGGAGGAGTGTTGAAGGTATCTTCCTGCATTTTAATTTAGCAACCCCTTCATAGTCTGAACTCTCTTATCTTTCCCAGAATTGCGCGGCTTGGCGGCTACGATCGTGGATCTGTCGCCTCGTCAATCATTTCAGCGTCTATTGGAGATGGCAGCCCCGCAGGCGATCCCCCCTCAGCGTATTGTCCTTTCCTCTGGGCAAGGTTAATGTCATTCGCCATTTTTTATTTTTTTTACCATAGCATTGTTTCTATTTCGCGAAATGACGTTGATGTCTCTTATAGTTTTGGAGGCCGACGATGAGGTCGAGGTCGTTGAAGGGCCAGGGGAACCCTCAGCTCCTACTTGCATGACTGTCGGTGAGTGACGTTTTATTATAGTTCCGTTTTTTCTGCGTTTAAGAGTTTTACTAACATTTGCCAAATTTGAGCAGCCCTGCCAGTCTCCATGGCTTTGGAATCGCGCATTGTGATGCCGCCCGGCCCCTATGCTTTGCGGGCTTCAGAACGCTTGGCCCAATTGAGCCTTCTCTCCCTATCTTCTTTCGTCGAGGAGCTCCGTGCTGGTAGTGCGACCACATCCGAAGCGTTTGCCGCTGAAGCTAACGGCTCTCTTCCTTTTCTTGCCACCTATCATAGCGAGGAGGTGGTGCGGGTCTGGGTGGAGTTCTGTAGGAAGGTGGAGGCTTGTTTGTATGCTCTTGAATGTTCTCGCCTTTCCTCAGAAGCCGTGGCTGCAAAAGCGGAGTTGCGAGGTCTGATAGCACGATGTGCGGCAAACATGACGTCATGCGAGAAGAGGCTTGGCCGCAAATTCTCGTAGAGGGAGCTAGCCTCTAAGGCACTGGGCGAGCTTCAAGCCAATCTCATAGCCAGGGCCAATAAAGCGTATGAACTATGGCGGGTGCTACAGGAGTCCATCAAATAGGTGGTGGCTCTCGATAAAGCCGCCACGTTCACTCGTGAGAGGGTTGAGGCTCATAAAGCCACCGAGAAAGAGCTCGAAGCTCGGCTTGCTTCGTATCAGGCTCAGCAAGCTCAGACGGAGGCTCGTCTTCTCGAGATCTTGCGTCATGAAGCCGTGGCTCAGCAACAGAACGATGAGCTGGTAAAATTATTGCACCGCCCACCGGCTTGAGGACTTGTATCTTTTCTCCCCTTTTTTGTACATACTCATGGATAAGAGTATTTTCCTTTTTGTTTCTTTCATGAATTGCATTTTGTATCCATTTTGGTCTATGAATAAAAGATACATTTTTCTTCTCAATGGCGTGTCCCCTTTTTATTGAATGCATTCTGCGGATATTCTATCTTGATCTCCTTGCAGGACAGCGATGGCTCAGGATTCAGGGTTAAGATCTGCTTCCTAAGACTTCTGCATTTTATGAGCCACGAGGGTCTCATAAAGAGTTTTTCTCCCTACAGGTCGAGAGGATCCTATAGGTGTAAGTTCTTCTTAAGAATCGTGAGGATTCTTAAGCGGGTTTTCCCTTGAGAGTCGTAAGGGTCTCACAGGAGAGATTTTTTTTTCCTTACCGGTCGTGAGGACTTGCAAGTGTTGAATGTGGTCACCCTTATACGTGTTTTACGGGGTTAGGGGTTTCTCCAGGTATTGTAGTTTAAAGACGTCGCGGTCAAGGTTAAGGACCTCATAGTCCGTGGATTTAAGGACTCCACAGTCCGATGTTAGTTTTAAGACATCACGGTCAAGGTTAAGGACCTCATAGTCCGTGGATTTAGGGACTCCACAGTCCGGTGTTTGGTTGCAGGGACCCGTCACCTCTTTGAAGACGTTGAGGAATTACAACGCCGGGCATCAAAGGAGTGGAGAGATGTACCCTTAAACCAAGGTAGAATTCGTAGGGAATCGGGTTGTTTGATCGTTAGTTTTAAGACATCACGGTCGAGGTTAAGGACGTCATAGTCCGTGGATTTTAAGGACTCCACAGTCCGGTATTTGCTCTGGATGCTTCACACGGGTTCATTGCCGTGCTTGGCGAGGACCAGGCTCCGCTCTGGATGCTTCACACGGGTTCACTGCCGTGCTCTGCGAGGACCAGGATCCGCTCTGGACGTTTTCCACGGGGTCAAAGAGTGACATTATCCGCGTTTCACGTAACCAGGAATTTTGCGCTAGATGCTTCACACGGGTTCATTGCCGCGTTAGGCGAGGACTAGGCTCCGCTCTGGATGCTTCGCATGGGTTCACTGCCATGCTCTGCGAGGACCAGGATCCGCTCTGGACGTTTTCCACGGGGTCAAAGAGTGACGTTATCCGCGTTCCACGTAACCAGGAATTTTGCGCTAGATGCTTCACACGGGTTTACTGCCGCGTTAGGCGAGGACTAGGCTCCGCTCTGGATGCTTCGCACGAGTTCACTGCCATGCTCTGCGAGGACCAGGATCCGCTCTGGACGTTTCCCACGGGGTCAAAGAGTGACATTATCCGCTTTCCACGTAACCAGGAAGTTTGCACTAGATGCTTCACACGGGTTCACTGCCGTGCTCGGCGAGGACTAGGCTCCGCTCTGGATGCTTCGCACGGGTTCACTGCCATGCTCTGCGAGGACCAGGATCCGCTCTGGACGTTTTCCACGGGGTCAAAGAGTGACGTTATCCGCGTTCCACGTAACCAGGAATTTTGCACTAGATGCTTCACACGGGTTCACTGTCGTGCTCGGCGAGGACTAGGCTCCGCTCTGGATGCTTCGTACGGGTTCACTGCCATGCTCTGCGAGGACCAGGATCCGCTCTGGACGTTTTCCACGGGGTCAAAGAGTGACGTTATCCGCGTTCCACGTAACCAGGAATTTTTGCGCTAGATGCTTCACACGGGTTCACTGCCGCGTTAGGCGAGGACTAGGCTCCGCTCTGGATGCTTCGCATGGGTTCACTGCCATGCTCTGCGAGGACCAGGATCCGCTCTGGACGTTTTCCACGGGGTCAAAGAGTGACGTTATCCGCGTTCCACGTAACCAGGAATTTTGCACTAGATGCTTCACACGGGTTCACTGTCGTGCTCGGCGAGGACTAGGCTCCGCTCTGGATGCTTTCAACGGGGTCAAAGAGTGACATTATCCGCGTTCCACGTAACCAGGAATTTTGCTGATTGTATCCGCATTTCACGGGATGGAGGTTCGACTCTTGGTGATATGTATCGCCGAGCCATGGAACTGGGGGTTGCCGCTGTTCCGTTTCGCTTGATGTTGTGTCTGCTACCATGAGACGAACGTCAAGATGATCTCCAGGCTATCTGTGAACCGTCGAGATTTGGCTTCTCCTTATGATGAAACTCGGGGGAGGAGTATGATCCCTTCTTTGATTGCGCCCCTGAATTGCATACAGGGATAAATGTAACATCACCTGTAGGGCGAGGATTTCACTTTTATTTTATTTCTTTCTCCGCGATGCTCTATCACTTCGGCTATTTTGTAGGCGTGTGTGGCTTGCTAGCTTTTTCACTGCCAGCCTGGATTTAAGGCACCGATTTCGGCATCAGCACCGCTACAACTGGGATGTTGCCAGGAGCGAATCATCATTTGCCTCTGTCGATGTTTGAACAAAGGTGGCTTAGTAAACAGGGTTAAGGGTCCTGCCGACCAAAACTTCTGACTTTATGAGCCGTAAGGGTCTCATAAAGGTATTTCTTCCTACAAGTCATGAGGATCTTGCAGGCGCATTTTCTCCTTAGGGATCGTGAGGATTCCTAAGTGTGTGTTCCTCTGTAAGTCGTAAGGATCCTACAAGAGGGCTTTCTCCTTATGGGTCGAGAGGACCTACAAGGGCTACTCACCATATGGGTATATCCCCAGTCACGGGTGGGACTTTGTTAGGGAAATGTTTATTCGCGCCCATGGATTGTATACAAGGGTCAGTACGAGCAGCTTGTAGGGCAATATCGAAGGTTATGGGGGATTTGCTTAAGAACAGGTTTAGGTTTCTGTAACTTAAGACTTTCAAGTCTCATGAGCCGTGAGGGTCTCATAAGAGAATTCTCCTTACGAGTCGTGAGGATCTCGTAAGTGTATTTTCTCCTTAGGAATCGTGAGGATCCCTAAGTGTGTTGCTCCTTTGTGAGTCGTAAGGATCTCACGCAGGTGATTTCTCCTTACAAGGTCGAGAGGACCCTATAAGTGCCTTTTAACGAGGTTGCGCCCTTTCGGGTTTTCACAAACACTCGCCGGTAGTCCTGCTGTTTTTACTCACGGAGCCCTTTCGGGTTTTCATCCGTGCCCATTTTGCTTTATGGACATACCGTTTTTTTTTCTTTTTCATTTTTTTTTTATTTTTCTTCCTTTTTTTTTATATCTCGTCAGCCTAAGGATGCTGCGGTAGTAGTTTTAGGGACGTTTCGGTCCGTCGCTAGTTTAAGGACGTTTCGGTCCGTTGTTAGTTTAAGGACATTTCGGTCCATCGATAGTTTAAGGACGTTTCGGTCCGTCGTTAGTTTAAGGACATTTCGGTCCATTGATATGGGAAGGCCAGCTACTGCTGAGTCTGAGCCTAGGAAGGTAGCGAGCGGGCATAGTCGTCGTCATCTACCGTTGACCCAGGCTGTGGCTCACTAAGCATAGTATTTCTTCAAGAAGCGGCCGTTTATTGGCCTGAAAGGCCTTTCACCGTGCATGTCCACGAGTAGATAGGCTCCACCCTGGTAGACCTGGTCTATGATGTACGGGCCTTTATAGTTTGGCTCGAATTTCCCCCGCTTGGCACGATTTGGGATCATAGGTCTTTTGACCACTAATACGAGTTCGCCTTGGTGGAATGTCCTCGGCCTGGTCAATTTTTCGTACGAGCACGTCATCTTTGCTTTGTAGGCTTCTAGATATTGTTGCGCTATGAGCCGGGTTTCGTCAAGGGCATCAAGCTCCTCAAGCCGAAGGTGAGCATTTTCTTCATCCGTCAGCTCGTGGTGGACTGCCACTCGTAGAGAGGGTAACTCTATCTCGAGGGGGAGTACTGCTTCCGTCCCAAATACCAATGCGTACGGCGTTGTGTTCGTGGCCGTCTTGAATGTGGTTCGATAAGCCCAAAGGGCTTCTTGTAGCCTTTCGTGCCAATCTCTCTTATTCCGGGAAACGGTCTTTTTTATGATCTTCGTCAAGGTCTTATTGAAGGCCTCGGCCAGACCGTTAGCTCGTGGGTTGTAAACTGAAGAATACCTCCATTCTATATTGTGCTGCTGCGCGAAGCGGCTAATCTTATGGCTTCTGTAGGCTGGCCCGTTATCGGAGATAATCCGCCGTGGGGTTCCAAACCGATAGATAACGTGCGTCTTGAAGAAATGGAGGATATTCTCCGTCTTCACTTCCCTCAATGGTATTTCTTCTGCCCATTTGGAGAAGTAATCAGTAGTTGCCAGGATAAAACGATGTCCCCGAGATGATGCCGGCTCAATAGGGCCGACTATGTCAGTTCCCCACATTTCGAATGGCCAGCTGGCCACCGTTGGGTGTAGTGGATTTGGATGTTGGTGGATAAAGTCTCCATGAATCTGGCACGAGTGGCATTGCTTCGCATACTCGAGGCAGTCCTGGATCATCGTGGGCCAGTAGTAACCCATCCGTTTAATTTTTAACTTCATCTTTGGGCCTGATTGGTGAGAACCGCAAAGTCCGTCGTGAACTTCTTGGACGACCCTTCTCGCTTCGTCAGGTCCTAGGCATCTCAGCCACAGAGAATCGAATGACCTCTTGTATAGAGCATCGTTGACGAAGGCAAAAGATAGAGCTCGTTTTATGAGTTGATGCCTCGAGGATGTATCTTTGGGCATTAGGTGGGACTTAAAGTAGTCTATGAAGACTTCCCTCCAGTCCTCGGCCTTCTCATGGTCTTTTATTTGCAGGGTCGTCTGCTCAGTCGCTCCCTCTTTATGTAGTTCCGGAGATAGTTCTGCCGGTGTGAGCACTCGACGGCTTTGTACCACGATTCTGACATCATCGAGGTTCTCGTCAGCCAGTTCTTTAGCAAGTTTGGCCAGCGCGTCTGCTTTGCTGTTCTCCGCGCGCGGTATATTTTCCAAAGTATAAGAGGGAATCTGGGTCAACAGTTGCTGCACCTTTTCTCCGTATCTCACCAACTCCGGCTTACACGTTTGGTAGTCACCATTAACTTGGCTAACGACCAGCTGAGAATCCCCATATATAAGGAGGTCTTCAATTCCCATGTCGATGGAGATTTCAAGGCCTGCTATCAGAGCTTCGTATTCAGCTTCATTGTTTGTCCTCGGCTCTGTTAAGGAGAAGGCGAAGCGCATTATCCCTCCTTGTGGAGTTGCAAAGATGAGGCCTATCCCTGATTTGATCATTGGGATACCTTGCTTTCGTTTCTTTACGGAGGACGCTCCATCGAAATAGAGTTCCCATCGGGTGCCTCCGCCGCTAATCGCATCAAATGCATGCTCGTCCGGCAAATCACAATTCAAAGGAGAATCGGCCGGTATCGGGTGCTCAGCGAGGAAATCGGCAATGGCCTGGCCTTTCACTGCCTTGAGAGGTTGATATGTTATCGAGAACTCCATCAAGAGCAGGGCCCATTTAGCGAGTCGTCCCGTCAACATGGCTTTTGACATCAAGTATTTAAGAGGGTCCACCTTCGAGACGAGGCAGACTTCGTGTGCCACCGCATAGTGCCTGAGCTTTGTTATCGCGAAGATTAATGCCAAGCAATGTTTTTCAATGGGAGAGTAATTGCTTTCTACCCCCAGTAGAACTCGACTTAAGTAGTAGAGTGCTCTCTCTTTCCCCTGATCGTTCTCTTGCGCCCATAATGCGCCCAAGGAACCTTCGAGGGCGGTTGTATATAGAATGAGGGGTTTTCCCTTGACCGGCGCAGCCAATACCGGCGGGTTCTGCAGGTACTGCTTGATCTCGTCTAGTGCACCTTGGCATTTTTGATCCCAGACGAATGGGGTTCCCTTCTTCATCAGGTGACTGTAGGGGCGGCATTTGCCTGAAAGGTTGGCGATAAATCGCCGGATGTACGCGAGCTTCCCTTGGAGGGACCGCAACTGTTTGAGGGTTCTTGGCGGAGGCATTTCCATGATCGCTTTGATCTTTGACGGATCGATTTCAATACCTCGGTGTCGAACAATGAATCCTAGGAATTTGCCCGAGGAGACTCCAAACGCGCATTTGAGGGGATTCATTTTCAAATTATATTGCCGAAGGCGTTGAAACACAGTCTCCAAGTGGTTTAAATGCTCTTCGTATGACATGCTCTTTACTACGAGGTCATCGATATAGCACTCGACGATGTCATGTATGAGGTCGTCGAAGATCTTTGTCATGGCCCTTTGATAGGTAGCGCCAGCGTTCTTTAAACCAAAGGGCATAACCCTGTAGCAGAATATACCCAAAGGGGTCCGGAAAGCGGTGTGCTTCTGGTCTTCGGGATGCATCTTTATCTGATTGTATCCTGACGAACCGTCCATAAAGGAGAAAACCTCGTGAGTGGACGTGTTATCTATCATTAGCTCGGTTACCGGTACTGGGAAATCATCCTTTGGACAGGCTTTATTGAGATCCCTGAAATCCACGCATATGCGTACCGTCCCATTCTTTTTCATTACCGGAACGATATTGGCGATCCAATCGGGATATTGGACTTCTTGGATAAATCCAGAATCGATCAGCTTCTTGACTTCGGCGTTGATGCTCATCTCAAGCTCGAGTCGCATCCTCCTT